>CM051267.1:52932906-53230406 GCA_027921565.1 Artemia sinica
CTGAGATTGTTCATATTATATGAGCTCTGCTTACTGGGCAAAAACAACAGGAATATTAATGGGGCTGACCGAGATATTTGAGTTGACTCATCGTGGAAAATGTCACCTGGACCCTTAGGCACTTGGGTGTTTTCAAACACTTTGAGTTTTGTCTATTGAGAAAGCCTAGCAGAATTGGAGTGAGGTGACTAAGCTTTTTAAGATTGGCTTCACTGGACTTATAAGTAAAAAGATATCATTTGAATATTTGCAAAACGGTAATTTGACCGTTGTCATGCATGTACTGATATCTAAAGGAGTACAATCACGAACCAGTCACCTCAAAATACGAGCCACTAAGTGAAAATACCTAAATTAGCGCATTTTTTCGTTTTCGGAAAGGAACATATTAAAAAAATTGTCTTGATTAGGTGAATCAAGTTCCAATGTGGTCAGAACCTTGCAGAAATGGGAAATGTTTGTGATACCTTCTTGTGGCAGCATCGCAAACCTGTTTTTCTATGTGAATTGATTTTTCTATTGGCATATTTAGGTTTAGGTGAATTTACCATCCTGTGATCTCAACTAGTCTTTGAAACACGAAAGAAGAATTCATACCAAAACTCTTGAAATGCCACTTGTCTATATATTTTTCCCACAGTACTAGTTACAGTCCCCATTTTTAAATCTCAAAGACAAAGAGGTTTTGGTTTCACAAAAATGTTTTTGTATACAGTATATTTGACCCTTAAGGCCTTTCTTCATTATGGCTTTCTCAGGCGATAAATAAAGGCCTTTATTTTGTATCCAAATCGCTTAAAACTCGTAGGAAATCACAGGATGTTTTACGAATAAAAACAAAAAGAGTTTGGACAACTATAGTAAGCCACAAATGTATCCACGGCATGACAACCGCATATAAATTTCAGCTGAACAGCGAAAACTAAGAGAACGATCTCCCTTACACAAAAATAACTAAAACTATAGTAGACAACAGAAGTTAATTTGTAAAGGTCTTTGAAGAATATACAGCTTTAGCTTTAGCGGCAATTGAAAGTGATGATTCCCGTGTTAAATCTGATGAAATTGACTCCGAACAAAAGGGCATTGTCACTGCTGAGCAGCAGTATGATAAAGTGTGATGTGATGAGCTGAACGTGCCAAGACTAAAAATACTGAAATTGAGCCGTTGGCTTAATATTTGAAAGTTACTAAGTTTCTGGCAAAAGCTTTAGCATTTTGCAAGGTGAGAAGAATTGTTTCTAAGCATAGAATTGCCTGTCCTGATAGAACTAAAAATGAATCCTGGAGAAATGAAACGTTTTGGTGCTCTAAAACAGGTGAACACTCTTGTGGACGCAATCCTGTTTAACCTCAAGAGAAGTTTCCAGACCTTTTGTCACTAGACTTTAATAATGTCACCTCCAGAGAGTTTGCCATTTCCAGTAGTGCTCATCTAGCTTTCAAAGTAAGATGGGTCCTGAAGATGAGAAGTGTGCTGATGTAGGCATTACTGGTGGAGATGAGAATACTTGTTTTACTATGAGAATACATGGGGCATATAAGGTTTTATTGAAATTGCTGTCGCAGAAACTTTAAAAATGGTTCATTCGGTTGGAAATTGAGAGGGCTAGTGCATTTTTAATAAGTAAAATGAAAGTTCTGGAAATTATGTGTTTGAGGAAGACACCCCAATCCTCCCCCATAGCCCCCAGGGCAAGGGTTGTTAAGTTACGCCCTGGGGGTCATATAAGGTTTTTTAATAGAAAGTGCTGTCGTCGAAACTTCAAAAAGAAATAATTCGATTGGAATTTGAGAGGGCTTGTGTCCTTTTTAATGGTCAAAAGTGATCGGATGGCCCATGCCCCCATGACGCCCCCCAACACTTCCGATCATAATTTTGAGATAGCCATTTTGTTCAAGGTAGTGGAAAGTTCCTGAAATTATGTCTTTGAGGATGACAACCCCCCCCCCCCAGTCCTCAGGGTTGTAAGTTGTGTCCTAGGTGCAAGGTTTTATAGAAAGTGTTGCCGTAGAAACTTCAAAAACGGCTCATTTAATTGAAAATTGAGAGAACTAGTGCCCTTTTTAATGGTCGAAAGTGTTTAGAGGGCAAATGTCCCCCCCCCACGCCAATCATATCTCAATACACTTCCGATAAAAATTTTATATAGACATTTTGTTAAACGTTGTTAAAAGATCCAGAAATTGTGTCTTTGAGGATGACACCCCCCCCCCCCCCACACCCTTCAGGGCAAGGGTTCTGGAAATTTTGTGTTTGAGAAAGACACTCCCTCCCCCATAGCCCCCAGGGCAAGGGTTGTTAAGTTACGCCCTGGGGGCATAGAAGGTTTTTTTTATAGAAAGTGCTGTCGTAGAAACTTCAAAAATAAATCGTTCGATTGGAATTTGAGAGGGTTAGTTCCCTTTTTAATGGTCAAAAGTGATCGGAGGGCAAATGCCCCCCCCCATCAAGGGTTGTAATTTATGTCCTGGGGATACATAAGGATTTTATAGAAAGTGTTGTTGTAGAAACTTCAAAAACGGCTCATTCGATTAGAAATTGAGAGGGCTAGTATATTTCTAATAGGCGAAAGTGATCGGAGTGCAACTAACCCCTCCCACGCCCACCATTTCCCCAAATACTTCCAATCATAATTTTGAAATAGTCATTTTGCTCAGCGTAGTTGGAAGGTCTGGAAATTATGTCTCTGAGGATAAACCTCCCCCCCCCAGCCCTCAGGACAGTAAATTGTGCCCTGGGGGTATGTAATCTTTTTATAGAAAGTGTTGTCATAAAATTTCAAAAGAGGCTCATTCGATATGAAATTGAGGGGGCTAGAGCCCATTTGGACGGTTGAAAATAATCGGAGGACTAATGCCCCCCCAAGCCCACCATTTCCCCAAAGGCTTCCGATCATAATTTTTAGATAGCCATTTTGCTCAACGTAGTTGAAGGTCCGGAAATTATATCTTTGAGGATTAACCCCCCCCCCCCAAGCCCTCAGGGCAAGGGGTGTAAATTGTGCCTTGGGGGCATATAAAGTTTATATAGAAAGCGTTGTCGTAGAAACGTCAAAAACGGCTCATTCGATTGGAAATTGAGAGGGCTAGTACATTTCCAATAGGCAAAAGTGATCAAAGGGCAACTAACCCCCTTCCACTCTCACCATTTCCCCAAACACTTCCAATCATAATTTAGAGATTCATTTCGTTCAACTTAGTTAAAAGTTCCCAAAATTACGTCTTTGAGGATGAAAACTTCCCCACAGCCCTCAAGGCAAGGATTGTAAGTTGTGCCCTGGGGGCATGTAAGTTTTTTTTATAGAAACTGTTGTCGTAGAAACTTCAAAAAGGGTTCATTCGACTAGAAATTGAGAGGGCTAGTGCCATTTTTTATGGTCAAAAGTGATAAGAGGGTAAATGCCCCCCCACGCCCATCATATCCCCAAACACTTTCGATCATAATTTTGAGATAGCCGTTTTGTTCAACGTAGTTGAAAGGTCCGGAAACTGTGTCTTTAAGGAGACACCCTCCCCCCTCCACACACAGTCCTCAGGGCAAGCGCTGTAAATTGTGCCCTGGGGGTATATACGGTTTTTATAGAAAGTGTTGTCGTAGAAACTTGAAAAGGAGCTCATTCAAAGGGAAATCCCTAAATACTTCCGAAAAAAATTTTGATATAGCCATTTATTTCAACATTTTTGAAAGGTCCAGAGATTAAGTCTTTAAGGATGATAACCCCCCCCCCACCACAGCTCTCAGGGCAAGGGTTGTAATTTAAGTGATTGAATGGCAACTTTCCTCCCTCCCATGGCCACCATTCCCCCAAACACTTCCGATAATAATTTTGAGGTAGCCATTTTGTTCAACGTCGTTGAAAGGTCCGGAAATTCTGGGTATGAGGATTAAAGTCCCAGTCCTCAGGGCAAGGGTTGTAAGTTTTGCCCTGGGGGCATATAAGGTTTTTATAGAAAGTGTTGTCGTAGAAACTTCAAAAGGGGCTCATTCGATGATGAACTGAGAGGGCTATTGCCCTTTTTGATGGTTGAAAGAAGTCGGATGGTTATGGCCCTCCCCCCACGCCCATCATTTCTCCCCACACTTCCGATCAAAATTTTGATATAGCAATTTTGTTCAACGTAGTTGAAAGGTCCAGAAATTTAGTCTTTAAGGATGATAACCCCTCCCCCCACAGCCCTTGGGGCAAGTGTTATAATTTATGCCCTAGGGGAACTTTAGAGTTTATAGAAAGCGTTGTCGTAGAAATGTCAAAAACGGCTCTTTCGATTGGAAATTGAGAGGTCTAGGGCATTTTTAATAGGCGAGTGTGATCGGAGGGCAACTAACCTCCCTCCCATGCCTGCTATTTCCCCAAACACTTCGGATCATAATTTTGAAATAGCCATTATATTCAACGTAGTTGAAGGGTCTTGAAATTAGGTCTTTGAGGATGAAAGCCCCCCCCCCCCAGCCGTCAGGGCAAGGGCTGCTGTCCTGGAGGCATTTAAGGTTTTCATAGAAAGCGTTGTCGTAAGAACTTCAAAAGGCGCTCATTCGATGGGAAATTGAGAAGGCAAATGCCTTTTTGATGGTTGAAAGTAATCGGAGGGCTAATGCCCCTCTCACGCCCATCATTTCCCCTAACACTTCCGATCAAAATTTTGATCTAGGCATTTTGTTCAACGTTGTAGAAAGGTCCAGAAATTAAGTATTTGAGGATGATACCCCCCTCCCCCCTGCCACAGCCCTCGGGGTAAGGGTCGTAATTTATGCCCTGAGTGCACATAAGCATTTTATAGAAACCGTTATCGTAGAAACTTCAAAAATGGCTCATACGATTGGAAATTGAGAGCTAGTGCATTTTTAATAGGCGAAAGTGATCGGAGGGCAACTAACCCCCCTCTCATACCCACGTTTCCCCCAAACACATTCAATAAAAATTTCAAAGCCCCCCCCCCCAGTCTTCAGGGCAAGGACTGTAGGTTGTTGTCCTGGGGGCATTTAAGGTTTTATAGAAAGCGTTGTCGTAAAAACTTCAAAAAAGGCTCATTCAATGGGAAGCTGAGAAGGCTAGTGCTCTTTTTGATAGTTGAAAGAAATCGGAGGATTAATTCCCACGCCCATCATTTTTACAAACACTTCCGATCAAAATTTTGATATAGCCATTTTGTTTCAACGCAGTTGAAAGGTCCAGAAATTTAGTCTGCAAGGATGACAACCTACCCCCCCCCCCACATCCCCCAGGACTAGGGTTGTAATTTATGCCCTGGGGGAACTTAAAAGTTTATAGAAAGCGTTGTCGTAAAAACTTCAAAAACGACTCATTCGATTTGAACTTGAGATTGATGGTGCATTTTTAAGAGGCGAAAGTGATCGCAGGTCAACTAACCCCCTCCCATGCCCACCATTTCCCCAAACACTTCTGATCATAATTTTGAGATAGCCATTATATTCAACGTAGGTAAAAGGTCCGGAAAGTAGGTCTTTGAGGATAAAAGCCCCCCCCCCTCCAGCCCTCAGGGCAAGGGCTGTATGTTGTTGTTCTTGGGATATGTAAGGTTATCATAGAAAGCGTTGTCGGAAAAAACTTCAAAAGGGGCTCCTTCGATGGGAAATTGAGAAGGCTTATGCCCTTTTTGATGGTCGATAGTAATCGGAGGGCTAATGTCCCACGCCCATCATTTCTCCAAACACTTCCGATCAAAATTGTGATCTAGCTATTTTGTTCAACGTTGTAGAAAGGTCCAGAAATTAAGTCTTTGAGTATGATACCCCCCTTCCCCCCGCCAGTAGTAATCAAACTTATACTTCTGGGGCGCCCCCGTACAAACAGGTTTTTTTTTTCTGGTAGGTAAACAGGTCATTACACTCTTTGCCAGGGAATGACGCAATTTCAAAAGTTCAGTCTACTAGTCATCACACTTTGCCAAGAGGATTTGCGTAATTTCAAAGTTCAATGTCTTTTTTTAGTGGTAAACCAAAAACCGATATCTCTTTTTACTCGCCAATTATTTTTGTATATATTCAGTTTTCATATTTGATTCTCCATCAGTTTTGAATAGTTTATATTCGAGATAGCATTACAGGCATTTTTGTAAAAAGCATTTACATAGAAAAAATGGATAATTCTAAGCAATTTTTGGTGAGTAAAAAATATTCTCATTATTATATTAAAAAGAAATTGTCTTGTATTAATTGTTACAAAAGCTTCCTTTTTATCAAGATCAATGACCCTTTTTTTAGGGGTGTTTTTGAAAATACTTCCAGGTCAGTCTGCAAAAAAAAAAAAAAAAAAAAAAAAAAATTGTCTTGTCATTAAGTTAAGGAAGAAATTCTTTCCTTACACTGTGTGGTTACCTCTTTTAAAAATGTATTAATTGTTACAAAAGCTTCCTTTTTTATCAAGATCAGTGGCTTTTTTTTAGGAATGTTTTTGAAAATACTTCCAGGCCAGTCTGCATTTACGGTGTGATTTTTTATCAAGATCAGTGGCCTTTTTAGGGAATGTTTTTGAAAAAGTGCTTAGCTTTCGATCAGTAATTTGGGATTAGAATAAAATGATGATTCTTTTAATGTATTAATTGTTACAAAAGCTTCCTTTTTATTACAGTGTGATTTTTTTTATCAAGATCAGTGTTTTTTTTTTAGGGATGTTTTTTGAAAATATTTCCAGGCCAGTCTGCGTTGAAGAATCTCTTCCTGAAATTTAATGCGTTCAAAACCCTCACCCCCCCCATTTCCTCAAAAATAAAATTTGTTACCTTATAACCCTATTTAATAAATAACATTGTTAGCTTAGCTATCCTTTTTATTTAACGGACCTTATTATCTCATAGGGGGGGGGATTGACTGAGCCATGCTAATTAACTTTTCCACTTCTTAAATTTCTATTTATGTCTACATTCGATTGAAATCTGATAGTTTTACTTGACTGTCACATGCAATTCTTCTCCATATTGTTTAATAAGGAACGCAAATACTGCTTTTTAAGTTTGAATTTACAAATACAGTCACGGAAGCATGGACGTAGGAGGGGGGGGGGAGGGCGGAGGGAGGGAGGAGCAGTTTATAAAAGGCCCTCCATCCCACTATCAAAACCCCTGATTTTGAAATCAAGATGTTTTTTACACTACTTTAGATGTCTAACATAAACTGAATTATTTTCCAAAAACCCAAAATGCATTTTTGCTACATGCTAAATTTTTGTCTTTTTTTTAAAGGAAGAAGAGACGTGCAATAATCCCCCTTCTGAAAAGAAAGCAAGATATGGCGAACCTTCATTAATACAGACCGCAAGGGCGTCTGTTATCAAATTCGCTGGAAAAGTTACACGCGATCTGGATCATCCATCGAGCACCCAACTTATAGTGACAGAGCCCTCTGACCCCCACGTTAGCTCCATGGCAACTAGAAGGAAGTTGAAAAGGGAATGGGCTACCTTATACAATGTCTCAGCTCAGCCTACTGAAGATTTTGAGCTCGACCCCCTTCAAGTTTTGCAAAGGAGTTCAGATATAGAAGTCCAGTCAGAATTTGTAAGTATATACATAATTTTTTCTATCCCTATTTTCAAAAATAAGACAAAATTTTCTCAGGCGCATAGCTTTTGATGAGTTAAAAAACTTAAAATTTGTTTCTAAGCTATTTAATTTTCTTTCATTAACCAAATTAGCAATATATATATAAAGGAGTGCTTATACGCATTTCTATAAAAAAAAAAAACTTACCTTGTAACTTCTAACCAAGATACATTCTAATGCAATAATTCCTTTTAAACAAAAAAACGATTTGGTATTTCACGGTCGGCAAGCCACCCTTAAACTGATATTATTGCGCTACAACCATTTGCATTGTATCAGATCGTCCCATCGCTTTGAATTGTAAATGGGTTTCCTGTGACAGGAAGAAGGTTTTAGTAATCTCCAATTATGGGTTTCACATACGAAGAAAATATTATTATTTTGAACCAACTCAGGCAATTATTTTCGTTTTTGAAAGGTTCAAGAAAAGAATTTGAGGACTGTTCTATTTGAACAGTGTTGTGAAGTCCGATACCCCCTCAACTCGGAAAGGGTATCGATCCTCCTACCTCGAAGGAAGCTCCCGGTTCCCAAGGGTTCTCCCCGGGGGGGGGGGCTCTAAAAAGGACCATCCAACATTTTAATTGTTGATATGGACGGAGAAAAAAGTTCTTCTCTCTTACAAGTATTTATTTAGCCCAGGTCGAAAAAATCCATTGGCAAAAGACAGAGGAAAATACGGATTATTGAGAAAGTAACAACACCACCAACCTCCGACATATGGAGTTCATGTCCTTTAACTGAAGCCGAGGAGCAAGTGTTCGTACAGCATACTGCGTCAGTCGAACAATGGTCAAATTTCATTAACAGTTATAATGAAGAGGCTCAAAGAATCGAATTGGACTCATATTTTGCGTTTTTATTTTAAAAAAAAATTTGGAATAAAACCATTAATTTTTTCTATCATTCTCTTGTTCTAACTTACCCTTCTAAGAATAAGACTACATTTTCCCGACAAAAAAATATATTTTTAACATGTTCAGTTGACATTATGAAAGACATAAGGCAATGTAACTTTTTTTTCTTCTTCTTTTAATTGTTCAGGTGGTGGGACAATGACAATGAGAAATTGACAAAGTTTAATAACTATAAAAAAAAAAATGGTTATTTTACATAAAAAATAAAACTTTTTTTTCTACAGATTAAAAATATAGCACCCCCAGTGGCACCATTGAGTGATGAAACAGGTATATTTACAGAACCAATTCTGTCACCACCAGCAGAGATCAGGGATGAACCTACACTGGTTCTAGATAATATGGAGTGGCATGAGGGATTCCTTAATGATGTTTTTGGGGAAATGGCCAGCCTGGAGGACTTAACTTGTGATATTGACATGCTTGAGGACCCAGAGTGGGCAGATAGTTTCATGCGTGAATATTTAGATGATGCTACAAGTAAATCTGAACTGGGTCCTCATAATGAAATTCCATCAGAGGACAATACAGGCTGGCTCGACCAATTGTCCCCAAACACCCTGGAATATGTACTAGGAGACCTCATGTCACATCCCCCCAATGTGATTGAACAGACTGGGAGTGGTGTTATTGACAATTCCCTGTCACCCTCCTCCACCATTCCACTTAATAGTAGTAGTAGTAATACAACATCAGCTCATTTTTCTGGGGACATTTTTAATGAGAACTTTATAATTAGTGAATTGAGTCCTGAACAAACAGGGTCAGGACATGAAAACAGTACTACGTCCCCGGAATTGCCTGATTTTTATCTGTTAGAATCTGCTCTAAGCCATTTGCAAGCATACAGGGTAGATTTTAGCCTTCCCGAGGAAAACACTGGCATTATTTTAACTGACCCCGTGAAAAATCTCCATAGCTATATCGACAAAATTCGAGCGCAAATTGAGATTCAGATCCAGAAATGGGGAGGTCGAGGGGGAATTAAAGCATCAGTGAACCAAAAAGTTTACTTACAAAAGGGAACATCTGGGGACATTTTTTATTTTCATTTTTCGACAGGCAACCAGACTTTCTACCCAGGTCTAAACGAATTTGAAGACAACTTTTTCAACTGGGTAAATAAACTAATTTCAACTTTGGATACATTTAGCGAGAGGGGGAGTGGGTCCACCATTTTATACATTGAACGCATGGATCTGAATCTCAGTAGATTTAAAAAAAACTTTATTTTAAGGGGAGGGCGAGGTAAAAGAATAAAATGCCACCCAGATTTGTCAGCTACCAAAGGAGTTCAGGGTTTCAGATTTGACACTGGACTTCAATGCTTTAAGTACGCATTTTTAATGGCAGCCCATAAGACATTAAAAGATGAATCATCAATGAAAAATCTCGACAAACTTGCTCGCAACGGTGGAAAAAATTTCCCTAAAGTAAATTTTGATTGTTTAGAGGGAAAATATCCGGTGTCCTTTAAAGAAATAAGCATATTCGAGAAAGCAAATGAAAATCTTGGGGTGGGAGTGGTTGTTCTCCAGTATGACACTGAATTTGTAGATGGGGGGAAAAAACCGAATAAAAAAGGGGTTTTGTACTCAGTGAGGACACCGATGGTGGAAAATGTTAAAAATTGGGTATGGATTATTTACCAGCCTCCCAAAGATGTAAATTCTTATGGTCATTTTTTCCCCGTTACGGCGATAAGTCGACTCCTCTCTCAAGGCGTGAAGAAAGGTGAACGTTTCTATTGCCCCATGTGCCTTTCCCCATTCACATCTGAGCGAACGTTTTCAGATCACATGGGGCATTGCAAACTTCATGGAAATCAGAGAATAGAAATGCCGGCAGAAGGCAAAGACACTTTACAATTTAAAAATTTTCAAAATTCTCTTCTGCAATCTGATAAAGTGTCTTTGGACTGTGAAACAAGACTGGTTGAGGTATCAGACCCATCAAGGCCAAATATAGTCAAGGAACACAAACTAGTTGCGTGTTCCTACGCACACGCCCGTCGCGACGCCAACAACAAAATGCAATTGGAAGAGTTTTTTTGACTATGGACGAGGAGGGCAGTATGGAAAAGCTATTGGTTTCTTTAATAAAAACGGCAAACAGAGCAATTTCACGATTACGTCATACTAATTATCCGATGACATTGTCGGATAAAGAGTAACTGGCGTTGGAAAAGGGAACAATTTGTTGGGTGTGTAGGGGTGCCCTTGCCCCAAAAGACGCGGTGCAGGACCACAATCACCTTATTGACCCCAATTCAACGGGGAAAAGTAACTTTCGGGGGTGGGCTCACAATTCGTGTAATTTAAAAATTAAACAACAACTTTTTCTACCGGTTTTTATACATAACTCTAACTACGATCTGAAGTTTGTGCTACCTGCATTGGCACATCTTCAAAGAAATGGAACAGTGGATGATGATGATGCATGGGTGATAGACAGCTTTACGTACAAAATCATACCTAAATCCGCAGAAAAGTTGCTTGTTTTGGAATTTATGTGGAAATTTGTTGAAGCCGGCGTTGAGTACACGAATAAAATTCGCTTTTTAGATTCCTACAGTTTTTTCCCCAAATCATTGAGCGAATTAATTCAAGTGCAGAAAAACGATGACGGCTGCAACGCTTTCCCCCTTCTCAAGCAACAATTTCCAAATGATTTATATGATTTGTTAACGGTCAAGGGCATCTATCCTTATGACCATTATTGTTCCATGTCGAGATTCGCCGAGGAGGCTATTCCTCCAATTGAATCGTTTTACGACAGTCTTCACGATCGTAGTTGCACCCCCGAGGAATACAGTTTTGCTAAAAAAGTTTGGGCAGAGGGAGGGTGTAAAAATGGATTTGACTACTGCAAGCTGTATTTGTCGAGTGACGTGTTAACTTTGTTAGACATTATGTGTAAAAATACGGATAAAATCTATGAGGAGTTTAATCTTGATTTGGGCTATTATTTTTCTTCGCCTCATCTAGTGATGGACCTCATCCTGAAAATTAGTGGGGAAAAAATCGGGCTAATCACTGACATTGATCAGCATCTGTTCATCGAGAGGTCAATGAGGGGGGGTTTTGTTTTTCACGGAGACCGTATCTTGGAAACTGATCCAACGGGGGAGAAGACGGGGACAAAATCAAATGCAGTTTTCCTCGATATGAATTCTCTCTACCCCTCGGCCATGTCCCATTATGCACTACCTTGCGGCGACTATAAATGGCTCAATGACCCTCAAGCTCCTCATTTCCCCAACATTGACAGTGTTGAGGAGAATGGACCGGTTGGATGGTTTTTTGAAATTGATGGAGAGATACCAGTCGAGCTTCACGATTCAGTAAAGGATTTTGTTTTCCCGTGTATCAATAGACCTGTGACTAAGGACTCTTTGAGCCCTCGCAATAGGCGTTTAGTCGAGGTGGACGGATTGCATTGGACACCTTCAAAACAAAAACTTATTGCTGACCTTCTGCCGAAAAAAAACATAGTTGTACATCATGTAGCGTTAAAATGGATGTGTAACAATGGTTTCAACGTCACAAAGGTTCACCGAGCACTCGAGTTTAGCCAAAAACCTTATTTGAAAACGTTTGTTGACACTTTTGTCAGCAAACGTTCTGCAGCACAGACGAAAGCTGAAAAAGAAATTTATAAACTCATTTTGAATTCGGCTTTCGGCAAAATGTGTGAGAGTGTTCGTAATAGGAATCGTTGTGACGTTGTGACCGATCCAGAACAATGCGCTCGAATTATTGCCGATCCCAATTACACTTCCTTTACAATCATTGGCCCGGACATGGTACTTTTGAAAAGGAAAAAAAGACGCATTGTCCTGAATAAAAATATTGCAGCAGGCAGTGCTATCTTGGAGATCTCAAAAAAGCTCATGTTGGAATTCTACTACAATGTGGCTAGGGTACAGTGGCCGGAAAAGGGGCAAGTAGAGGTCTGCTACGGTAACACGGATTCTCTACTGCTCAAAGTAAAAACATCAAATCTAATTTATGATTTGGCGCACGGTGAAATTATCAGTTCACGGATGGACTACACCAATTGGAGTGTTGGTCTTTACCCTGAGCTAGTAAAACGTCGGGCGCCCAATCAGCTTTTATTTTTTAAATCTGAAACGGGTAGCGACTTGATTTCCCGTGGTATGTTTGTAGGTCCGAAGGTGTACTTTATACAGACATACGACGAGGAAATCAAGAAACGTTGCAAAGGAGTACCCACGCGCTATGTGGACAAGAATTTCGACATGAACATTTATAGGAATTGTATTGTTCAAAATGCAATTCCACGAGCCAAATTGTTGGCAATTCGTTCATTGAACTACAGGAACTATACTGTAAATGTAGAGAAAATAGCCATGAGTACCATTTCCGACAAGGTCTATGTTTGTCAAGATGGTGTGACCACCCTCCCCCTTGGACACTATTTAACTTCAGACCGGACCGAATGTATTGCCCACCGTGAAAGTCTCGGTTTAAATAAAGTCCTGTAACTAATTTCCTAAAAACCTTTGGGGGGGGGGCCTCGCGGCCCGGGGGGGGGGGGCCTCGCGTCCCGGGGGGGGGCGGCAACCGCCAGCGCGGGGGGCGCACCGTCACCAAAGTTCTTTTTTTTTTTTTGGACTTAGAGCAGATTTTTTTTTTTTTCAAGTGCCATCTCTAATTTAATGTTTTTTTTCTCTATAAACAAAAAAAAATGTTTTTTCTCTCTGTACCCATGTAAATGTTGTTGTTGTATTTTTTTTTATTATAAATAAATTTTTAAAAGTGTATTTTTTCAAGTGCTCTCTCTCTAATTTAATGTTTTTTTTTCTCTATAAATAAACAAAAAAAAAGTATTTTTTCTCTCTGTGCACCCATGTAAATGTTGTTGTATTTTTTATTATGAATAAATTTAAAAAAAGTGTATTTTTTTTTCAATGTATTGTTACTTTTTTATGTGCATATAATAAAAGAAAAAATATGATTCTTTATTCGTCTTTTGTCTTTGTCTTCTTCTTGAAGAACAGAGTAGTAGTAGGGAAAAAAATTATTTAGTCATTAGACAATTAGGGTCTAGAGTTAGTTGTCCAGGTGAACTGTTGAAAGGAACATGTATCAATTTAAAACACCATTCAGATCGTTTCTGTGTGGGCCCTCAATGTCGGGCAAAACAACACTCTTAACTAAAATAATTAAAAATTGTGATAAAATGTTTGCGGAAAAGCCGAAAAAAATCTACTATTGCTATAGTATTTGGCAGGAGTCATACAATAAAATAAAAACAATTGCTGCCACCACCATGGGATCGATGCAGATACAGTTCATACAGGGACTTGATGTTTTCAACATTATTCAACCAAACTCTTGGCTGATCATTGACGATCTGGCTGAATCTATTGAACAATGGTCTCAGCAAATGCTGCAATTGTTCACTGTTCGCTCTCATCATGAACAGATTTCCGTTACTCTGGTTCTACACAATCTCTTTCATCAGAGCAAATGTATGCGAACACTTGCTTTGAACTGTACCTACTATATCATCTACAGAGTTGTTCGTGATTCTAGCTCGCTAATAACCCTCAATAAACAAATCTATCCAGGTGCCCCTAAATTTCTGCTCTCGGCATACAATCAGGCAACTAATAAACCCCACGGTTATATCCTGCTGGATCTTAATCAAAATACACCCGAGGATCTACGTGTAGTCACAGATATTTTCGACAATGAAATTACAGTATATCTCCCGGTGAACACTAAAAAGACCTATTAGTCGCTATCATGACACTGAAGAAACTACATGAAAATAGACATTTGTTTTCAGTTCTAAGCACTTCAAAACCTCAGCTTAGAAAAGCAATACTCAAACACGGTATTGACAATGATTTCATTAATCTAATATCTGAACTTTGTTTAAATTTGACCGAGGGTAATGTTCAACTACCAGAAGTAGTTAAGCAACAGGCAAAGCAACATCGTTCCATTGTACGTACATTGGCCTCTAAAAGGAAAGGAAAGAATTTTAAAAGGAAACGACTTCTTCAGGCGGGCGGTAGCTTTTTCACACCTTTACTGCCAATAATTGCAGGACTTGTAAACAGTTTTCTCTAGATGGCAAAACCCTATAAATTGACTCCAATAGGACTCGCTCTCTCACCCGTCGAACACTTTGAGGACAATCTGAGTAAATTCCTCGACAATGAAACTATTGATGATGATAAAAAACTGATTTTACTTCAAGATGCACTTCGCCGAGTGGACAAACACTATCGATCAAAGCCCACTGCTGCTGCTGATCCCAAAAAAGAATCATCTTCTCAAGAGTCTCCTGCTGCTGCTGCTGCTGCTGCTGCTGCTGCTGCTGCTGGAACACAATTAAAGAAGGAGGAATTGGATTCAATTGTATTGAAAATTGGAAATCTAATGCCCCACTCATATCGTGAACAAAGTAAACGACTCCTAATCTATCTCTTGGAAAGTGATCAAATTCAAGTTGAGAGCAATGGGGAAAGGATTATAATTCAGGGCAAGAGCTATAATCTACTTGATTTAATGTATGACATGGTTACAAATCGTAAAGGACTATTATCATTTGACACTCGTCTATACAACTTTCTAAATACATTAAACTTCCCCAAAAGTCTTATTGGCAATAGACAAATTCTAAAAAAATTAAATGAACGTGCATCATCATCATCATCAACATTAAAAGATGAACTTGAAGAAGAAGAAGATTTTAAATCAATTTTGGAAAATACTAGCACACCACTGATAGCTAGACAAAAGCGAAGACGTATCAAGTCAACGTCCCCACCACCACCACCACCAGCAGCAGCAGCCAGTATACAAAAGGATAGCGGACGTTACACAACGTGTTTACGTTCAAAATGGCTGAAGTTCTGAAAGGTGTTTATGAAAATATTGGCGAGGTGGGGAGTTTAAGTTCCCCCACAACTCTTTCCAAAGTCACAGGTGTTCGCACTAAAAGTGCACAAGACTACCTACAAAATGAACCAAGTTACACTCTGCATAGAAATCATAGACTTCGTGCCAATCAATATCGAAAAACTAAAGCCTTTTACCCATTGGATATAATGCAAGCAGATCTCCTGACTCTAGATGAGCTTCAAAGACGTCACAATATACCGTACAAGTACATTCTACTTGCAATCAGTGTTTTTAGTCGCTATGCATATGCAATTCCATTGCGATCAAAGAGAGGTGTTGAAGTTGCTCAGGCCATTGAAAGTATTCTCGAAAAGGATTCATATAAAAAAATTCAAACGGATCGCGGTGGTGAATTTGTTAATCCTCATGTTGCAAAAGTACTAGAGAAATATAGTACACTGCTCTATCATACGCACAGTCCTATAAAGGCTGCATTGGCCGAACGATTGATAAGAACTATTCGACTTTTAATTTCAAGATATAGTACATTGAAAAATACGCCGGCTTTTATTCATGATCTAGATAAAATCATGTTGATTTATAATCAACGACCTCATCGATCATTGTCCAACTCTACACCAACGGAAGTTCATCATTCGGATCATAATACAATTGACACCTTTCTTAAACAATATTCCAATGAATCAATGGCCAAGAAGAAGAAGAAGAAAAATAAATTCAATGTTGGTGATACGGTTCGAATTAATAAAACAACTAATGTTTTTGAAAAGGGGAATTACTTGTGGTCCACTGAACTTTTTAAAGTGGCAAAAATCCTAGACACTAAACCCATAACTTATCGCCTGCGTGATACCAAAGATGAAGAGATTCTCGGCGGCTTTTATGACTATGAATTGCAAAAAGTTAAAAATGCTAGTGAAATCTATCAAATTGAAAAGATATTAAAGACACGTACTCGCAGGGGTAAGAAACAGTTACTTGTTCGCTGGCTAGGATACAACTCTGATTTTGATTCTTGGATTGGTGTTGAAGATATTGACAATGCCCAATGATTTCTATGTAACTTTCATGTCCAACGTTTCCGATCCTCTCTACAATGACTTGAATAGGACAAGTGATTTTTGGAAAAAACTCTCCCCCGCCATCAAATTTGACGGCGCATATGAAGTGGCTCTTGTCGACTGTATTCTCAAAAATACCTATGACATCCTGAGAAAGGATCGTAAATATGAAATAAAAATACGACCGTTTGAATTCGGTGATGAAGGTGCAATGGCAACTTTTGACTCTAATCAGTACCCTATTGCTAACATCCCCTACAGGGAATACAATAACATGCATGAACTGTGTCGAGTTATCAACAAAAAAATTGCAAGTCGAAAAAAAGGCGGTTTCACTTTCAATTACTCGACGGAACAAAGGAGAATTTATATTACCAATCCATTTGAGAATGAAAGAATTTTCCTCAATGAGAATTTACGTGAGGTTCTTGGTTTTAAAAAACGTATTATTAAGACAGAAAATTTCAGTGGTAGTGACCATGTTATCTATGCAGACTATGCACCCAGCTTCTCCACGGACACTTGTATATTTCTCTACGCTTCATTTGTGGAAACATCTCGGGTTGGTAATTCAAATGTTCCCCTCCTACGAGTTCTTGAACGAAAAACCAATCAAGAACATGTTCACCACTACAATATAAAGCATCTTCAGTATATTCCCGTAAACACTTCCTATTTGGAACTCTGTCAGTTAACACTAAGAACTGAATTAGGTGATCCAATAGCAATTTCAAAAGGCTTAGCAGTGATTACATGTCATTTTCGACCCATTGTCAACGACAACGACGGTACAATAACCTAAAAAATGAACAATAGAAGAATTCCATTTGTCTGTCCCGATATTGACTGTTATGTTGGTGCTTTGAGTCCACGTCAAATAGGCAATGGATTGGACTACTACAAGGGGCGTACTACAATGTCTGGCTATGGTCTTGGTAGCTGGTTTGCTAGGCTATTTCGTTCTGCACTACCCCTTGCCAGAAAATATCTTGTACCTGCTGCATCAAATTTTGCTGCCTCCACACTACAGGACTGGGGGTCGGGCAAGAATTTCAAGGAGAGTGTTAAGGAAAATATTAGATCTTCAGCAAGAGCCGTTGGTGAACAATTAAAATCTAGACAAAATGGGGAGGGATTGAAAAGGATGCGTTCGCGTCATTCACTCATCAGTCTCCACCCAGGCAGGAAGCAAAGGACATCAACAAGGACTTTGAGAAATAAAACAACGAAGGCCAATAAGCAGCAGCAGCACAAGAAGAAAAAGAAAAAGATTGTTAGATCAAAGAAGGATTTCTTCTCTTAAGATGACTTATCTCCCCCACAAGGAATCATATCCATCAATCAGTTCCTCATTGAATCTATTCAATGCTGAAAATGTTGATGTCAGTGTCACGTATGGCTACTATGAACAATTTCACCCTCAACAACCCCTCTCGGAAAATATACACTTTCAAATATTTTCCAATGAAGACTATTTCATTGATTTGTCATCAACATTTATTGATTTAAATGTTGTGGTGAAGAAAAAGTCAGATAATACAACTCCAAATGCCGGCGATGGTCTCTCCTATGAAAACTGTATTCTACACAACCTATTCAAACAAATTAATGTATTTATTAATGGGACATTGGTGAGCACTAGCAATAATTTATCCAACTATGCAAGCTACATACAATTTATGATGATGACGCCAAAGGCGTACAAGGAGATGAGAGGACAATCATTGCGCTATGAATATCGAACAGGTGTTGATACTGACGGTGAGTTGACTACAGCAGTGACCCAGGAGTATCATCTAGTTGGAAAATTAAATCATGAGATATTCAATATATCCCAATGGCTACCCCCCAATGTCAAGATTGACATAAAGTTGCAGATGGCCCCATCGAATTTCATTTTGAGAAAAACACTTCCTGCAGCACCCGATGCAAATGTTATTATCACATCGGCAATTCTCCACGTCCGAAAACAACAAGTTATGAGCTCTGTTGCATTGGCAGTGGAAAAGCTAAGAGCCAATGGTAACAACATTAAACTTCTTGTCCCCCATACAATCACCAATCAACGTCACATTGCCACCGGTTCTCGTAGCTATAGCGATTCATCATTTATCAATGGAGAAATCCCATCAAAATTGGCTTTGGCCTTTGTGAAGAGTGGCAGTGCCGTTGGATCCTGGACTGAATCTCCCCATGATTTTAATTTTTTCGGTCTATCTAGTCTTGTGTGCAAAGTGAATGGTATTCCACTGTACACTCTATCATTTGACAAAAAATCCTATAGAACTCTGTACGAGTTGACCATGCAATCCCTAGATCATGACTCTCAACTATTTGAAAATGGAATAACCGATTCAATGTTTTCAAAAAATCATGGGGTTATTGTTTTGGACTTGTCAGGCACACAGGATATGAGCATAGTACGAACTGGGAATGTACGTTTAGAGTGTACATTTGCCAATGCTCTGACTGAGAGTATCACGCTAATATCACTGAGTCAATTTGAAACCTATTGGGAAATCACACCCGACGGCAGTGTTCTACTAGACCTTGCACCATGAACACAAATCAAATAATCAATGTATTTAGTATGGATCCATACATGTCCCAGTACAAGTCCTATTGCATACCCTCGGACTTCATTGAAAAAATTCCAAGTGTTAACAATACCCTAATCATTGTTAATAGCAGTCCATCGACTTTGAAGACTGGCCATTGGCTATGCATCTTTCAAACAGCGAAGAATATTGAATTTTTTGATCCTCTTGGCCTATCGTATAAATTCTACGCTCCATACATCAGCAACTTTATTGAAAGCAGTGGGAAAACCATTATTCAAAATCAACGAAGAGTACAGGATTTAACGACTAAGACATGTGGCTTTCATGCACTACTCTTTTTCATGTTCAGATGTCGTGGCTACACCTACAAGCAGTTTCTCAACATCTACGTTGACTTACCTCAATTGAACGACTTTCTAGTGGAGAATATACTTACAAGTGTATTTAATATTGATTTTAGTGCCCTAAGAATAAAATGTTCTAAAGATGTATGTGAAATTGTTTATTAATAAAAAAAAATTATATACATGATAAAACGACTTTTCTACTCTTTAGATTTCATCCACTACTAGGTATTTGTCGACAACAACTAGTGCAGGTAGATTATCTGAATTCACAGTGTACTGATCCTGATGTAGTGCAATGTCAGGGTCACATTTTCTACAGTAGAGTGTGACTTCACTCTTGTCATATCTCTTTGTATAGTCAATGATACTATTCGCATTCAATCTATAGAATTCACGTGTTTCAATTTGCCTATTTGAAGCAATTTCACAAACAGTGTCCTCAAGTGTCGAATCACATTCCGTCACAGCCAAATAAAAATCAGTGGGCTTATAATCATAACACCCAGTGTCTTCACAACAATGACGTAGAAACCATATTCTCTTGTTGTTCCAACAGTTGAATCGTTGACCTGGTTCCTCCTCCCAGAACAATCTAAAACCACGACGATACCAATCTCGTAGCAATAAACTAAAATCACGGTTAGGATTCTTTCCAATCATACCGGGATATGTACTCTCCCACTGCTTACATTTATCATAATGACAATTGGAGCATAGGTGGCCTCTAGGATGAGAGTCACACACCTCTTCAAGACAGGAATTACAACCTTTAATTTGTACAGCATATCCTCTATGCAATTTACACGGGTTGCATAATCTACACTTTTCATCATACTCCTCAATCATTGTGCAATTCTCACATGATGACCAGCTGCCCTGTGTGTACATACATAACGGACATGTATGGAACATTTTGTCATGTGTTAACGCTCTCACTGCCACAATGAAACTGAGCTAGCAACATCACATAGTTTACCAATCTATGATTGGTAAACTTTTTGAATTATGTATAAAGGATCTTTTTGATTATTTGGATGTTGGTCTTAATCAAGTAGGGTTCAAAAAAGGAATGGGTTGCGACCATGTGCATGCAACGTTTGATACTATAATTAAGGAGTCAAGATCTACTGGCTCCCCACTTTATACACTTTTAATTGATATAAAAGGAGCTTTTGACAATGTTTCGCATGCTTCCGCTCTTTCAGCTCTTATTTCTGGTGGGATTCCCCTTTCTGTGGTTAGAGTTCTTAGATCTTGGTATTCGGGGCTTAGGATAAAAATTTTTGCACATACTTCTGATTCTCTTTCTAATCCAATTTCCGTGGGTCGGGGCGTGAGACAGGGTGGGGTTTTATCTCCTTATATATTTAACGCATGTCTGGCGGAGTGTCTTCGTTCTTTATCTACAACCCTTATTTCTCGGGGACGGGATGTGTCTTTTCTTGCATATGCTGATGATATTATCCTATTGAGCCGTTCTAAAGCTAGTCTAATTAAGAATTTTAATTCCCTTTCTAGTCTGCTTAATGTTCGTGGCCTTTCTATTAGTATTAAAAAATGTCAATATTTTCCCGTTAATGTTAATGATCGAGCTGAATTAATTTGCGATAGAAATATATCATTTCCGGTTTCTGATGCTGTTGTTTATCTTGGGTTACCTTATTCTGCTTCAGCTCGTGATTCTAAGTCGATGCTAATTTTACATATTCAAGAAAAAATTAGAAAGGCGTTTGGATCCATAATACGGCTACGTGGTGTGTATCGTCGTGAAATTCTAGGTTCTCTTTTTAATGCAGTAGCCCTCCCGCATGTTCTTTATCCTTCCCTTCTTCTTCGAGATTTTAAAATTTGTGATTTTTCAGCAATTCGCGTTTGTTATTTTAAATATTGTAAGTTTTTACTTGGTTTTCCAATTTCCTTTAGTAATACTGAATTAGTTTCAAAATTTAAAGTTAAAGAGCCGTTGGAAATAGCCAAGGTAAAAATAAATAATTTTTACCGTAAATCTGATAATATACTTCATGTTCATAATATTTTTCCTTTTTTTCTATAGTTTAAAAAGTGCATGATTTCATTATTATTATTTGTTGCATTTGATTAAGTTATCTTTTGGGCAACTTGTAAATTGTTGCTATGTTTGATGGTGTGTTATTTGGATTTTGAAGATTTATTTAATTATATTTTATACTCCTCGTTTTTGAGGGAAATAAATAAATAAATAAATAAATAAATCAAAAAAAATTGTCTGAGAGAGAGAGAGAGAGGAGTAAATCATCTTGAGCACCATCTTTCTTATGAAAAAAAAGTCCTAAATTTCTAAAAACTAATGTTTAAAAGCATATCCACAATATCATTTTGCTGTGTCGTGATCAATATATCAATAAATTGTGTAAATGCATTTGGACCACGATGTAGAAGCTTCATACAATAGTCTAATGTTGGAGAATCAGTTTTCATTATATCGACAAGCATCCCCCGAGAAAATATCTTCCTTTGAATAGACAACTCTAGAAAATCATCATCTAGAATCAAACGTTTTTCCATAAGAATTAGATTCCTCATGATTCGATCTTTCTCGAATCTATCCATTTTTTAGAGTCCTAACTCTCTCACAACCAACTTCAGACTAATCAGAATTTCTTTTTGTACTCTAAAAAATATACGCTAGTCTACTATAGAAAAAGAAAAAAATACCATTGATTTAGAAACAGTTTTATTGAACATAATTACAATAATAATATTCACTGATGCATTTTTTTCTCATCAGTATATTTCGATAGGACATCTAATGCTGACCGAAGTTTATTTATATGGAGAATATTTACTTTTCCAGCAAAACACAGCTGCTCCTCCTGCTTAAATTTGCTTAATGATATCACGTATCTCGCATACATAATGTCCCATTCAAGACATAGTCTACAACCAGCAGTTATTTCCACAGCCACATTGGGTACTCGTATATCGTTGCTGCTGCTGCTGTCAGTTCCATCATTAATCTCCAATAGTGTAAATGCACCACTCATTTTTTTTCTCCACTAATATCCTCTCAAAAAAAAACTATTATCTTTGAATTCAATTCTCTTACTAATATGAACTGTAAAGAAAACTATTCCTTTTATTCAAATCCATCGGTTTTGGTTTACCACTAAAAAAAAGACATTGAACTTTGAAATTACGCAAATCCTCTTGGCAAAGTGTGATGACTAGTAGACTGAACTTTTGAAATTGCGTCATTCCCTGGCAAAGAGTGTAATGACCTGTTTACCTACCAGAAAAAAAAAAACCTGTTTGTACGGGGGCGCCCCAGAAGTATAAGTTTGATTACTACTCCCGCCACAGCCTTCCGGGTAAGGAATGTAATTTATGACCTGAGGGTACATAAGCTTTTTATATAAACCGTTACCGCAGAAAGTTCAAAAACGGTTCATTCGATTGGGAATTGAGAGGGCTAGTGCATTTTTAATAGGTGAAAGTGATCGGAGGGCAACTAACCTCCCTTTCACGCCCAACATTTCCGCGAACACTTATTATCATAATTTTCAGATAGCCATTTCGTTGAACATAGTTAAAAGTTCCCAATATTATGTCTTTGAGGATGACAACCTCCCTGCAATCCTCAGGGCAAGGGTTGTAAGTTGTGCCCTGCGGGAATATAAGGTTTTTATAGAGTGTTGTCGTAGAAACTTCAAAAAGGGCTCATTTGATTGGAAATTGAGAGGACTAGTGTCCTTTTTAATGGTCGAAAGTGATTGGAGGACAAATGCCCCGCCCCTCCTATGCCCATCATATTCCCAAACACTTCCAATCATAATTTTGAGATAAATATTTCGTTCAACGTAGTTGAAAGTCCCTAAAATTATGTCTTTGAGGATGACAACACCCAACAGCTCTCAGGGAAATGGTTGTTAGTTGTGCCCTGGGGGCATATAAGCTATATATAGAAAACTTTGTCGTAGAAACTTCAAAAAGGGCTCATTCAGTTGGAAATTGAGAGGGCTATTGCCCTTTTTAATGGTTGAAAATGATCGGAGGGCAAATGCCCCTTTTCCCACGCCCATCATATCCCAAAACACTTTCGATCAAAATTTTGATATTACGATTTTGTTCAACGTAGTTAAAAAGTTCAGAAATTATGTCTTTGAGGAAGATCCCCCCGCAGCCATCAGGGTAAAGGTTTTAAGTTATGCCTTGGGAGGTGTAAGGTTTTTATAGAATGCGTTGTAGTAGAAAATCAAAAAGGGCTTATTCAATTAGAAATTAAATGACTAGTGCCCTTTTTATTAGTCGAAGGTGATAAGAGGGCAAATGCCCCCCCCCTCACGCCCCACATTTCACCAAACACTTCCAATCAAAATTTTAAGATAACTATTTTGTTTAACGTAGTTGAAAGGTCTGGAAATTTTATTCATGAGTATTACAATTCCTCCTCAGCCCTCAGAGCAAGGGTTTTAATTTATGCCCTTAGGGTATATAAGGTTTTTATAGAAAGTGTTGTCATAGAAACTTCAAAAACGGCTCATTCGACTGGAAATTGAGAGGAATAGTGCCCGTTTTAATTATCGAAAGTGATCGGAGTCATATAAACTTCCGAAGGGGCTCATTGGACTGGTAATCAGAAGCTTTAGTGCCCTTTTTAAGAGTCAGTGATCGGAAGACAAATACCCCTCCCCCGCCACACATACGTCGTATTGTCCCGAAATGCATCCAATAGAAATTTTGAGATAGCCATATTATTCAAAATAGTCAAGATATCCTATAACAAGGTTTTGGGGTTGAAACAAACCCACAGAGCTTGGAAGCAAGGGTTGTAAGTTATGCCCTAGGGGTATTTAAGGTTTTCACGAAAGGGATGTTTGTATAAGCTTTAGAGGAGGCTCATTTGGTTGAAAGTTGGAGGTTCTAGTTCCCTATTAAGAGTCTAATATGATGGAGGGCAGCTAGCCCTCGTCCCCCTGACTACTCCTCTTCACCAAACGAATCTGACCAAAATTGTGAGACAGCGATTTTGCTCAAATTAGTCTAAAGAACTTATAACAATGCCTCTAGGGTTGACACAGCCCCTCCCATTACCCTGGGGATAGGGTTGACACAACCCCTCCCATTACCCTTGGGATAGGGTTGTAAGTCATGCCCTGGGGGCATATGATACTTTTATGGAATGGGTGGTCGTATAACCTTCAGATGGATCCCATTTAATTTGAAATTAGACATTTTAGTGCCGTTTTTAAGAGTCAAAAGGGATTTTAGAGTAACCAGCCCCCCCCCCTCCCCACACACGTTCATTATTTTCCCAAAGACATTACATCAAAATTTGGAGATAGCATTTTATTCATTGTAGTTGAAGGGTCTGGAAATTATGTCTTTGAGGAAGACACCCCAATAGAAATTTTGAGACAGTAATTTTATTCAAAATTGTCCAAAGATCATATAAAAAGGCTTTTGGGGTTGATAGAAAACACCAGGGCCTATGGGCAAGGGTTGTAATACCGCGGGGTATTTAAGGTTTTTTCGAAAAGGATGGTTGTTTAACATCAGAAGAGGCTCCTTTGGTTGAAAATTAGAAGTTCTAGTCCCTTTTCAAAAATTGATGCTTCAAAACTTCAAAAGTGATGGAGAGCATTTAGAGCCCCCTCCCCCACAACCCCTCTTCACCAAATGGATTTGATTGAAATGGATTTGATGAGATAGCGATTTTGGTCAAAATAGTCCAAAGAACATATAATAATGCCTTTAGGGTTGAGACAACTCCCCACCGCCCTGGGGATAGGGTTGTAACCTATGCCAAGAGGACATATAAGGTTTTTATGGAATGGGCTAAGGTGAAGCTTTCAAGAGATAATTTGGCGGATATTGAACTAAATCAAAACGAACTATAATCATGTAGATTGTCAATAAGGTGATAAAGCAATATCAAAATAACGGCTTAAACTATCAAGTTAGACCGTTCAGCCTAAGTTCTGACAGATTTTGAACTAGCCAGAAGACACTATATGTATACATTTGATACTGCTTGTACGGTTACTTTAACAAATGACACTAAAGGTATTAAGTTGAAACGTTTAGGGGGAGTTTCAATTAAACGAAAAAACCTATACGGATGCAGGTATTAAAAGGGGATAGAAGCAATATCATAGGTAGCACTACTCTATCATAGCTAGTAATATCATTGCTATTTTAAAGGCTCTAATTTGATTGGAAATTCAAAGTTCTAACACCCTTTTTAAGAGTCAACAGTGATTAGAGGGCAATCAGCCCTCCTCTTTAGCTCATAATTTTCCAAACACTTCAAATCAAAATTTAATATAGAAATTTTTTTCAGCATAACTGAACGGTCTTGTGACCGTATCTCTAGAGCGATTGCGTAGGTCAACCCCCCACGATTATGCGATTTGCCCATTATGGTTCAAAACCAAATGTTGTCTTACGATTAAATTAAAAAACAATATTATGAAACAATTTTATGGACAAATTAATGAAACCCCTATACAAAACATAGCTATATTTTGTGACTGGTTGGTATTGAAAATGTAAGAAATTCTGAAGTAGTATTGTAATTGCATTCCGTTTCTGTGGTAAACTCAAGTGGTGTGAATTTCCAATTTTTTCAACTCTTTATTAGTAAATGTTTGAAAAAAATCGATGCCATTCCACTGATTCAAACTGAGAATTCAGACATCTATTCCGGTTAGATAAGACATCTATTCCGGTTAGATAAGAAAAACAAAAAAATACATTATTATTTGCCTTCTCTTATAAACAATTTTTTGAAAGTCTATTTTTCTTAAAAGATTACTCCGACCTTTGAAGGAGTATTTTGATTCATATACTTAGTTTTAAATGTGTACGAACCTTTATTAAAGTTCTGATATTTTTAAAGATTTTGGCCTTTATATTCATGTTTTAGGATGAAGACAGGAGGACGTGATAAGACGTATAATGCAGAGGTTTAATTAGATAAAGATTGGCAGTAAAGTGGCCACCATTTGCTCACCGAACCCAAAACGTAAGTAGTTGGGTAATAATTGATTCTACGACAGCCCTCCCAGGATTTCTACGGCAGCCCTCTGACGTCACGGTAGCCATAGGAAAAATAGCACTGAATTTACATGGCAGCCCTCTGACGTCACGCGACACACCTGTTTCTTGCTCGAAAGAGTTAAATGTCCTTGGCAAGAGTTCAAGGACACCCTTTTTTCCCCGTTTCTAGGCAAAATCATGTCTAGACACACCCCCAGGTGGGTGAACTCCCATGCCTTGTTACTGGACAAAATCATGTCTAGAAACACACATGACCCCCCCCCCCCCAGTTGGTTGAAACTATTGCTCGAGGATCAGTTTTTTTCTGGAAGTGGGACAATCAACATGGATGCTTATACATTATTGGATATTAAAAGTGTTGATGAAACGGGGCCCAGAGTGCCTAAGGTGGCGGTAGAAATTACAAGGGGTTCCCGACTAACACTAGAATGGGACACGATGTATAATGAATATGTTATAACATTAAGCAAATTCAAGTCGGAAGAACAATTGTGCTTCAAGGTTAAGGTGAATATAGCGCATATAAAGAAACAAAAAGATGGATTAAATTCGCTGGCGAAATATAAGGAAGAGAACAATTTATAGAAAATAGTCTGTATTTGGCAGTGAGAGTGTTAAAATGGATAAATTTGAGAAACAGAACATCATGCGTAATCTAGTAAAATTGGAAAAGTGGTTAGTTTTAGATGATGACTTTCTGGAATTATCTCTTCAAAGAAAGATATTTTCTAGAGAAATGCTTAACAATATAATTGGAACCAATTCCCCTTCTTTGGACTATTGTATGAAACATTGTCGTCGGAATTCCCAGGCTTTTACTCAATTTATAGATATATTGATTGATACAAAACAAAATGATATTGTGGTTTTGCTCTTAATCACTACATAGATGGCCATTTTGTAACGCTCCTAGGAGACATTGTTTGAGAGTCAGTTTGTTTGTAGAAGTGGACCAGTCAACATCAAAAAAATGTTCTAAAAATGCCAATTTTGCTTGTGTACTTTGGGCTGCTGGTCATCCTGTGAGAATTGTACTTTTGCTGATGAGTATAATGAAAAGTGTAAATTATGCAATCCGTGTAAATTGTATAGAGGATAAGCTTTGCAAATTAAAGACTGTAATTCTTGTTTTGAAGAGATTTGAAACCCTCATAATGGATTATTCTTATGCTCCAATTGTCACTATGTTTAATGTGATCAATGGGAAAATACTGACCCCGGCATTATCGCGATAAATCCTAAACGTGAGTTCGGTTTATTTTTAAGAGACTTGTATCGTTGTGGCTTTAAATTATTTTGGGAAGAAGAACCTGGTCTACGCTTCAATTGCTGGAATAATTATGCCTGGCTATTATGATTATAATCCTACAGACTTTTATTTGGCTGTTACAGAAAGTGATTCTTCATACGAGAATTGTGTATGTGACATTGCTTCAAATAAGCAAATTTAAACACGTCAGTTTGATCATATGAATCAAATTAGTATTATTGACATTACCAAGATATTTAACAAATATGAAGTTACCCTATATTGTAGAAAATGTGACCCTGACTTTTCACGTCAAGACAAATACAAGCTGAATCCTGACGACCTACCAGTGCTTATCGTTTCCGATGATTACCTATACGTAGAAAAAGAAATCCAAAGGACACAATGTTTTGTACACTAAATTTTATTAATAAACAAATTTATATACATGCTTAACTCATTTCACTTTTAGGGCACCGAAATTTATATAATAGAGGTAAGAAAGAGTATTTACTACTAAACAGTCTTTCAATCGAGGATTGTCACCATAAATCTTGATAAATTCCATGTAAGTATGTCAACGACTTCGAAAAACAAAATATAATAGGGCATGAAAACCACAGCTTTTCGTTCATAAATCTTGTACCCGCTTCCGATTTTTAATAATAGATCTTCAACTCTGCTCAAGAAAATTTTTAATATGAGGTGTGTAAAATGTATACGGCAGGCCAAGCGGATCAAAAAATTCTATATTGCTTCTTGTTTGAAAGATGCATAACCACTGCCCCGTCTTTACACTCGATGGACTGCTATTAACAATAATAAGGGTATTGTCAACAAGTTAAATATGCTCCAAGGCATCTGAAGGTATGCAATAGGATTTATATTTGGACATGTAGGGGTTCAAGTTAAATACTTCGATAATTTGTTCCGTGTTCATGGCGCTAAGTCTAATAAAACACTGCCGTCAGGAGTAATTTCCCAATAGGTTTCAAATTGATTTAGCGAGATTAATACAATGCTTTCCTCCAACGGTTTAGCAAAGGTACAGTCTATCCGTACATTTCCCGTCCGGACAATACTCATATCTTGAGTACCAGACAAATCTAAGACAATAATGCCATGCGTTTTCACAAACATTTCTTCATTTATACTATTTTCGAACAATTGAGAATCTCGAGAGGGTCCTGTAGGATTTATTAAAGGATAAATTGTAGAGAGGGATTCCATTTAATTTACATACAAGCGAGGAAAGTCCAAATAATTCAAATTTATACGGGGAACCTTTCCATGATCCAACAGTGCTAGCACTTTTTACAAAAGCCAATGCCAATTTTGAAGGAATTTCGACATTTATAAATGACGAATCGGTATAGTTACGCGTACCTGTAGGAATATGACGCTGATTCGTGATTGTATGAGGAACAAGCTCTTAATTTTTCAATTGCCAAAACCACAGAACTCATAACTTGTTGTTTTCGTACATGAAGTATTGCCGACATGAGAGAAACTGTTACATCGGGTGCAGCGTCGAGTACTTTTCGTATAATATAATTGGACGGTGCAAGTTGTAGTTGTATATCAATCTTTTACATTAGGAGCCAACCATTGAGGTATATTAAATATTACAATATTTAGTTTCCAAACTAAATGTAAATCTTTAGTTGTCGCCTCTCTAAGAATAATGGTAGTATCAGTATTTGTTTTATATTCATATCCAATAGTCATACCCCTCAACTGCTTATAGTACATCGGCGTCATAAACATGAAATGTGTGTAACTTGCATAATTTGAAAGATTATTGCTCGTGCTCACCAAAGTTCCATTTATATAGACGCTTATTTGTCGAAATATATTATGAAATACACAATTTTCGTAGGATAACCCCTCGGCGGCACCTGGTTTTTCATTATTCGATTTTTTAACAATGACATTTAAATCTATAAATTTTGAATTCAAATCGATAAAGTACTCTTCATTAGAATAAATTTGGGAAAGATCTTAGGAAACGAAATCCTTTTTAGATTTTTTTTAATTTCTTTGTTGCTTTACACTTCCCGGCTGACTTGAGACTGATGAGTGATGAGGTCTTTCTCCTCCTTTTTAAAAATTTCTCCGTTGTTTCAATCGCTCGTCCAGGGATCGTACGCTCAACCTGAGATTTTTAGAAACACTTTCTTGAATATTTTTCCCAGAGTCCATGTAATGTAGAGGAAGCAAAATCCCCTGCAACCGGTGCAATATATTTTCTAGACAAGGGTAGTCCAGAGCAAAAAAGCTTAGAAAACCAATTACCGAGACAGTACCAGGACATTGACAAACGACCCCTATAATAGTCCATTCCATGTCTCAACTGGGGTGGTCCAAGAGTAGCAACATAGCAATCAATATCAGGACATACAAACTGAGTTCTATTAGCCCTTTCACTGAGTGGGTCAAAAATTACATATAATTACAGCCAAAACTTTTTTTTATTGCAAGAGGATCACCCAATTCGCTTCTTAATGTTAACTGACAGAGCTCCAAATACGAAGTATTGACTGGAACGTATTGAAGGTGCTTTATATTGTAGTGGTGAATATGGTCATTAGAGGTTTCTCGTTCAAGAACACGTAGGAGGGGGACATTGGTATTACCAACTCTTGATCTCTTGACAAAGGCTGCATATAGAAATATACAGCTGTCCGAAGAGAAGGCGGGTCGATACTCTGCGAAAATGACACTATTCATGCCATTAGCGCTTCCTGCTTTTTTTACCGTTGATTACATTATCTTTAAAACCAAGCACTTCTCTTGGGTTATCATTTAGAATAACCTGTTCATTGTCAATGGGCGAACTAATGTAGAGCTTGCCCTCTTCTTTTGAATATTTGAATTGAAAGGCACAATTTTTACGAGCGGAAATTTTTTTGTTGATTGCACGACACCATTTGTTTATACTCCCAAACTACTTATATAATGTGGCAAAGGGGTATTCAAATTAATTCATATTTTCAATCAGATATTGATCGCTAACAATTGGCCAATCATGAGGTCTAATTTTTATATTGTATGTATGATCATTTCTTAAAATATCATATGTATTTTTAAGAATACAATCTACAAGAGCCACTTCATACCTCAAATTTAATGGCAGCGGAAGGTTTTGTCCAAAAATTGCTCGTTTTATTCAAATCGTCATATAGAGGATCAGAAATATTGGACATGGATGTCACAAAAAAACCTTCAGACATTATGGATGTCATCAGCAGGTATCCACGAATCAAAATCAGAGTTGTATCCTAGCCAGTGAACAAGCAACTGTCACTTACCCTGGCGAGTACGAGTCTTTAATACCTTTTCAATTTGATACATTCCAGTGTTTTTAACTTTTTGTAATTCATAATAATAAAAACCACCAAGAATTTCTTCATCTTTCACATCACCAAGCCAATATGTTATAGGTTTAGTACCTAGGATTTTTGACACTTTAAAAATTTCAGTAGACCACAAATAATTTCCCTTTTCAAAAATATTTCTTGTACGATTGATTCAAACAGTATCACCAAAACTAAACTTTTTCTTTCTCGCCTTTTCACTAGAATATTGTTTAAGGAAATGTGTATTGCCATTATAATGAACTTCCCGAGGGCTAGTATTGAACAAGGATCGATGAGGACGCTGGTAGTATATTTGCATGATTTTATCTAAACAATGAATAAATACAGCTGTATTTTTCAATGTAGAATATCTTGCAATTAAAAGTCGAATGGTTCGTATTAAACGTTCTGGCAATGCTGCCTTTATAGGACTTTGACTATGATAGAGTATTGTATTATGTTTCATTAGTAATTTTTCGAAATGTGGATTAACAAATTCACTTCCACGGTCTGTTTGAATTTTTTTATATGAATCTTGTTCAAAGATGGATTCAAGGGCTTTAGCAACTTAATTACCTTTCTTTACTGCAATGGAACTGCATATGCATACCGACTAAAGATATTTATTGCTAGTAAAATATACTTTCCTGGTTTTTCAATATTTTCATAAACAAATTTCCAAATTTGATCCATTTTGATCGTAATCGTCCAGTACCCTTTTGTTTACTACCAGGTGAATCAATAAGTCTTCGCTTTTATCTAGTTACCGGTATCAAATCGCCAGTAGGTGTGCTTTCCAAGAAAGATTTAAAATCATCTTCTAACTTTAATGGACTATGTTCTCTTAGTTTCTTTAGAATTTGTTTATTACCGATAAGACTTTTAGGAAAATTTGACGACTGTAAAAAACTATATGAATGCTCGTCAAAGGATTCAACTCTTTTATGATTTGCAGTCAGATTCGATAATAAATCAGTTAAATTGTAAGGCTTGCCCTGGGTTGTTACTTTATTCTTTTTCTAGTCAATTTGTTCATTTTCAGTGATATAAGTCAAGAGTCTTTTACTTTGTTCACGATAGAATAGAAGCAACAAGTCTACAGCACTTGTTAATAACTCTTCCTTTTTCGGTGTTTCACTGTTATCAGAAGGTTGATCAATGAAATTGGCTTTAAGCGGTTTTTCACGATAAGGTTTATGTTTGTTGACACGACGAGGGGCATTTTTAAGCAAAATTAATTTTTCATCATCAGCAATTGTTTCATTTTTAAGAAATTTATAAATATTATCTTCAAAATTTTCTTTATGTGAAAGATTAAGTTTAATTGGCGTCAATTTTGCTTGTGTACTTTGGGCAGCTGGTCATCCTGTGAGAATTGTACTTTTGCTGATGAGTATAATGAAAAGTGTAAATTATGCAGTCCGTGTAAATTATATAGAGGATATGCTTTGCAAATTAAAGACTGTAATTCTTGTCTTCAAGAGATTTGTAACCCTTATAATGGATGATTCTTATGCTCCAATTGTCACTATGTTTAATGTGATCAATGGGAAAATACTGACCCCGGTATGATCGCGAAAAATCCTAAATGTGAGTTCAGTTTATTTTTAAGAAACATGTATCGAGATTTAATAAATATGAAGTTACCCTATTTTGTAGAAAATGTGACCCTGACTTTGCACGTCAAGACAAATACAAGCTGAATCCTGACGAGCTACCAGTACTTATCGTTTCCGATGATTACCTATACGTAGAAAAAGAAATCCAAAGGACACAATGTTTTGTAAACTAAATTTTATTAATAAATAAATTTATATACATGTTTAAAACATTTCACTTTTAGGGCACCGAAATTTATATTATAGAGGTAAGAAAGAGTATTTACTACTAAAAAGTCTTTCAATCGAGGATTGTCACCATGAATCTTGATAAATTCCATGTAAGTATGTCCAAGACTTCGAAAAACAAAATATAATAGGGCATGAAAACCACAGCTTTTCGTTCATAAATCTTGTACCCGCTTCCGATTTTTAATAATAGATCTTTAACTCTGCTCAAGAAAATTTTTAATATGAGGTTTGTAAAATGTATACGGCAAGCCAAGCGGATCAAAAAATTCTATATTGCTTCTTGTTTGAAAGATGCATAACCAATGCCCCATCTTTACACTCAATGGACTGCTATTAACAATAATAAGGGTATTGTCAACAAGTTAAATATGCTCCAAGACATCTGAAGGTATGCAATAGGATTTATATTTGGCCATGTAGGGGTCCAAGTTAAAGACTTCGATAATTTGTTCCGTGTTCATGGCGCTAAGTCTAATAAAACACTGCCGTCAGGAGTAATTTCCCAATAGGTTTCAAATTGATTTAGCGAGATTAATGCAATGCTTTCCTCCAACGGTTTAGCAAAGGTACAGTCTATCCGTACATTTCCCCTCCGGACAATACTCATATCTTGAGTACCAGACAAACCTAAGACAATAATGCCATGCGTTTTCGCATGGCATTATTGGCATGGCGTTTTCGACCCCGGCATGATCGTGAAAAATCCTAAATGTGAGTTCAGTTTACTTTTAAGAGACTTGTATCGTCGTGGCTTTAAATTATTTTGGGAAGAAGAACCTGGTCTACGCTTCAATTGCTGGAATAATAAAATAGTCTCGTTTTTACGACATCACTGTGAAGATACTGGCTATTATGATTATAATCCTAAAGACTTTTATTTGGCTGTTACAGAAAGTGATTCTTCATATAAGAATTGTGTATGTGACATTGCTTCAAATAAGCAAATTGAAACACGTCAGCTTGATCATATGAATCAAATTAGTATTATTGACTTTACAAAGAGATTTGATAAATATGAAGTTACCCTATATTGTAGAAAATGTGACCCTGACTTTGCACGTCAAGAAAAATGCCAGTTGAATCCTGACGAGCTACCAGTACTTATCGTTTCCGATGATTACCTATACGTAGAAAAAGAAATCCAAATGACACAATGTTTTGTACACTAAATTTTATTAATAAACAAATTTATATACATGTTTAAAACATTTCACTTTTAGGGCACCAAAATTTATATTATAGAGGTGAGAAAGAGTATTTACTACTAAAAAGTCTTTCAATCGAGGATTGTCACCATAAATCTTGATAAATTCCATGTAAGTATGTCCACGACTTCAAAAATAAAATATAATAGGGCATGAAAACCACAGCTTTTCGTTCATAAATCTTGTACTCGCTTCCGATTTTTAATAATATCTTCAACTCTGCTCAAGAAAATTTTTAATATGAGGTGTGTAAAATGTATACGGCAAGCCAAGCGGATCAAAAAATTCTACATTGCTTCTTGTTTTAAAGATGCATAACCAATGCCCCGTCTTTACACTCGATGGTCTGCTATTAACAATCATAAGGGTATTGTCAACAAGTTAAATATGCTCCAGGGCATCTGAAGGTATGCAATAGGATTCATATTTGGACATGTAGGGGTCCAAGTTAAATACTTCGATAATTTGTTCCGAGTTCATGGTGTTGTGAAGCTTTATTTATTGTATTTGGGTGTTTTAGTCTTAGATGCCTTTATTCTCCCTTTATAGGGGAGATAAACTCTGGCCCTAAGGTAATTGAACTTTTGGTAGCGTGCCTTAGGCTATGACCGAACTAATGAGGCGTACCGACTAAGTATGTTCGAGAGGCTAAAAATAGATCGTAGAGAGTTCGTCTAAAATACAATACTTTTATTCATTTATCAGATAATAAAATTAGATATATTCTGGCTACTGGGACTGGCTGTCCCAAGTAGCCCACAAGTCTCAATAAAACAACAATAAAATATAAATACGATACTTAGACACTTACGGTTATAAGACAAAGTCCAAGGTATTTCTAATGAGAAAACAAACGGGCAGAGGTTCACCCGGTAAGTCAGAAAGTCTGCCTTCAGTCCCAAAAATCGGGGTATATATATGAAAAACCTAACCACGTCCTTCCGGTAAATTGACGCATTTAGCCAGGAAATTGGTTATTGAGCAAGTTCCCTCCAAGCCCACACATTCCACGATTTGTATCCTTATCTTAAAAAGTGGTATTTTGAAAACTTTATATTTGCGTCATATATATTTTTACTAATTTAATAATTAACTAAATTAGAAAGCTTTACCACATTACTCCCCATTTAAAGAAGAATTGTCCCAATTCTCAATATTTTACTTTTAAAACAACTTAATTTCGTTTAAAGCTATTATGCTGCCATCTTTGGGTTATTATGTGCATCTACCCTCAATGGATTTCTTTAGGGTTATGTTTCTGGTCCAATATTGGCCATGTTACTTTTTTTTCGAAGGATTTCAATTTGAAATTTATCCTTTTTTATCTTTTTCTCTGTCTCTAGGACTGACAATTACTCTTTTACCCTCTTCATATGCATCTTCTGTTTTAACTTGACCCCAAGCGGCTTAAATATAATATTAATGGTTTTGCTAAAATTAAATTTCAAGTAATATTAGACAAGTTTATGAATTATTTGAGTTTAAATTTAATTCCCCTTAATAATTTAATTTATCTGTGTGACGTGGCTGATATACCGTTTATTTTTTTTTTCGTTTTAGAAATGCCTTGGTTAGTCAATATATAACAATTTGTTTTGTAACCACAGATTTCTTTAAACACAACACTTTACATTTTCTTCACATTTTACATTAACTTAATGAATGTTTAGGCTATAAGCCATTTGCTTATACATCTTAAGCATTGAAAATTACGAATTTAAATTCACTTGTCAGTCAATAAATTGGTAGTAAATTCTCACTTATTATTGGATTCTGTTGACGTTGATTTCGGACAAGGTAAACATATCGGTCCTGGATACAAAGATTATCTGGGAGATGCTAACTACAGGCTCTTGCAATGCACCAGAAATTGGTTGATATTAGCATCATACATGAACCAAAATTGGCTGAAGTTGCATACAAATTTGGTTGGTATCAGCAAAAATTTACCAAAAATAGGTTGTAAAAAAAAAAACTAGGTCTGTGATCTAAAGAAAAAAAAATTGATATCAGCATAAAAAAACAAAGCATTAACGTTTGTATACATAAAGAAAAAAAATCACACACTAATATATACAAATACTTTTTTTTTCTTTTTTTTTTAAGTAAGAGGCTAATTATTTTCTTACTCGTTTTCTAAACACAATGTGCCGCTAAAATAGAAACATTCCGTTTCTGGTTTATTTTAATTGTATTTATATTCTTTATATATTAAAATTACATTAATTATTAAACACTTAAAATACCATATTAAACACTCATATTTTCGTATATATCAATACATTCGAAAGTTAATTACTTTAATTACTTTCTCCACTTTTTTTTCACTCCAAAAATAATATCCCGCTTAAATTGAAACATTATATTCCTTGCTTAAATACTAAAATGATTATTTTACTTATCACTGATTATTTATAAATAATTAATACTTTGACTCGAGGTCAAACATTTACATATAACATTACATCACTAGTTAAAATTTAAAGTAAATTAAAACAGCGTGTATATAAATAAGCATTGTGTAATAACTTACACAAGCATTGTTAAGTAACAAAACTTAGATACAACATTTACCAAAAAATACATTTGGTTAAAGTTTTAAAAGTTATTTTAAAACACTATATAGTAGTTTAAATATACACCAAGCATTTTTTCAAAGTAAATTTCTCAAAAAGGAACACTAAAATGTGTTATAACTCTTTTTTTCAATTAACAAAACGCTCAAAATACCAATTTAATATATTTATATATTGTTTATACTGACATAAGTTATGTTGATGCATAACTTAATTGTTTAAAAACAGACAATAACTATGTAATCTTACAATTTATTTGAACACTGCAATGTTTATTCTTTGTACACATTTTAAATCAATCCAGCAAGACTTTTAATCTAATAAGTCTTAAACTGTAATTAAAATATTTACACAATTTGTTTTTAACTCTAACAAATAGATTTATGCACTATGACAGAGAACTGTGATTAGCTGCTATTTAAAGGCTTAGCAACAGTTCTTACAATACGACTGTTATTAAAATATATACATTTGTAATTTTAGACGATGCAAATTCCATATTTATTAAAGGTTTGCAAAATCATTTACAACTGTATATTTCGTCAATAACATTTGTTCAGTTTACTCTATGTCGGTTCGTTTATACCAAAACTTGAGCATTTTTATTTTTTGAATCTCCGGTCATTGAGACAGTTTAATAGAGTATTCAATTGTCATCTCTTTTTTCCCAGTTTTAATGTCCTTTTGGGACAAGGCTTAGCTTACAGCTTAGATTTGATAAGCTCAGAATTTAGCTATTCGCCTTTTTACCTGTTTTGGCACTACCAATTGACTTGTGCCCGTACTCTGAAGGTTTGCTTACCAGGGCTGCCTTTTGGTAGCTTCTATAACGTTTCTAAGTTCTCTTGTCATCAGCTACAGCTAAAAGAACTATTTTGAACCTGCACACAAAATAATTAGTTTTAACAATTTGTGGCTACAATTTTTTTTCTTGGGCTATTCTTTTTTCAGAAAAAGTGGCCCTTCTGCCAAAAATACCTGGCCTTCATGGCACATAGTAATTTTGTTTTTGACATACAAGTGACAAAGACTATTTTCACTTTAACTTCCCCACTTTTAGTGGTTTTAAACCTAAGTAAAATTCTTAGGTTTTAACGTCAATTTTCTTAAGGCTTTTATGTGCTTTACTTTCAATTTATGTCATGCTAGTCATTTTTCTGAAAACGACTTCCACATATGAGAGCCAAATTTCTTTTCTTGACTACTTGAGCATTTCAAAATTAGACAAAATTTTGTCTAATTTTTGCAACCTGTATCTTTTGAAATTATTCCAAAATTTTTTTTTTCTTCTGATCTATATTTGGTTAGCTTGGTGGATTCCCCCCAATGACAACTCTTAGCATTTTTTGTTTTCAAATGCAGTTCTGTCATTGGTGTTTTTCACCTGCAATGTCGTCGCCCTGTGATTTCTGTCAATGGTTTGTTGTGAATTTATTTAATATGTGAAATTAATTATACCCGAGAAAAACTTTGCTTCACGCTGTGCTATACTTTTTAAATTGTGCCCATTTTATCTACGGTTTCTTGTTTATACCTATTTTCCTTATTGGTAAGTGTTTAATTTATTATATATTCTACTATTTATAACAAGATCACAGCTAGCTTTTACATGTAGTCAACTTAACGTAAACTCTGGCCGTTTTTCCTATTATAATTATTTTAAAATTTTCTAAAACAATTTTTTCAAATTTGACTGAAAGTTTCACCTCAAAGAGTCAAAGGTCAGGAAATGCATTGCATGTACTTAACAACGAGAGACCAGCAGTGATTGAGCTAACTCCAAATTTGCTAGCTTCCAATGACCCTATTTCAGTAAACAATCCTCCTTTTTTTTTACTTATTCCCCCCGAAATTTTTTTTTTTCAATATGCATATAAAAAGAATCGCATTTTAATGCTGATTTTAAATATGTATAATTTAATTAGGTTTACTACACCCATTTAAAAGTTACGTGGCCTTACTTATTTTCCTTTTTCTCTGAATTGAAGCCTAATTCGTTTTGTCAATTTCACCGCTCGCGGTGGTTATCTCATATTGGAAACAAAATTTGTTGCAGGAACCTACGATGTCACTTCCGATCGGAAATAATAATTTGGCGTTGGAATGTGACGTTCATAATAGATATTTCTTTATTGGCTTTTATGCTCGTTTGATTTTTATTTAATATTTATTTTTTTTTTTTAATTATCCCCCGAAATAATTCTTTTTAATATACATACTAAACGAATCGCCTTTTAATGCTGATTTTAAATATGTATAATTTAATTAGTTCCACTACACCTATTAAAAGTTACGAGTCAACTATTAACGCCACTGTGTAAGTGTTCCCGTGATAAAGTTTATGTTGGCTTCCTAGACACGATCTATTTGTAGACTAATTGGGATATCAGGGACTATTGGCTTCACTCTATTTGATTTCTACTATCAGACCGTATTTATCTGATACACAATCTATCTGATATTTGACTAAACTGTACTGATTTATAATTAGACTAGACTTGAGGATGGTTCGTCATTGAGTAACCGTAAAAGCGGACCAGAATTATCAATATTAGCTTTCCCAAAAGGATGCATTGCCTTTTCTGTTTGTCCTACTGTGGGCTTATATTCTTTGTAAACAAGCATAACAGTTTTCATACACTGGTAGCTTTACATCTACATGGCTCAAAAGCAGCCATGGTTTAAAATTCAAATTTGAACTTTCTTCTGACTCATTTCGCGCAGCTAATTCAGAATTTGAACTTTTTCTAACACCATTATTCAAATGAAGGTCCTCTGTGTAGGGAAAGGAGGCCATTTTAAGACCTATCCCCGTGCCTCCATTTTCTGTGATTATCGGTTTCTCTCACCGAATTTCCTGCCTTATGCAGACTTCCCATCACAGCTGGGTAACAATTCTTTTTTTTTCGCTTCCTTCGGCAACTTCTGCTAAGCTTCCACATTTGTTTTCTTACTTATAAGGTTACTTTTCTCCTTTTATCCATCCCTTTCCTTAAGTACTTTAATTATATATTTATGTATCTTTATCTTCCCTTTGCTTGTGATGTTCCACAACTAACCTAGTATTCGGGTTAGCTTTAACAAAGGTAATTCTATTGGCTATTACGTCGTAAAATGCCATATATATGAAGCTTTTCTACTCCTAAAACACTCGGAAATGGCAGCTTCCAACCTATAATTATTCGGACCACAATTTATGTGTTTCCTTTGCTAAAATGTAGCAGTCTTACCCTAGAACAATAAGTCTGTAGCCTGTACTTGTAGTAAGGCTGAATCAGGACCCTATTTGCTACTATTATGCCTAAAATTCTTCTGTTTCTACCAACGTTTCATCGGTCCAGCTAGATTGTTTTTTCTTTACGTATTATGTTTTATTTTATTCTTTTAATTCACGGTACAAATACTTTATTATTTAGGTATATACGGCACTACTTCACTGCAGTTATTACTAACACTAATAAAACTACTAACAATACACATACTTCTACTTGCTAAATACTGAATACTATTTTTTTTCATTTTACAATTTTTGATTGTGCCTTTTCTCCATTTGTTCTATTGTACCCAACTCTTTGGGGGGATAAAAATCTATTTCTAATAGCGAAAGTTCGAGCAAAGCTGCTCGAAGTTCTGCTAATTTGAGCGCCGCTAAAAAAGAAGTCAATTTGCCTACGCCTTCTGATAAAGCCATTTTATTTCAATCTACTATTTTTATCTAGCCTTCTCGACCCAGTTTTTCCAGCGACCACCAGTTGTTGTGAAGCGTTATTTGTGGTATTTGGGTGTTTTAGTCTTAGATGCCTTTATTCTCCCTTTATAGGGGAGATAAACTCTGGCCCTAAGGTAATTGAACTTTTGGTAGCGTGCCTTAGGCTATGACCGAACTAATGAGGCGTACCGACTGAGTATGTTCAAGAGGCTAAAAATAGATCGTAGAGAGTTTGTCTAAAATACAATACTTTTATTCATTTATCAGATAATAAAATTGGATATATTCTGGCTACTGTGACTGGCTGTCCCAAGTAGCCCACAAGTCTCAATAAAACAACAATAAAATATAAATAAGATACTTAGACACTTACGGTTATAAGACAAAGTCCAAGGTATTTCTAACGAGAAAACAAACGGGCAGAGGTTCACCCGGCAAGTCAAAAAGTCTGCCTTCAGTCCCAAAAATCGGGGTATATATATGAAAAACCTAACCACGTCCTTCCGGTAAATTGACGCATTTAGCCAGGAAATTGGTTATTGAGAAAGTTCCCTCCAAGCCCACACATTCCACGATTTGTATCCTTATCTTAAAAAGTGGTATTTTGAAAACTTTATATTTGCGTCATATATATTTTTACTAATTTAATAATTAACTAAATTAGAAAGCTTTACCACACATGGCGCTAAGTCTAATAAAACACTGCCGTCAGGAGTAATTTCCCAATAGGTTTAAAATTGATTTAGCGAGATTAATGCAATGCTTTCCTCCAACGGTTTAGCAAAGGTACAGTCTATCTATAAATTTCCGGTCCGGACAATACTCATATCTTGAGTACCAGACAAATCTAAGACAATAATGGCATGCGTTTTCGCAAACATTTCTTCATTTATACTATTTTCAATTAATTGAGAATCTCGAGAGGGTCCTGTAGGATTTATTAAAGGATAAATTGTCGAGAGGGATTCCATTTAATTTACATACAAGCGAGGAAAGTCCAAATAATTCAAATTTATACGGGGAACCTTTCCATGATCCAACAGCGCTAGCACTTTTTACAAAAGACAATGCCATTTTTGAAGGAATTTCGCCATTTATAAATGACAAATCAGTATAGGTACGCGTACCTGTAGGAATATGACGCTGATTCGTCATTGTATGAGGAACAAGCTCTTAATTCTTTAATTGCCAAAGCCACAGAACTCATAACTTGTTGTTTTCGTACATGAAGTATTGCCGACATGAGAGAAACTGTTACATCGGGTGCAGCGTCGAGTACTTTTCGTATAACATAATTGGACGGTGCAAGTTGTAGTTTCATATCAATCATTTACATTAGGAGGCAACCACTGAGGTATATTAAATATCGCATCATTTAGTTTCCCAACTAAATATAAATCTTTAGTTGTCACCTCTTTAAGAATATTGGTAGTATCAGTATTTGTTTTATATTCATATCCAATAGTCATACCCCTCAACTGCTTATAGTACATCGGCGTCATAAACATGAATTGTGTGTAACTTGCATAATTTGAAACATTACTGCTCGTGCTCACGAAAGTTCCATTTACATTGACGCTTATTTGTCGAAATGAATTATGTAATACACAATTTTCGTAGGATAACCCCTCGGTCGCACCTGGTTTTTCATTGTTCGATTTTTTAACAATGACATTTAAATCTATAAATTTCGAATTCAAATCAATAAAGTAGTCTTCATTAGAATAAATTTGAAAATCGACATTTTCAGAGAGAGGTAGTTGCGGGTAAAATTGTTCATAGTTTCCATGTTTTACACTGACATCTACATTTTCAGCATTGAAAAGATTTAGAGATGAGGTTACTGAAGGGTGAGAATCATTATGTGGTAGATATGCCATCTTAGGAAAAGAAATCCTTTTTAGATTTTTTTTTATTTCTTTGATGCTTTACACTTCCCGGCTGACTTGAGACTGATGAGTGATGAGGCCTTTCTCCTCCTTTTTAAAAATTTCTCCGTTGTTTCAATCGCTCGCCGAAGGATCGTACGCTCGACCTGAGATTTTTCTAAACACTTTCTTGAATATCTTTCCCAGAGCCCATGTAATGTAGAGGACGCAAAATCCCCTGCAACCGGTGCAATATATTTTCTAGTCAAGGGTAATGCAGAGCAAAAAAGCTTAGAAAACCAACTGCCGAGACAGTACCAGGACATTGACGAACGACCCCTATAATAGTCAATTCCTTGTCTCAACTGGCGTGGGCCAAGAGTAGCAACATAGCAATTAATATCAGGACATACAAATTGAGTTTTATCAGCCATTTCACAGAGTGGGTCGAAAATTACATGTAGTTACAGCCAAACCTTTTTTTATTGCAAGAGGATCACCCAATTCGCTTCTTAATGTTAACTGACAGAGTTCCAAATACGAAGTGTTGACTGGAACGTATTGAAGGTGCTGTATATTGTAGTGGTGAATATGGTCATTAGAGGTTTTTCGTTCAAGAACACGTAGGAGGGGAACATTGGTATTACCAACTCTTGATCTCTTGACAAAGGCTGTATATAGAAATATACAACTGTCCGAAGAGAAGGCGGGTGGATACTCTCCGAAAATGGCACTATTCATGCCACTAGCTCTTCCTGCTTTTTTACCGTTGATTACATTATCTTTAAAACCAAGCACTTCTCTTAGGTTATCATTGAGAATAACCTGTTCATTGTCAATGGGCGAACTAATGTAGAACTTGCACTCTTCTTTTGAATAATTGAATTGAAAGGCACAATTTTTACGAGTGGAAATTTTTTTGTATCTAACAAAAAAGTCAAAATTAAAGATAAAAAAGAATAAAAACTCCTTTAATGTCTGAATGGGCTCTCTGACAGGTAAAAAGAAAAGGTGAAAAACGTCTTTGTTAGAAGGGAAATGGTTAAAAACAAGCTTATTTCTGAGGGACAGAGTCTTTTAAAATTAGGGAGGGTAGGGATGTATTCTGAAACTTCAATGTTCTAGCAAAATAGTGAAAAATTTTCCTTAAAAAAGAGTATTATTATGGGAAGGCACAGATTAAACCAAAAACAAGCGAGTAGTTGCTTTCGCAAGTAGAATATTTAGCCTTAATTTAGGACTCATCCCCCTAGCCATAACTCCATTCAACCTTGAGCGAAGATATAAAAGTTTGATGAAGTATTTTTCTACTTAACAACTACATTAATAACTTCCAAGATGATAGGACTGTATGACACAGAAGTTATCAGTTACCGAAAGTTCAATGACTCCTCCCCACAATGACTTCCAGGGGTCTTATGACTCCTCCCCACAATGAATTCAGATGGTTTTAGGACTCATCCCCCTAGCCATAACTCCATCCAACCTTGAGCGAAGATATAAAAGTTTGATGAAGTATTTTTCTACTTAACAACTACATTAATAACTTCCAAGATGATAGGACTGTATGACACAGAATTTATCAGTTTGAAAAAATCATCTTGTGGTGTTATATTTGAATGTGCATTTTTATTATTGTCTATGGAACTCGAAGAAATTGACTGTTATCATTGGAAACTGAACTATAACATGTTGGAGTCTGATAAAAGCTTGTGGAGCACTACATTAAGTCATATAAACAGACTGGGATTCTACGATAGAGAGATTACACCACTTAATAATGCTGGTCGGGAACTGAGAAATGTTCAGGAGGAAGTCAGTGAAATTTGCGTGTACCTACGTTTACTGTTAATACGTTTAAGCAATAAATATTTTTAAGCTTAACCCGTCTTTATTCTTTAGAATAGTTCTATTGTAAGCAAGTAACAAACTATTTCCTGAAGTCACCTCTTGGATACACAATGCAGTAACTTCATTTAAGAAACTATGAAAAAAATGTAAGTAAGTAAGTAACAAATTCTTTCTTGAAGTCACCTCTTGGATACACAATACAGAAAGTTCATTAAAGAAATTATGAAAAAATTGTAAGTAAGTAGCAAATTCTTTCTTGAATTCACGTGCTGGATAAACAAAGACATTTCGTTCAAGAAATTATGACAAAATTCTAAGTAAGTAACAAACTCTTTATTGTTTACACGACTTAGATACACGATGTAAAAATTTAATTCAAGAAATTATGAAAAAATTCTCAGTAAGTAACAATTTCTTTCTTGAAGTCAACTCTTGGATACACAATACGGAAATTTCATTCAAGAAATTATGAAAATATTTGTAAGTAACAAACTCTTTATTGATTTCACCTCTTGGATATACAGTACAGATACTTCATTCAAGAAATTATGAAAAAATCGCAAGTAAGTAACTTTTTTTTTCTCTTTATCACAAACAATTTTCACTTAGCTACACGATGTAGAAATTTAATTCAAGAAATTATGAATAAAGTATCTGTACTGTATATCCAAGAGGTGAAATCAATAAAGAGTTTGTTATTTACTTACAAATATTTTCATAATTTCTTGAATGAAATTTCCGTATTGTGTATCCAAGAGTTGACTTCAAGAAAGAAATTGTTGCTTACTGAGATTTTTTTCATAATTTCTTGAATTAAATTTCTACATCGTGTATCTAAGTGAAAATTGTTTGTGATAAAGAGAAAAAAAAGTTACTTACTTGCGATTTTTTCATAATTTCTTGAATGAAGTATCTGTACTGTATATCCAAGAGGTGAAATCAATAACGAGTTTGTTACTTACTTACAAATATTTTCATAATTTCTTGAATGAAATTTCCGTATTGTGTATCCAAGAGTTGACTTCAAGAAAGAAATGGTTACTTACTGAGAATTTTTTCATAATTTCTTGAATTTAATTTCTACATCGTATATCTAACTCGTGAAAACAATAAAGAGTTTGTTACTTACTTAGAATTTGTCATAAATTCTTGAACGAAATGTCTTTTTGTTTATCCAACAGGTGAATTCAAGAAAGAATTTGCTACTTAGTTACAATTTTTTCATAATTTCTTGAATTAAATTTCCGTATTGTGTATCCAAGAGTTGACTTCAAGAAAGAAATTGTTACTTACTGAGAATTTTTTAATAATTTCTTGAATTAAATTTCTACATCATGTAGCTAAGTGAAACTTACTTGCGATTTTTTCATAATTTCTTGAATGACGTATCTGTACTGTATATCCAAGAGGTGAAATCAATAAAGAGTTTGTTACTTACTTACAAATATTTTCATAATTTCTTGAATGAAATTTCCGTATTGTGTATCCAAGAGTTGACTTCAAGAAAGAAATGGTTACTTACTGAGAATTTTTTCATAATTTCTTGAATTTAATTTCTACATCGTATATCTAACTCGTGAAAACAATAAAGAGTTTGTTACTTACTTAGAATTTGTCATAAATTCTTGAACGAAATGTCTTTTTGTTTATCCAACAGGTGAATTCAAGAAAGAATTTGCTACTTAGTTACAATTTTTTCATAATTTCTTGAATTAAATTTCCGTATTGTGTATCCAAGAGTTGACTTCAAGAAAGAAATTGTTACTTACTGAGAATTTTTTAATAATTTCTTGAATTAAATTTCTACATCATGTAGCTAAGCGAAAATTGTTTGTGATAAAGAGAAAAAAAAGTTACTTACTTGCGATTTTTTCATAATTTCTTGAATGAAGTATCTGTACTGTATATCCAAGAGGTGAAATAAATAAAGAGTTTGTTACTTACTTACAAATATTTTCATAATTTCTTGAATGAAATTTCCGTATTGTGTATCCAAGAGTTGACTTCAAGAAAGAAATTGTTACTTACTGAGAATTTTTTCATAATTTCTTGAATTAAATTTCTACATCGTGTATCTAAGTCGTGTAAACAATAAAGAGTTTGTTACTTACTTAGAATTTTGTCATAATTTCTTGAACGAAATGTCTTTGTTTATCCAGCAGGTGAATTCAAGAAAGAATTTGCTACTTACTTACAATTTTTTCACAATTTCTTTAATGAAATTTCTGTATTGTGTATCCAAGAGGTGACTTCAAGAAAGAATTTGTTACTTACTTACTTGCAATTTTTTCATAGTTTCTTAAATGAAGTTATTGCATTGTGTATCCAAGAGGTGACTTCAGGAAAGAGTTTGTTACTTGCTTACAATAGAACTATTCTAAAGAATTAAGACGGGTTAAGCTTAAAGATATTTATTGCTTAAACGTATTAACAGATTTTTTTGAGAAAAAAAAAACACAAGAACAAATGTTTACATAAAAATAGTACTTAGAGTAAACAATAAAGAGTTTGTTACTTACTTAGAATTTTGTCATAATTTCTTGAACGAAATGTCTTTGTTTATCCAGCAGGTGAATTCAAGAAAGAATTTGCTACTTACTTACAATTTTTTCATAATTTCTTTAATGAAATTTCTGTATTGTGTATTCAAGAGGTGACTTCAAGAAAGAATTTGTTACTTACTCACTTACAATTTTTTCATAGTTTCTTAAATGAAGTTACTGCATTGTGTATCCAAGAGGTGACTTCAGGAAAGAGTTTGTTACTTGCTTACAATAGAACTATTCTAAAGAATAAAGACGGGTTAAGCTTAAAGATATTTATTGCTTAAACGTATTAACAGATTTTTTTTGAGAAAAAAAAACACAACAACAAATGTTTACATAAAAATAGTACTTAGAGTTCACTCTTAAACATCCACAAACGATGATCCCATGATATAGAATAGTTTTTACTATGTCTTATGGATTTATCACGATCAGGTATGTTCTTAGGTATCCAATGTGCGAAGAACCTAACCTCGTCTTCAGGACGGTGATAACCCCCTTCAAATTTAGGACACTTAAACTCTTCTAGATTGAAAAGTGGAATCCTAGGGTCACACTTTTGAATTAAAACTTTATCTGTAGGTACATTGCCCTTTACGTAGAGCGCTTCTACCCCGAAAAAGCTGCAAATTTCACTGACTTCCTCCTGAACATTTCTCAGTTCCCGACCAGCATTATTAAGTGGTGTAATCACTCTATCGTAGAATCCCAGTCTGTTTATATGACTTAATGTAGTACTCCACAAGCTTTTATCAGACTCCAACATGTTATAGTTCACTTTCCAATGATAACAGTCAATATCTTCGAGTTCCATAGACAATAATAAAAATGCACATTCAAATATAACACCACAAGATGATTTTTTCAAACTGATAAATTCTGTGTCATACAGTCCTATCATCTTGGAAGTTATTAATGTAGTTGTTAAGTAGAAAAATACTTCATCAAACTTTTATATCTTCGCTCAAGGTTGGATGGAGTTATGGCTAGGGGGATGAGTCCTAAAACCATCTGAATTCATTGTGAGGAGGAGTCATAAGACCCCTGGAAGTCATTGTGGGGAGGAGTCATTGAACTCTCTGTAACTGATAAATTCTGTGTCATACAGTCCTATCATCTTGGAAGTTATTAATGTAGTTGTTAAGTAGAAAAATTCTTCATCAAACTTTTATATCTTCGCTCAAGGTTGAATGGAGTTATGGCTAGGGGGATGAGTCCTAAATTAAGGCTAAAAATTAAGATATTTATGCAGAGTTTCAACTAGCTATGGCTAAGTTTACTAAAGACCAGCTATTTTCTTGCGAAAACACACAAAATCAGAAAAAAATTTCAATGCTCCTTTAGTAGCTACGCAATTAGGCTAAAAATTAAGATATTTATGCGGAGTTTCAACTAGCTATGGTTAAGTTTGCTAAAGACCAGCTATTTTCTTGCAAAAAACACACAAAATCAGAAAAAATGTTCAAAGTTCCTTTAGTACCTTCGCAATTAGGCTAAAAATGAAGATATTTATGCAGAGTTTCAACTAGCTATGGCTAAGTTTGCTAAAGACCAGCTATTTTCTAGCGAAAACACACAAAATCAGAAAAAATGTTCAATGTTCCTTTAGTAGCTACGCAATTAGGCTAAAAATGAAGATATTTATGTAGAGTTTCAACTAGCTATGGCTAAGTTTGCTAAAGACCAGCTATTTTCCTGCAAAAAGCAAACAAAATCAGAAAAAATGTTCAATGTTCCTTTAGTACCTTCGCAATTAGGCTAAAAAATGAAGATATTTATGCAGAGTTTCAACTAGCTATGGCTAAGTTTGCTAAAGACAAGCTATTTTCTTGCGAAAACACACAAAATCAGAAAAAATGTTCAATGTTCCTTTAGTACCTACGCAATTAGGCTAAAAATGAAGATATTTATGCAGAGTTTCAACTAGCTATGGCTAAGTTTGCTAAAGACATGAACCATTTCCATAAAAATAGCTCTTAATAGAACTGTTTAAGTATGCCCTCCAATTTTTTCCAATGAGACTATGCAACTCAACCGCATTTAACTAATCCCCATGTAACTGAATCCGCATGTAACTGAACCCCAAGCAAGGGAACCCCCATGCATCTGAACCATCGTGCAAGTGAGACCTCTTTAACTGAATCCTCATGCAAACAATTCTGAGTGTAGCCTACTATTCTTTAATTTGCAGCATCGTACATTTTGTTTAAATACTTATTTTTTCATTTTTTGGCTTTTGTGTGTGCCCCATTGTTTTTGTGTGGGTTCCATTGTAACTGAATCCCCGTGTAACTGAACCCCAAGCAAGTGAACCCTCATGCATCTGAACCCTCGTGCAAGTGAGACCTCTTTAACTGAATCCTCATGCAAACAATTCTGAGTGTAGCCTACTATTCTTTAATTTGCAGCATCGTACATTTTGTTTAAATACTTATTTTTTCATTTTCCAGATTCAAGATTTTTATTTAACACAACTTTTTAAGCGTGAACTCCTATTTTTCAGACGAAATTATAGAAAATATCGTCAAAACACACTTCTCTGTTTCAATTTTGTACATTTTCACATTTTCTGATTCAAATGTGTATCTTCAGTCAGAAGAGCATAGTTTCAATTCAAAAATGAACCATTTCCATAAAAATAGCTCTTAATAGAACTTTTTAAGCGTGAACTCCAATTTTTCAGACGAAATAATAAAAAATATCGTCAAAACACACTTCTCTGTTTCAATTGTGTACATTTTCACATTTTCTGATTCAAATGTATATCTTAAGTCATAAAAGCATAGTTTCAATTCAAAAATGAACCATTTCCATAAAAATAGCTCTTAATAGAACTGTTTAAGTATGCCCTCCAATTTTTCCAATGAGACTATGCAACTCAACCGCATTTAACTAATCCCCATGTAACTGAATCCACATGTAACTGAACCCCAAGCAAGGGAACCCCCATGCATCTGAACCATCGTGCAAGTGAGACCTCTTTAACAGAACCCTCATGCAAACAATTCTGAGTGTAGCCTACTATTCTTTAATTAGCAGCATCGTACATTTTGTTTAAATACTTATTTTTTCATTTTTTGGCTTTTGTGTGTGCCCCATTGTTTTTGTGTGGGTTCCATTGTAACTGAATCCCCGTGTAACTGAACCCCAAGCAAGTGAACCCTCATGCATCTGAACCCTCGTGCAAGTGAGACCTCTTTAACTGAACCCTCATGCAAACAATTTTGAGTGTAGCCTACTATTCTTTAATTTGCAGCATCGTACATTTTGTTTAAATACTTATTTTTTCATTTTCCAGATTCAAGATTTTTATTTAACACAACTTTTTAAGCGTGAACTCCTATTTTTCAGACGAAATTATAGAAAATATCGTCAAAACACACTTCTCTGTTTCAATTTTGTACATTTTCACATTTTCTGATTCAAATGTGTATCTTCAGTCAGAAGAGCATAGTTTCAATTCAAAAATGAACCATTTCCATAAAAATAGCTCTTAATAGAACTTTTTAAGCGTGAACTCCAATTTTTCAGACGAAATAATAAAAAATATCGTCAAAACACACTTCTCTGTTTCAATTGTGTACATTTTCACATTTTCTGATTCAAATGTATATCTTAAATCATAAAAGCATAGTTTCAATTCAAAAATGAACCATTTCCATAAAAATAGCTCTTAATAGAACTGTTTAAGTATGCCCTCCAATTTTTCCAATGAGACTATGCAACTCAACCGCATTTAACTAATCCCCATGTAACTGAATCCACATGTAACTGAACCCCAAGCAAGTGAACCCCCATGCATCTGAACCCTCGTGCAAGTGAGACCTCTTTAACTGAACCCTCATGCAAACAATTCTGAGTGTAGCCTACTATTCTTTAATTAGCAGCATCGTACATTTTGTTTAAATACTTATGTTTTCATTTTTTGGCTTTTGTGTGTGCCCCATTGTTTTTGTGTGGGTTCCATTGTAACTGAATCCCCGTGTAACTGCACCCCAAGCAAGTGAACCCCCATGCATCTGAACCCTAGTGCAAGTGAGACCTCTTTAACTGAACCCTCATGCAAACAATTCTGAGTGTAGCATACTATTCTTTAATTAGCAGCATCGTACATTTTGTTTAAATACTTATTTTTTCATTTTCCAGATTCAAGATTTTTATTTAACACAAATGAATAGACAAGCTGATCTGTATCTAAACCCGGTAAGAAGTAATCATCTTTCGGCTGCTACCCCTGTCGTCATAAAGAGCTGGGCTGAGGCATTATGTGAAGCAGCCCACTCTCTTTTCAATTTCCTCCCAGGTTGGGTAGAGCTAACAGTGGCGTGAGAGACTCCTTGCATTAAAAGTTGCGTGGCCATTGGCTGGTCCAAAGCATGTATAATTGAACCAGTATATTTGATGATGGAGGGCCTTGCGGCTTGCATCAATGTGGATTCGTTCCAGCTCGGTTTCTTTTCCGGAGGGGGATAATTGCAAGAATTCTCTTCCTTAAAAAGATGGCAAAATTTAGCATGAAAAAAAACAACCCCCTTTTACAGAAGGAAAATTAGCACTCCTAACCCCCTAAATACAAAGAGCCCAATTGAATGGGCTCTCTGACAGGTAAAAAGAAAAGGTGAAAAACGTCTTTGTTAGAAGAGAAATGGTTAAAAACAAGCTTATTTCTGAGGGACAGAGTCTTTTAAAATTAGGGAGGGTAGGGATGTATTCTGAAACTTTAATGTTCTAGCAAAATAGTGAAAAATTTTCCTTAAAAAAGAGCATTATTATGGGAAGGCACAGATTAAACCAAAAACTAGCGAGTAGTTGCTTTCGCAAGTAGTTGCTAATTAGTGGGGGAAATTTAATATTCTAGCGAAAAAGACAGAAAAAACTACATAAATTTAGGTACAAGTGAAGCTAACAGGGGGAGGGGGTACACAGATGTATCCAAAAAACTAACCAGTAGGCACTTAAAGAGTAAAAAAGGAGCCTTATTCCAGAGACCTTTAATATTCTGGCGAAAAGCTTCTATTATGTTAAAAAAAATAGTGAAATGGCTAAGAACAACATAATTTCTGAGAGACAGTGTCTTTTAAAACTAGGCAGGGTAGGGATGCATTCTGAAACTTTAATATTTTAGCGAAAAATAGCATTATTAGCTTGAAATAGCGAGATGAAAAGTTCTCTAACAGTAAACTAGAAATTAGTGAAAAATATTATTATTAAGTTGAAAAATATCGAAAAATGTCTTTTAATATCTCAGACAAGCTTTTACTGTGTTGAAAAATGGCGAAAAGAAAGGCCTAAGAAAGTTGAAAAAAATAGTTCGATATTTATATAACAGTAGTAAGAGAGGTGCTGATCCAGAACCTACATGTAAACCTACAAGAATATGTGCTGATCCAGAACCTACATGTAGGTGCTGATTCTAAACCCAAATTGAATTACACATGAATATGCGTGTAGTTTAACCGGTACATTGGCTTACCAGGGTCAGTCACCTATTAGTATGAACGGTAGTTGCCTTAGCAGACGGGTTTTTATGAGCTAACACCCATTTTTTTGGGGTCAAACGGTGAGAGAGAGGTGGTTAGTCTATATAGAGTAAGTTGAAAAGTAGGTTTTTTTTAAAAAAAACTTGGCGACGTATGATGTACTCACGCAAAAACCCTATAAATGATCATACCCTACATTCCAATTTTCATTATGTTTTAAGACATTGATTATAGTAGACTACATATTATTAACTTTGAAAACAATGGATTCGTCAATTTTCAATGTGAGTACAATTTCATTCTATATCTCCAAAAAAAAATAAAAAAAACGTTTACACTTAGCTAGTATTCATATTCCTTAGAAATGTAACAAGGTTAATTTACAAAGGCTGAAGGATTTCTAATTTCCAGTACTATAGTAATAAAGCAGTCAGATTTTATATTACCAAAAAGATGACGGGAAAACAGCTACACAGACTTTCTGTAAAAATTTATAAAATATTAGACAGCCTACTCTAAATATAAAAGATGGAACTAACGTAATAATTGAGCGTGTATATACGAAATATTAATTTTAACATATCTCTCTCGCTCCGAATACTATATTAGTTCAAAATTATATTAGTTTTTTTTTTAGTTCAAAAAATATTTTTCTCGGTGACTTCAATATGCATTCCAAAAGCTCACAAAAACTAATGGCAAATTAATTCAAATTATTTGCGGGATTTTCCCTCAAAATCAGAATGCTTTCTCCTTTTAATTGACAATATTAGCAGTGCAGATTTGCCAGCTGCGATTATTAATAATTTTACACACCATTAAGCCAAGTACAGTGCTTGATTTGGCCAAAGCAAGGGGGACTTAGCCTCCCTTGGTTAATTTCGGTTTAATATGTTAATGACTAAATATTCACATTTTCAGCGTTTAGTATTAGGGGGGTGGGGGTGCTAATTTTCCTTCTGTAAAGGGGGATTGTTTTTTTTTTTTTTTTTTTTTCATGCTAAATTTTGTCTTACTTTATTTACAAGTTACCCTTGGCTTCTCTCTAGAAATTTAACAAGGTTAATTTACAAAGGCCGAAGGATTTCTAATTTCCAATACTATAGTAATAAAGCCGTCAGATTTTTATTACCGAAAAGATGACGGGAAAACAGCTACACAGACTTTCTGTAAAAATTTATAAAATATTAGACAGCTTACTCTAAATATATGACAAAAATTTATTCAAGTCGTTATCACATCAATTACAGCTAAGTTTTTTTGGCACAGAAAACTAATGCTAAATTAATTCAAATTATTTGTGGGTGGGCAAAGCAAGGGGGACTAATCCCCCCATTGGTTAATTTCGGTTAAATATGTAAATGACTAAATATTCACGTTTTCAACGTTTAGTATTAGGGGGGTAGGAGTGCTGAAAAGGGCATACTAATTTCGTCTGAAAAATAGGAGTTCACGCTTAAAAAGTTGTGTTAAATAAAAATCTTGAATCTGGAAAATGAAAAAATAAGTATTTAGACAAAATGTACGATGCTGCTAATTAAAGAATAGTAGGCTACACTCAGAATTGTTTGCTTGAGGGTTCAGTTAAAGAGGTCTCACTTGCACGAGGGTTCAGATGCACGAGGGTTCACTTGCTTGGGGTTCAGTTACACGGGGATTCAGTTACAATGGAACCCACACAAAAACAATGGGGCACACACAAAAGCCAAAAAATGAAAAAATAAGTATTTAAACAAAATTTACGATGCTGCTAATTAAAGAATAGTAGGCTACACTCAGAATTGTTTGCATGAGGGTTCTGTTAAAGAGGTCTCACTTGCACGAGGGTTCAGATGCATGGGGGTTCACTTGCTTGGGGTTCAGTTACACGGGGATTCAGTTACATGGGGATTAGTTAAATGCGGTTGAGTTGCATAGTCTCATTGGAAAAAATTGGAGGTCATACTTAAAAAGTTCTATTAAGAGCTATGTTTATGGAAATGGTTCATGTCTTTAGCAAAGTTAGCCATAGCTAGTTGAAACTCTGCATAAATTTCTTCATTTTTAGCCTAATTGCATAGGTACTAAAGGAACATTGAACATTTTTTCTGATTTTGTGTGTTTTCGCAAGAAAATAGCTGGTCTTTAGCAAACTTAGCTATAGCTAGTTGAAACTCTGTATAAATATCTTCATTTTTTAGCCTAATTGCGAAGGTACTAAAGGAACATTGAACATTTTTTGATTTTGTGTGTTTTCGCAAGAAAATAGCTGGTCTTTAGCAAACTTAGCCATAGCTAGTTGAACCTCTGCATAAATATCTTCATTTTTAGCCTAATTGCGAAGGTACTCAAGGAACTTTGAACATTTTTTCTGATTTTGTGTGTTTTTTGCAAGAAAATAGCTGGTCTTTAGCAAACTTAACCATAGCTAGTTGAAACTCCGCATAAATATCTTAATTTTTAGCCTAATTGCGTAGCTACTAAAGGAGCATTGAAAATTTTTTTCTGATTTTGTGTGTTTTCGCAAGAAAATAGCTGGTCTTTAGCAAACTTAGCCATAGCTAGTTGAAACTCTGCATATATATCTTAATTTTTAGCCTTAATTTCGGACTCATCCCCCTAGCCATAACTCCATTCAACCTTGAGCGAAGATATAAAAGTTTGATGAAGTATTTTTCTACTTAACAACTAAATTAATAACTTCCAAGATGATAGGACTGTATGACACAGAATTTATCAGTTACCGAGAGTTCAATGACTCCTCCCCACAATGACTTCCAGGGGTCTTATGACTCCTCCCCACAATGAATTCAGATGGTTTTAGGACTCATCCCCCTAGCCATAACTCCATCCAACCTTGAGCGAAGATATAAAAGTTTGATGAAGTATTTTTCTACTTAACAACTACATTAATAACTTCCAAGATGATAGGACTGCATGACACAGAATTTATCAGTTTGAAAAAATCATCTGGTGGTGTTATATTTGAATATGCATTTTTATTATTGTCTATGGAACTCGAAGAAATTGACTATTATCATTGGATAGTGAACTATAACATGTTTGAGTATGATAAAAGCTTGTGGAGTACTACATTACGTCATATAAACAGACTGGGATTCTACGATAGAGTGATTACACCACTTAATAATGCTGGTCGGGAACTGAGAAATGTTCAGGAGGAAGTCAGTGAAATTTGCAGCTTTTTCGGGGTTGAAGCGCTCTACGTAAAGGGCAATGTACCTACAGATAAAGTTTTAATTCAAAATTGTGACCCTAGGATTCCACTTTTCAATCGAGAAGAGTTTAAGTGTCCTAAATTTGAAGGGGTTTATCACCGTCCTGAAGACGAGGTTAGGTTCTTCGCACAGTGGATACCTAAGAACATACCTGATCGTGATAAATCCATAAGACATGGTAAAAACTATTCTATATCATGGGACCATCGTTTGTGGATCTTTAAGAGTGAACTCTAAGTACTATTTTTATGTAAACATTTGTTGTTGTGTTTTTTTTTTCTCAAAAAAAATCTGTTAATACGTTTAAGCAATAAATATCTTTAAGCTTAACCCGTCTTTATTCTTTAGAATAGTTCTATTGTAAGCAAGTAACAAACTCTTTCCTGAAGTCACCTCTTGGATACACAATGCAGTAACTTCATTTAAGAAACTGAGAAAAAATTGTAAGTAAGTAAGTAACAAATTCTTTCTTGAAGTCACCTCTTGGATACACAATACAGAAATTTCATTAAAGAAATTATGAAAAAATTGTAAGTAAGTAGCAAATTCTTTCTTGAATTCACCTGCTGGATAAACAAAGACATTTCGTTCAAGAAATTATGACAAAATTCTAAGTAAGTAACAAACTCTTTATTGTTCACTCTAAGTACTATTTTTATGTAAACATTTGTTCTTGTGTTTTTTTTTTCTCAAAAAAAATCTGTTAATACGTTTAAGCAATAAATATCTTTAAGCTTAACCCGTCTTTATTCTTTAGAATAGTTGTATTGTAAGCAAGTAACAAACTCTTTCCTGAAGTCACCTCTTGGATACACAATGCAGTAACTTCATTTAAGAAACTATGAAAAAATTGTAAGTAAGTAAGTAACAAATTCTTTCTTGAAGTCACCTCTTGGATACACAATACAGAAATTTCATTAAAGAAATTATGAAAAAATTGTAAGTAAGTAGCAAATGCTTTCTTGAATTCACCTGCCGGATAAACAAAGACATTTCGTTCAAGAACGTATGACAAAATTCTAAGTAAGTAACAAACTCTTTATTGTTTACACGACTTAGATACACGATGTAGAAATTTAATTCAAGAAATTATGAAAAAATTCTCAGTAAGTAACAATTTCTTTCTTGAAGTCAACTCTTGGATACACAATACGGAAATTTCATTCAAGAAATTATGAAAATATTTGTAAGTAAGTAACAAACTCTTTATTGATTTCACCTCTTGGATATACAGTACAGATACTTCATTCAAGAAATTATGAAAAAATTGCAAGTAAGTAACTTTTTTTTCTCTTTATCACAAACAATTTTCACTTAGCTACATGATGTAGAAATTTAATTCAAGAAATTATTAAAAAATTCTCAGTAAGTAACAATTTCTTTCTTGAAGTCAACTCTTGGATACACAATACGGAAATTTGATTCAAGAAATTATGAAAAAATTGTAACTAAGTAGCAAATTCTTTCTTGAATTCACCTGTTGGATAAACAAAAAGACATTTCGTTCAAGAAATTATGACAAATTCTAAGTAAGTAACAAACTCTTTATTGTTTTCACGAGTTAGATATACGATGCAGAAATTAAATTCAAGAAATTATGAAAAAAATCTCAGTAAGTAACCATTTCTTTCTTGAAGTCAACTCTTGGATACACAATACGGAAATTTCATTCAAGAAATTATGAAAATATTTGTAAGTAAGTAACAAACTCGTTATTGATTTCACCTCTTGGATATACAGTACAGATACTTCATTCAAGAAATTATGAAAAAATCGCAAGTAACAAACTTTTTTTCTCTTTATCACAAACAATTTTCACTTAGATACACGATGTAGAAATTTAATTCAAGAAATTATGAAAAAATTCTCAGTAAGTAACAATTTCTTTCTTGAAGTCAACTCTTGGATACACAATACGGAAATTTCATTCAAGAAATTATGAAAATATTTGTAAGTAAGTAACAAACTCTTTATTGATTTCACCTCTTGGATATACAGTACAGATACTTCATTCAAGAAATTATGAAAAAATCGCAAGTAAGTAACTTTTTTTCTCTCTTTATCACAAACAATTTTCACTTAGCTACATGATGTAGAAATTTAATTCAAGAAATTATGAAAAAATTCTCAGTAAGTAACAATTTCTTTCTTGAAGTCAACTCTTGGATACACAATACGGAAATTTAATTCAAGAAATTATGAAAAAATTGTAACTAAGTAGCAAATTCTTTCTTTAATTCCCCTTTTGGATAAACAAAAAGACATTTCGTTCAAGAAATTATGACAAAATTCTAAGTAAGTAACAAACTCTTTATTGTTTTCACGAGTTAGATATACGATGTAGAAATTAAATTCAAGAAATTATGAAAAAATTCTCAGTAAGTAACCATTTCTTTCTGGAAGTCAACTCTTGGATACACAATACGGAAATTTCATTCAAGGTTACGTGCGCGCACGTAACCTTGTTCAATTTCAAATTCGAGGTTACTTGCGCTTAAATAACCTCGTCTAAATTAAACTTGAAAAAATGAAATAAAGCTATGTCGACTTTGCATATTTTATTGGTGTTGTCTAAAAAACCAGTCTGGTTGAAAACGTGGAGTTTTCGTACTGGCCACTTTTTTGCAATGTGTAGGAACCAGTGGGGAATCCCCGCTCGTTTGGAAAGGTGCCAAGGAAAGGCATGTGTATCCAAGAGTTGACTTCAAGAAAGAAATTGTTACTTACTGAGAATTTTTTCATAATTTCTTGAATTAAATTTCTACATCATGTAGCTAAGTGAAAATTGTTTGTGATAAAGAGAAAAAAAAGTTACTTACTTGCGATTTTTTCATAATTTCTTGAATGAAGTATCTGTACTGTATATTCAAGAGGTGAAATCAATAAAGAGCTTGTTACTTACTTACAAATATTTTTATAATTTCTTGAATGAAATATCCGTATTGTGTATCCAAGAGTTGACTTCAAGAAGGAAATTGTTACTTACTGAGAATTTTTTCATAATTTCTTGAATTAAATTTCTACATCATGTAGCTAAGTGAAAATTGTTTGTGATAAAGAGAAAAAAAAGTTACTTACTTGCGATTTTTTCATAATTTCTTGAATGAAGTATCTGTACTGTTTATCCAAGAGGTGAAATCAATAAAGAGCTTGTTACTTACTTACAAATATTTTTATAATTTCTTGAATGAAATATCCGTATTGTGTATCCAAGAGTTGACTTCAAGAAGGAAATGGTTACTTACTGAGAATTTTTTCATAATTTCTTGAATTTAATTTCTACATCGTATATCTAACTCGTGAAAACAAAAAAGAGTTTGTTACTTACTTAGAATTTTGTCATAATTTCTTGAACGAAATGTCTTTTTGTTTATCCAACAGGTGAATTCAAGAAAGAATTTGCTACTTAGTTACAATTTTTTCATAATTTCTTGAATTAAATTTCCGTATTGTGTATCCAAGAGTTGACTTCAAGAAAGAAATTGTTACTTACTGAGAATTTTGTAATAATTTCTTGAATTAAATTTCTACATTATAAACGTATTAACAGATTTTTTTTGAGAAAAAAAACACAAGAACAAATGTTTACATAAAAATAGTACTTAGAGTAAACAATAAAGAGTTTGTTACTTACTTAGAATTTTGTCATAATTTCTTGAACGAAATGTCTTTGTTTATCCAGCAGGTGAATTCAAGAAAGAATTTGCTACTTACTTACAATTTTTTCATAATTTCTTTAATGAAATTTCTGTATTGTGTATTCAAGAGGTGACTTCAAGAAAGAATTTGTTACTTACTTACTTACAATTTTTTCATAGTTTCTTAAATGAAGTTACTGCATTGTGTATCCAAGAGGTGACTTCAGGAAAGAGTTTGTTACTTGCTTACAATAGAACTATTCTAAAGAATAAAGACGGGTTAAGCTTAAAGATATTTATTGCTTAAACGTATCAACACATTTTTTTTGAGAAAAAAAACACAACAACAAATGTTTACATAAAAATAGTACTTAGAGTTCACTCTTAAACATCCACAAACGATGGTCCCATGATATAGAATAGTTTTTACCATGTCTTATGGATTTATCACGATCAGGTATGTTCTTAGGTATCCACTGTGCGAAGAACCTAACCTCGTCTTCAGGACGGTGATAACCCCCTTCAAATTTAGGACACTTAAACTCTTCTAGATTGAAAAGTGGAATCCTAGGGTCAAACTTTTGAATTAAAACTTTATCTTTAGGTACATTGCCCTTTACGTAGAGCGCTTCAACCCCGAAAAGGCTGCAAATTTCACTGACTTCCTCCTGAACATTTCTCAGTTCCCGACCAGCATTATTAAGTGGCGTAATCACTCTATCGTCGAATCCCAGTCTGTTTATATGACGTAATGTAGTACTCCACAAGCTTTTATCATACTCAAACATGTTATAGTTCACTATCCAATGATAACAGTCAATTTCTTCGAGTTCCATAGACAATAATAAAATGCACATTCAAATATAACACCACAAGATGATTTTTTTCAAACTGATAAATTCTGTGTCATACAGTCCTATCATCTTGGAAGTTATTAATGTAGTTGTTAAGTAGAAAAACACTTCATCAAACTTTTATATCTTCGCTCAAGGTTGGATGGAGTTATGGCTAGGGGGATGAGTCCTAAAACCATCTGAATTCATTGTGGGGAGGAGTCATAAGACCCCTGGAAGTCATTTTGGGGAGGAGTCATTGAACTCTCGGTAACTGATAAATTCTGTGTCATACAGTCCTATCATCTTGGAAGTTATTAATGTAGTTGTTAAGTAGAAAAATACTTCATCAAACTTTTATATCTTCGCTCAAGGTTGAATGGAGTTATGGCTAGGGGGATGAGTCCTAAATTAAGGCTAAAAATTAAGATATTTATGCAGAGTTTCAACTAGCTATGGCTAAGTTTGCTAAAGACCAGCTATTTTCTTGCGAAAACACACAAAATCAGAAAAAAATTTTCAATGCTCCTTTAGTAGCTACGCAATTAGGCTAAAAATGAAGATATTTATGCAGAGTTTCAACTAGCTATGGCTAAGTTTGCTAAAGACCAGCTATTTTCTTGCGAAAACACACAAAATCAGAAAAAATGTTCAATGTTCCTTTAGTACCTACGCAATTAGGCTACAAATGAAGATATTTATGTAGAGTTTCAACTAGCTATGGCTAAGTTTGCTAAAGACCAGCTATTTTCCTGCAAAAAACACACAAAATCAGAAAAAATGTTCAATGTTCCTTTAGTACCTTCGCAATTAGGCTAAAAAATGAAGATATTTATGCAGAGTTTCAACTAGCTATGACTAAGTTTGCTAAAGACCAGCTATTTTCTTGCGAAAACACACAAAATCAGAAAAAATGTTCAATGTTCCTTTAGTACCTACGCAATTAGGCTAAAAATGAAGATATTTATGCAGAGTTTCAACTAGCTATGGCTAACTTTGCTAAAGACATGAACCATTTCCATAAAAATAGCTCTTAATAGAACTGTTTAAGTATGCCCTCCAATTTTTTCCAATGAGACTGTGCAACTCAACCGCATTTAACTAATCCCCATGTAACTGAATCCACATGTAACTGAACCCCAAGCAAGTGAACCCCCATGCATCTGAGTAAAAAAAAAATAAACATTACAAAGAGTGTTTCACAGAGTTAAATCAACACAAACTATGTAGCGAAATTGTTCTTTTGTAAGCTCTTGTACATAACTTCTACATAAAGTTTTCTTGAACAAATCAAGATAATTTTTTAAATAGAATTCATTTAAGAAATAGACAGAACATTGAAAAGAATTTTATAATTAAAAGCTAATCTTTAGTTTCCCGCATTAGTTACACAGTGGTTGTTCTAGGCCTGGACAGGGAGGCAGCTGCCTCCCCCCCGTTTTTTAACATACAACATTAAATTCCTTTATCTTATATAAAACTTATACACGTGATATACCTTAACCCCCCAGATTACCAGGCCGAAAACCGCTACTGGAGCTGCATCCCAATTTGTGTTCTTTAATATGCCTATTGCTGTAAACAAAGGATATTTCATTAGCATTGAAGAGATAGCCAAGCGCTTCGGACAGCACTCGGTCCTTAATTAAATATGTTAATTTAGTTCTCGATCAATCACGATTTATTTATTTTGTCCGCATAAGTAAAGAAAAGTAAGCGAGAGAAAAGAGATTCGAAATAATAGTTCGATTTATAAATGATCTAAATAGTTCGATCTATGTGATCTATATATACTTATATAGTTCGATTTATAAAATGATTTATTTCTTTTAATTGTATAATTGAGGAAAAATGGAAGAGAAAGATGATTTGCAAAAAGGAGCATAATTTGAAAATTCAGGATAAAAAGACAGAGACTATTGTTCAGTTCCTACTCTAATATAACTTGTTTGTTCCTACTACGAAAGTAAGGAAAAACAAGAAAGAAAAGAGACACAAAAAAGAAACTTAGTTTAAAAATTCAATCAGTGCGGATGGACAGCAATACTTTACTGCAGACATTTTTGACAGCCCCCAATTGTGAGCTCAAGGGGAAAGAGAAGCTGTCCGCTCGTTTAGAGGAAAATATCAATGATCGGGAGATATAATGGGAAAAATCACACGTGGCATTGGAAGAGTAAGGTGGTACTTTTTGGGATTGAAGATATGATTGAATTGGGTGAGCCTGAGAAGGGGTCGGAGGTGTGTACTGCCAGTTTTCAGAGGCGCTTGGTCTTAGAATTTGGGGGAAGAGTCATTTCTGGTCAGATATGATAGTCACTCCTTTTAACCAACAGATGGCTGTGGTCTTACATAGCAAGGTTTGATTTACTTATCAAGCTCTAGCCTTACCTAACTATGGTCCCGGGGGGATATTCTCTCGCATTGTCAGTCACTAATTATACCCTCCAAACCTTAACCCTGTAGCGATTAACCAATTTTGTATCCTCGGTTGGTATCAACATTTGTTTCGAACATATATGTCCTATGGGACATATATGACCCAGAAGAAGTTACCCTTCATGCTTCATTGAGATGGTATCCCTATTATTCTAGTGAATCTTTTTGTTTTTCACCACAAGTAATTATGAACTGTGCCAAGGGGTAACTTCCAGTTTGATTCTGGTGTGGAATGGTTTGGATTGATGTTGGTTAGGAGGCTAGTTCAGCCAGTTCCTCCTGATGCATGGTATCTTCCCATATTCTAGAACCCAATCCTTTGTTTTTTTCTAAAAGGTAAATTCTAGAGGGCGATAAAGTTTTTTTCTTTAATCGTGCTGCAATTCAATTTTAATTGAATAACTCAGAACACATTACACTTTGTCCTGTTTTGGTTTTCTCGTTTTTGTCGGTGAGTAGTTTTGTATTTGCATTTCCATCTGATAGCAGGCCAAACTGAGTGTTTTATTGCCAATGCATGTCTGGGCAACATCAATAATAATAATTTTACTTTTTACCACTCACACCAGAATAAAAAGAAGAGCGGAGAAATACAAAAACGTAAAAGAAAAATAAAAACTTCAGCGTCAACGAACAAATTAAACAATAATTTTTTTCATTCACTCTCATAGACCAGATGTAGAGGCAAAAACTTGAACAAGTTTTGCAAACCTCTTTTCTGCAATTTTTTCAAACAGGACACAATGACAACTGGGCCCACCACATTTTGAAATCTTATAATGAATGCGTTTTTCTGGTAGAGTGGGTAACGAAGCAAAGGCTTGAGGTAGTTGCAATAAACAAACCGGAGTTTTAGTCTACCAGTTTGCGTAAATTAGTCCCATAGCGATGATCAGGGTTGCCACCACCATGGATTTATTCATGAAAACATGGATTTTCTAACCGTTGCCATGGATATTGGAAATCCCACGGATATCCATGGACTTGATTTAAAAAAAAAAATTTCGTGAAATCATGGATTTGCTTAGGAATCATGAGTTTCACTTTTTCTCACAGGGATAAAATTGTCGCCGCTCGTTAACGATAATTCTGAAGACATTCATATGTACCTACCAGATCTTGTGGCTTCTGATGCTAAAGCTGACGAGCGTTTATTGCTGAAAAGTCAACAGAAGAAATAAAAATCATGCTGATATGCAAGAGCACAAGAATGAGCAAAGCAAGAAACATTCCACAAAACGGGTACAGAGCAAAACACACAATGTTTTTCAAAAAAGTGTTGCAGATGGATGGTCTTAAAGACGGGCAAGCATGATTAGACACTCAAAACTCCTCAATACAAACAAACGGTGAATGAGGAGAAAACAGATGTCAGCTAGTGATCCACAAGCAGAGTGGGAAACAATTAAACAAAGAGAAAAGTGTGCAGACAGGACAGTGGCTTTTGAACTCAACCTAGTGACCTGGGTTGCCAAATATAATCTCGCCATATCAGTCATGGATACCCTGCCTAGTCTTCTGAAAAAGACAGTAACTGATTCAGTGATTATGGAAAACACAGCTTGTGTGCAAACGAAAACAACTCGTATGATAAATGACATTATATCTGCTGCTGACGATGATGAATTTTCTTCGGGGTTGAAATTTTGCTTATAAGAGATGAGAGTATAGATCTTACGACCATAAAGTTTGTGTTTATTCTGTTATTGACGAAAAGGTTGTCGACCGAATTTTCGCAATGCCAGTCGTCACTGACGGAACTACCCTAATGTCGACAAGTCTTAAGTTGAAGGAACCGTGGAATCGAAATATTCCCTTAACCAGCCTCATTCGTTTTGCTTTGGATAACGCAAGAGTGATGCTTGGCAAACAAGTAGGTCTGGCTTCGCTTCTAGAAAAAGATGTGCCATGGCTCGCTACTTTTGGATGTATTTGCCATTCTTTTGCTCTTTCTTAGATCGCTGCATACAATGTCTGAGATCCCAAAATCTTTTATTTTGGACATGAGGTGTACAATTTTGTCGCGTACAACCCCCAAAGAAAAGGTGAATTGTCTAAGTGCCAAAAATTCGTCAGAGTTGCCGAACTCTCTTTCCGTCTAAGGCACGCTGGCTGGGAACCAGGCAAGAAGTCGAGAGGCTTCTGGAACAGTGGAATACCCTAAATATTTTTCTCCAGAGCTTGCTTGCTGACAATATTCCCACTACAACAAGTATCCATGAGTGACTTGAAAAACTTAAGCTTCGGCTTTTTTCCCCTTTTCGGGACATATATTACCGGTGGTGAAAGAGCTAAATCGAGAATTTGAGAACAAAATTGTTAGAGCTCACTTCCACAACCCAACAGAAAATTAGGCAGATCTTTGTCAAATATAAAGTCTTGAACAGAAATGACCACTTTAAGGATAATGTGTGATGTTCCAGTAATTTCAGATCTTATAAAAACGTCTTTTTCGGTCAAAGTCTTAAAAGTCAAGGCGCCGTGCTTGGCTATCTCGCTTATTTCAAGAAGGGGGTACGACGGAATGGGGTTATTATGAAACATATTACAAAAGATAGCCTTAAAACGCTGATACTGAATTAAAAACGGCACTTTAAAACAAGGGGGAAGTCTATTAAATTTGGATCTGAACTTCAGATTTCCCAAAAGTGCTATCGAGTGAACAAAAGGCACCAACGCCGGTTTCAGAGTGTGTTGGGATACTTTTGAACGTTTTCATGCCTAGAGTGAGCTTGGGTCTCAGTGTTTCGAAAGACTGAATGATTTGATCATCAAGCTATTGATTGAAGAGACCCTCTTTCAGAGGTCTAAAACCATGTTGAGTCAATGAGTGGCATGTTTAATAAGTTTTGTACCATTGAAGTTGGCATTTGTAGTAATAGAAAAGATTTGCTCGTGGCGATAGAGATTTCTCCTATAGCGCCACTTATAGCGATGGAGATTGTGTCAACTAGGCTAGCACCGCTCTCAAGTAATGAGAGAAAATTGAATATGTAGACATACAAATGTGGCTTCTTCTTTCTTGAGCTATCTGGAGATCAGATTCCTTTGGGAGCATTTACCATGGAGACTGGCGAACTAGTTACCCATTATCGGACTAGACTCAGACATATAAGAGAAACAAACACATATAAAAAGACAATAGATTTATTGAACTTACATGCTTAGTTGTACAGCAACGGGTCACTTCAATGACAATAAAAATGGTGTCCGAGATTATTTGCGGTACTAATCGCTTCAAATCTGGATAGAGATTAAAATTAAAAAGGCACATTTGCCCCACTCCCAAACGCAGTTCTTTCGTCCTGCGCTCTAGGGACTGTCTGCCATTGGCTTACGTGGCCCAAGGACGCGCACCCTCGTCCAATAATACGTCTTAAATATTTTTGATGATTTAGGCGTTCACACGGTTCTTTGCCTTTTAAACTTCCTTGGAAATTTTATGCATTGCATTTTCTTGCTACAATTATCTTAGCAAAATTCGAACGACTCGCGCCGTTGTCTGACTGAAGCTAGAGATGCAATTTCTTTTTTTTGCTGATTAAGGACTTTTCATTTTTGCAACTAGATTTAGCTTAATTATAAGAAATCGGAATTATCTTTAGAAAGGAACTTTATTTTGGTATTTTAAATACATCGTGTTTTACTCCCGGTACATATCACCCTTCCCGTCAATTAATGACGTCCCGTCATTAGTTACTGCCCATCAGGAGTTTTAAAATTTTTCAATTATTTTTTTTTTTTTTTTTTTTTTATTCTAGATCCCTATCTAAAATTCATCTACCGGACTAAGATTATTTTTGGTTCTAGGTTAGCTACTATACTAAAGATTTTTTTTTCTATATCTAACACTGATTGCTTTTACTTTTCCAATAAGGTTGGGACTATTCTACTTTTACATTAGTTCTCTTTTTTTTTTTTGATTTTGCTGTCTATATGACGTACTACATACTATCTACACAACGTTAAATGAATAACATAATAATATTACACCTAATTCTACTTGTGGTACATACATAAATGATTTATAACATACAATATTTGGTTCAACATATTCACAGATGACATTAAAACACTTTCACTATTTAGATTTTTGCATTGTCAAAGCTGTTAGGAAGTAACACATGTAGCTTCACATCTATTCATCACCTTTCGTGTCCTTAGTGTACTACACCCTTCTGTTGTAAATTACTGTCCTTCACTCCTTTTGTCGTGGCAAAAATTTCGAAGCACGTACGTTATGGTTTCTTCATGGAACAGTTCGAGTCTAGTTGTCTTTACACGGTATGTTTTCCCTAATAGTCAACTGGGAAATGACCGTTAAATATCGTTCTAATAGTCAACTGGGAAATGATTCTTCCCACTACAGGTGTTGGTGTTTTTCTTCTTAGCATATCATTTTTAGGATTTTTGAGGCACATAGAGAATGTATTCTCCAGTAAAATTGTTCATTTGTGCCTTTTGAAACGGGTTGTCGTTCTACTATAGTGACTCTCTTAATATATTGTCTTTAAATTCAACTTCGAACCTCTTCAACTATCATTTAACTTCAAATATCGTTAAATATCGTTTATCTTGTACTGCTCGATGGTGTTCTCAGAGTTAAAGTTCAAATTGTCTTTAATTTCTGCTTCAAATATCTTCAAATGTCTTTAAGTGTCATTTAACTTCAAATATCGTTTATCGTGTGCTGATCGATAGAGTTCTCAGAATTAAACTTCAAATTGTCTCTAATTTCGTCTTCAAATATCTTCAAATGTCTTTAAGTATTTTTCAACTTCAAATATCGTTAAATATCGTCTATCTTGTTCTGATCGATGGGGTTCTCAGAATTAAACTTCAAATTGTCTCTAACTTCAGTTTCAAATATCTTCAAATGTCTTTAAGTATCTCTTAACTTCAAATATCGTTAAATAGCGTTTATCTTGTTCTGATTGATGGGGTTCTCAGCATTTATGTGATTATATAGTTCGTTAAAGCACTTTATACTGAGGTTCAAATATAGTGTTACCTGATACATATCATAGTCGAAGAAACGACGATCGAAGGCAACTGTTGTTTTCGTAGACGAAGCTGGGATGAAACTTGCCTGGAGTTATGGTGAGTACTCTTCGTTGGTTGAGATATGATGAAAATAGATGCTACTGGGTCGTATCTGTACTGGGCAGCTTATTGTAATACTCGATGACCAAAGTGTCCATTTACCTTCCTGTAATAAAAACAACGCGGCAGAATCACATGTTCTTTTAAGTAAATACACATACAATAATTCACGCATTAATTGGGTTATAATTTCTTAGCTATGAGACAGAATTAAATAAATACACTAATATTGGTACTCACATTGAAAATCTAAAACAGAAATTTCTTCAAATTTGTTTTGATAACGAAAATATCGATATTAAATAAACATAATTTACCCTACATTATTAAGTTTGAGGTCTGTTTTTACAATATTTTTTCATGCCTGCATTGTTCACGCAAGTCCGCGCTGTATAAGAAACGCATGTTGCAGCGTCATAACCACACGGTTTTACGCAAACGACACTACAATGAGGGAACAAGACATAACAAGGACTAGTGGAGACCTCTATACCCACTAGTTTTCTGATGTCTTCCCTATTTCTTGGCTTAGACGTTCTCATGGGGCTCCGGGTTTAACGGCTGAAATGCCGAGGTTCTTAGTCTCAGGATTTTTCCGTAATTGCAAGTCAACATTGGTGCCTCGTATTCGCCTTTCGAATAAGGTCATTAGATGCAGGATTTCCAAGCTTGTCCGCGTAGATTCCAGTTGATGCTTGGCAAAGAATATAAGCATAATGAAGAACTGACATCAATATCTTTTTAGAAGGCTATTGTTTGAGCAAATCCTTCAGCACTAAATAAATAAATATTATATTAAAGTCTTATTAGAATCCGTTAAGCGAGAAACACCTTCACATTAATAGGGAATTCCTTGTGGGTTTTACTTAGTCGCCATTGGACATACACAGGGTTTCAATCCATATATCTTAACTGATTAAATGGTTTTAAAATTTTACATATTATTATTGAGATATAATTTCACATCCGCCGTGAAATTCTACATATAAACGTACCAATAGGTTGTTTGGTTACAGTTACCAATAGTTGGCTATTGGCACATATATTACTCGAGTAAGAAACATTATATTTCTCGAGTAAGAAACACATGAATAAGCAAACTTGCGGCGCTTAATTACACTGGTAGGCCTAAAATAATTATAATCTGCACTAAGATAAAATATTTCATATAATTAGACGCTTCTGTACTGTAAATTTCTTTTTTTTGATAATATCCATCTTGGTTAGGACATGGGTCGATTTTTCATGGAAAATCCGAGGGGACCTGAGTCAGTATAGGTAAGATATAACGTGACTGACTTGCGAAAATATTTCACAAAAATTAGAGCACAATATATGTCATAGATAAACCAATGAAATTAAAGGACATTTTTGTCACAGAACTATAGAACAGTGATCTCTCTGTTATTGTATATGTCATAGATATAAACTAGTGAAATTAAATTTTTCGCCAAGGAGCTAAAGACATTAATGTCTCTGTTTCTCTTTGGAAGTAATGTTTAACACAGAGCCGTAGGACAGCATACGTCATAGATATAATATAATGAAATTAAAAAGCTTTTCTTTTTTTTTCTTTTTTTTTTCGCCTCGGAGCTATAAGAAAGTAAACTCTCTGTTTCTCTTTCAAAGCATTCAGATCCAAAAACGAAAACTTAGCTCACTGAAGTTTCTATTCAACCTTTAAGTATTGCTTTGACTGGCCCTGATTGGCATAAGAATACTAATTTCTTACACTTGAAGGACTGAGAAATATTCCTTCCTACGATCGTTTACACAAAAAAAATTACAAAAAACAATCATGGGCCTTGAGTTCCTCCCCGGGCTTCCCACAAGACGTGGTCCAACGCGAGTTGTCGTTTTCAGTAGACCACTAGCTTCCTACCTTTGGTTATTTTCTGTGATCGTCAACGTTTTGACATTACTCGTATTATTTTTTTTTTTTTTTCATTAATATTGACTTGGTTAACTTTACTTGCACACTTTTGAATTTATTATGGTGTTAAATTCATATCTTTGAAATTTGTCTTTACATTAATTAGGGATATTTCCATCTGTCAGGTTTTTTAACAGTTCTACCTGACTGTGTCGTTATTTTCTCCTCTGTTTCTTGCGGTTTTTTTCTTTTTCGGTTTGTCTAGCGAAATAAGGTCAAACTTTTTGTATTGTTTTTTCAAAAATTCTTGCCCTTTTAATTTCGTTTGTTTCCCGTGTGCGGCTGCTGAGGTCGGCCTTGATTTCCCTATTTCTTTAGCTACTATTTGGCCTGATTCACCATCAGACTCTTCGGAACTAGTTTCTGACGAATCCGGATTGGAACTTTTAGAGGTGGCACTTTTTGTGGTATCACCTGCCATTCCTTCGTAAATTTCTACTCCCCTGGAAGTAGAAGGTTTATTCTCTAAGTCCTCGCCTTGAGTTCTCAACTCGGGGGATTTGAAAGATTCTTGAGAGCTTTGGGAGGAATCAAAAGTTTTTGCGGGGTTCCTCCATTGTTTGAAGGCCATGTCTTCAGGGGGATGGGGCATTCTTTGCACAAAGGTTTCCCTCCATGAAGTCACTTTTTAGGTTTGACCTTGGACACAGTTATATCATGATGTTGACCTTGCTGGTCATCCTCGGGAGTTTTATTCTCGGGCAATGTACTTTGACTCTTTTTTATGGGGAAATTAATTAAATCCATAGCTTCTCGCAGGTTTGTTTTAATTAAATCTTTGAGAGGAGTTTTCTTTACAGCAATGCCGGGGGTTTCTACAGCTCTGTTTAATTCTTCCTGTAAAGACAGGGGCCTTTCTATTGGTGTTGCAGGGGAAACCATATCGTCTGGAAATCTTTTGGGGGGACATGGGGTCGAGATTCTATCGGGGAAAAATTGGGTTTTTGGAGATATTGTATAATCTAAATCTCCTGCGTTTGCCGATGAATAACTTTTTGGGCTTTTTGGCGTTCTTGTTCTTACTGGTGTTAGGGATTTTTTCTCTGGAATAACTAGATTTTCCATAGCTAAAAATTCTTCAAAGTTTTGTTCATCACTCTCATTTTCAAAATAATCTTGTTTGAAATTAAGGGGTTTTAGCTCTGCCAGTCTTGACCTAGGGGGCTCATTTTCCGAATCTGACGAATCAGTAGAAGAGGGATGTGACATCCATCTCTCTGGAAATTTTGCTCTTTTTATTCGGCTAACATGCGCCTTGTAAGTTTTTCCACTATCGGGGTTCTCCATTTTAAAGGTATATTCATTATCGTACTTTTTGACTATTCTGTACGGCCCAGAATATTTGTTGGAAAGTTTTTTTCCTTCCGTTTTCGCCTCGTTCTTTAGGTAAACGAAGTCTCCTACTTTGAAATCTATATTCCCCTTAACTTTGGGTTGGTTTCTTAGCTCTTGGTTTATTTTACATTTTTCCAACTCTTGCCTAACTATTTTATAAGTTTTCCTCATCCTATTTATGAATTCTTGTTTATAATCTTCTGAGTCGTTATAATACTGCCGAGACTCAATAATCTCATTATATGGGACTCTAAAATCTCGACCAAAAAGTAAATAAAATGGATTGTCTTTGGTTGCTTCGGAATAAGCAGTGTTGATTACGTTAGTTAAGTAAGGTAAGAATTTATCTCAGTCGCTCCTATTGTCTTTCGTATAAATACTTAGAACGTTCGAAAATATTTTATGTCTGTTTTCTATTTTGCCATTAGCTTGTGGATGGTACGGCGCTGTCACCATTTTCTCTATATTAAGGAAACTCATTAAATCTTTTGTTACTTTTGCAACAAAATTGCTCCCGTTGTCGCTCAAAATTTTATTAGGAATGCCAAATTGTAAAAATAATTTTGCTAATGCCTTACTTGTGGCATAAGCACCTTGATTTTTTAATGCTTTTGCAAAAGTAAATCCGGAAAAATGATCTACAACCGAAAGAATACAAGTATGGCCTCTGCTAGAAACAGGTAAGCCTCCACTTGTCCCGTATAGGTCAAATGAGACAATATCGAAGGGGTACTTTGCTACTGGGACCCTTCCCATTGGAGGATTTGGATAAGCTGGGGGGATTTTTCTCAAATTACATGCTTCGCATGTGCTTACAAATTCTTTAAGTTTTGTTAGTGCCGATTGTACGTAAAAGTATTGTTTTAACTTATGGAACGTTTTCATAACTCCTAAATGTCCACCTGTGTCCGAATGAAAATATTCAAATGCAGGCCCTATCAAGTTTTGTGGTAATACAGGTATTATCGAGGTTTGGTTTCTATTTGTCTCAGCAGTCACAATCCTACACAGTATTTCTTCATCAAGGTCGTAGTAAAAATTATCTATCTCTTTTCTAAGAGTTTTGAATTTATCCGGTAACGCCTCATCATTCACAAAATAATCAATTAGTGCTACACACATTTCGTCCTTTTTTTGCTTTCTTTTTATATTTTCCAAAGACAAGGGACAATAGTTAATCTTATTTTCTTTTACTGCGTCTTTGACTTTGTTTTTCTTACATCCATGTTTGCTTTTAGCATTAATAGCATTAACTTCATTTTCTTCAGCTTCCGACGGATCATTTTCTGGATATCTACTCAAAAAGTCGCAAGCTGCGTTTTGTTTTCCCTTTAAATGTTCAAATTCATAATCTAGGTCTTGGATTTTCATAATCCATCTAGCTAGAATGCCCGTGGGATTTTTAAATGTGCGCAGGTACTGCAAGCTTTTATGGTCTGATCGTAATATAAACTTTCTACCAATTAAATAATGTCTAAATTTGTCCAAGTGGTAGATAATAGATAGTAATTCTAAGTTTGTGGCGGAATAACTACTTTCGCCTTTTGATAAAGTTTTACTTGAATAGCATATAACTTTTTCTATTTGTTTAGGTGTTCCCTGTAGAGGGTTAGGGTTTTCTACTGGGATTGTTTGCGAAAGGATAGCGCCTATGCCCTTTGAGCTAGCATCAGTGGTAACGATGAATTTTCCGTTTTCGAAATCAGGGAGTGACAAAATTGGTTCAGAAGTGAGTGCCTTTTTGAGACGGTCTAGGGAAGTTTGAGCTTCCTGGGACCAGGTAACATTATGGGAGTTCCCTTTAGTTAATTCCGTGAGGGGTTTCGCAATTTGGGCATAATTGCGTACGAATTTTCTAAAGTAGCCAGTAAGTCCTAAAATTCCCCTTAATTCTTTCATAGTTCTGGGGGGCTTGAGGTTTTCAACACATCTTATTTTATCAGGGTCTGGGGATATCTCTCCCTGGGTCACTACTACTCCTAAAAATTTAATTTTGGATTGAAATAAATTTACTTTCTCAGGCCGGCATTTTAAATTGCCTTGCCTGAACTTCTCGAACACCTTAGCTAAAGTTGCTAAGTGTTGCTCAGTGTTTTCCCCCACGCATATAATATCATCAACAAAATGAATTATATTCTTTAATCCTCTTAACAGGTGCAATAGGGGTCTACATAATGCGCTTGAACTTGTTTTAAGCCCAAATGGTACCCTTAAGTATTCATAAGATCCATATTCGGATGCTGAAAATGCAGTTTTATGGACATCCTTTTCGGCTATTTTCACTTGGTGGTAGCCTTGGGTAAGGTCCAAAGAAGTAAAAATTTTGTTTTTGCTTGAAATTGAGTCAAGAATTTCATCTATTCTTGGTAGAGGAAATTTATCGCTAACTACTTGTTTGTTGAGAGCCCTATAATCTACAACGAGCCTAAAATCTCCATTCTTTTTTGGTACTAAGATCACTGGTGCACTATACGGACTTATACTTGGGCGTATGATTTCGTTTCTTTCTAATTCATGGATTTTATTTTTTAACCACTCTTTGTGCTTATATGGCACACGATATGGCTGTTTTGCTACGGGATTACCAGTCGTTAAAATTGAATGCTGATAAAATGGAATCAGACCGATATCATTTTCAGATGCAGAAAATACATCCTTAAAATTCCATAATAATTCGCATAATTTTTTCTTAAGTTCCGTATCCGTAATATGATCCATTTTAAATTTGTTTAAAAACTGCGATTTAGTCAAAGGATATTCGTTATTTGAAGTTTTAATACCGTTAACTAGGTTTCTTTTGAATTTTCCCATGTATTTAAATCATTTTCCGTTAAAACCTGGATTTGGACTAAACACGTCCCCTTTTTAATTGTAATTGTATCATTTTCATGGTTATTGGTTACCCAAATAAAACCTTCCCCTTTGTCATAAGATATAATCTGTTCCTCGCATGACAGATTTTCGGGTATTTCAGACGGTGTCGCAAACCATATTTCTGATTTGCTAATTACTGGCTCGATCATTTGTGATATTTGGATTTTTTGCATCGTTTTGGGAGGGACTTTTGTTTTCCTTATCGCAAATCCGTAATATTTCTCTTCATTTTCATTGTTTATTAGATTCATACTGGCGCTATGCTGCGCCATTGCGGCATCTTGCGGCGTCACGTTGGGTTTTATTATGTTTTTCCACAATTCCACTATTTTCTTAATTTCATTTGATCTGTACTGTCGCATATCTCCTATTTTTATTTTCGCAGATTCAATACTGTTATTATTTAAATTTACTTCATTTCTGCGATATCTCTCAGGATAATTGAACAAATTTCCAATTATGCCATGTCTTTGCGAGACATGGGGTTCAAAATACTTCGACATTATACCACTAGAAATTTTGTTTACTGTTATGTTATCTTCGTAACCTCTGTTACGATTTCTTAAGGTAGAAATTTCTTCCCCCACCTTAGCTGGGTAGACCAACCTCTCGTTGGCTACATCTAATAGTATTCTATTAGACCTTAGAAAATTTGCCCCTATAATAGCTTCATATGGGAGATTATCACATACAATAAAATTTGTCATGAAGGTTCTGTTGTCTCTTTTTACGTTTAGGCAAATTGACCCTTTTGCATTTAATTTATGACCTGTAACACTTGTTAAATTGGGATTCTTAGGGTTCTTTTGTCGCCTAATGTGCAGAGGCAACGTATTAAATACGCAAGAGTTTATGATATTTACAGTAGCTCCACTGTCAACTAAGGCCGTAAAGTAAACGTTTTCTACACAAAAATCATTAAATATAGGTAACTTGTTAATAATATCACTACAAGAAGGCACTAGTATTGTTTTGGACCTATTAAATATCCCTGGCACCCTCGGGGTCCAACTTATGTTTCTGAGGGGCCTGAAGCGTTTCCCTGAGAATTTATTTCATTTGTCGGTGCCTGTAATAGATATTCAGACGTATTAGGTTCCGTAGGCATATTTAAATGATTTACGTCTACCTGTCTTTGCCATGTATTATTATGGTAGCGTGGATGTCTCGTGTCAGTGCCATTTGCTGGCGTTGACTGCCAGTGCCGTTGGCTTGTAAAATTTTCATTTCTCATCGGCAAATTTTCATGATTTCTATATTGCATTCTCGCATTATATTGACCTTGGCGAGTATTTGGGTTTTCAAACCGGTAATTAACCTGCCTGTTGGGGAAAGGGCTATACAAATTTGGTTGGTACGCATTATAAGGTACTGATTGGCGCAATCCCCCCTGGCTATAGCCTATTGCACGACCGGTGCTAAAATTTGTTCTTCTGAACAAATGGTTACCGTAATTTTGCGTATTACCGACAGCATTTCTTGGTATGGGATTGGTGACGTAGTGGCACTCTCTTGCTATGTGGCCAACACGATTGCAGTTATAGCACCTTATTATTGTAGGGTTAATGGGCTGAAAACGTACTGTTTTCTGCCTAGCGGGTTCTGGCGTTTTGTTTCTTTGTGCTACTGGGGAGTTATCCCTTGAAAAGAAATTGGGGGATGCTTGATCGCCCTTGAAGATTGGGTTCGCGTTTGAGTCGCCTAAGCTATTTATTTTTGCATTACTATGATTAGCAACCATTTTATCAACTTCGATTAATCGTTCTACTTCTTGGACTGCAAGATCCAACGTCTGAATATTCTTTGATATTACTACTCTATATAGTTTTGGGGGTAGCCCTTGCAAAAAGGTATTTAGTATGACTTTTTCATACAGTTGCCCCGAACCACTTCCGTATTTTGCTTCTACAGAAATGCGTATATTATCCAGATATTCCCTTATATTTTGTGAAAAATCAAAGTTCACTACTCCATGTTTTAATTTATTTATTGAACTGGTTTCTATAAATCTCTCTTTGAATGCTTTTAACAAGTCATCAACCGTATTTATTGGCAAGTTGGCGTTATTTCCTATGGTATGTTCGACCTGTTTTAGAAAGGTTAAGGCCTGGCCTCTTAATCGTAGAAGCAGCATGTCTTTTAATGCTCCAACGTCTGTTTTTGTTAATTGGACAAACTGGGTCAATTGGATATTAAATTCGTCAATATCTGATTGACCATTGTATTCCGGGATAGATTTTGCAATCTCCATATTTTTGGCGACTAACTTTTGCACTATTAATAACTCACTGATTTCTTCCATCTTTTTTTTTGCGTTTATATCAACTTAAAATTTTACTTAACCTATTTTGGGGGACTCTATTATCTCCTATGAGATATTCTAAAGGGTTTCCCTGTAGTAGCTTAGCGGTTATAGGCCTAATCAATTTTCTTATATGTCTGTATCCCTCCGAAAATCAAATTTGAATTACAAAGTTTAAATGGCCTAACTAGTTCGCAGTTTTCCTCCAATTTCCGACACGCGCCATTTGTACCATTGAAGAATTGTTTGTAGTGATAGAAAAGATTTGCTCGTGGCGATAGAGATTTCTCCTATAGCGCCACTTATAGCGATGGAGATTGTGTCAACTAGGCTAGCACCGCTCTCAAGTAATGAGAGAAAATTGAATATGTAGACATACAAATGTGGCTTCTTCTTTCTTGAGCTATCTGGAGATCAGATTCCTTTGGGAGCATTTACCATGGAGACTGGCGAACTAGTTACCCATTATCGGACTAGACTCAGACATATAAGAGAAACAAACACATATAAAAAGACAATAGATTTATTGAACTTACATGCTTAGTTGTACAGCAACGGGTCACTTCAATGACAATAAAAATGGTGTCCGAGATTATTTGCGGTACTAATCGCTTCAAATCTGGATAGAGATTAAAATTAAAAAGGCACATTTGCCCCACTCCCAAACGCAGTTCTTTCGTCCTGCGCTCTAGGGACTGTCTGCCATTGGCTTACGTGGCCCAAGGACGCGCACCCTCGTCCAATAATACGTCTTAAATATTTTTGATGATTTAGGCGTTCACACGGTTCTTTGCCTTTTAAACTTCCTTGGAAATTTTATGCATTGCATTTTCTTGCTACAATTATCTTAGCGAAATTCGAACGACTCGCGCCGTTGTCTGACTGAAGCTAGAGATGCAATTTCTTTTTTTTGCTGATTAAGGACTTTTCATTTTTGCAACTAGATTTAGCTTAATTATAAGAAATCGGAATTATCTTTAGAAAGGAACTTTATTTTGGTATTTTAAATACATCGTGTTTTACTCCCGGTACAGTTTTATGACAGTTTTACTACGAATCCTACTGCTCAGTTGTGGATTTTGTATATGAAGCTTGTTCTGATCCTCCTTCAGTTTCTGATTGCCGAAAGAGCTGATGACTGGGATGGTCATTTGACAGGAACAAAACTGATAGAAGCAGATACCCGTGTCACTCTTCACACGGGTTTCTGTGCCGGGACGGGATGTACGGATGTATTCGTGGAAGGAAAGGACACAGACATTGTGGTCATCTTGCTTCAGTCTTTTAAGACGACTGAAAAGTAAAGCAATGCCAACCCTAATGTTTTGGTTGACTTGCAGGACAAAGTCTTTTCGATCACTGAAGTTGCAAATACTCCCACCGTCTCTAGTGAATTCAATTGCGTTTTTACACCGTTACTGTGTTACACCGTCACCGTGATACTGTGAGCTTTATTTCCTCCAAAGGAAAGAAGACGATCCTTGGAGCAGCTGTGCCGTGGTTAACTCGAATATCTGCTCTTACTGAACAGATTTTGGAAAAGATCAACCGAGTAGTTGAGCTTGAGGGAGATATTATGAAGCTGTGTTGCGAGATTTTGTTCGCGTCATCATAGGCAGCGCAATCGTGCTGCCTAAGTAAAGAACGATGTTGGCACAATGTTTTATTTATTTGGACCAGGACACATCGTATCGAAGTAGTTGTCGTAGAAACATGGAAAAGGGCTCATTCGATTGGAAATTGGAACGGCTATTGCCCTTTTTAATAGTCGGAAGTGATTGGAAGGCAACTAACACACCTTCCACGCCCAAAATTTCCCCAAACACATCCAATCAAAATTTTGAAATAGCCATTTTGTTCAGCGTAGTTGATTTCCAGATAGAAATTATGTTTTTGAGGAGGACAGTCCCCCACAGCCAACAGGGCAAGAATGGCTGTAAGTTATGCTCTGGGGGCATATAAGAATTTTATAGAAAGCTTCGTCGTAGAAACTTCAAAAAGGGATCATTCGATTGGAAATTCAAAGGACTAGTGCCCTTTTTAAGGTCAAAAGTGATTGGAGGGCAACTAACCCCCCTTTCACGCCCACTTTTTCCCCAAACAAATCCAATAAAAATTTTGAGATAGCCATTTTGTTCAACGTATTTAGAAGTTCTGGAAATTAGGTCTTTCAGGATGACAACCACCCACAGCCTTCAGGCCAAGGGTTGTAAGTTATGCCCTGAGGGCATACAAGGTTCTCATAGAAAGCGTTGTCGTAGAATCTTCAAAAAGGACTCATTTGATTGGAAATTAAAATGGCTAGTACCCTTTTTAATAGTCGAAAAAGATTGGAAGGCAACTAACACCCCTTCCACGTCCACCATTTCCCCAAACACATCAAAAAACTTGAGATAGCCATTTTGTTCAAAGTAGTTGAAAGGTCCGGAAATTATATCTTTGAGGATGACACTCCCCCCACAGCCCTCAGGGTAAGGGTTGTAAGTTAGATCTTGAGGGCGTACAAGATTTTTATTCAAAGCTTTGTCGTATAAACTTGAAAAAGGGCTCATTCAATGGAAAATTCAAAGGTCTAGTGCCCTTTTTCACAGTCAAAAGTAGTTGGAGGGCAACTACCCTCCCCCCCCCCCACTATGATTTGGGAATAATTTGAGAATAATTAACACCCCTCTTACACCCACCATTTCCCCAAACACATCCAATCCAAATTTTGAGATAGCCATTTTGTTCGGCGATGTTAAAAAGTCTGGAAATTATATTTTTGAGGATGATACTCCTCCACAGCCCTCAGGGCAAGGGTTGTAAGTTATGCTCTTGGGGAATATAAAGTTTTTTTTCTATAGAAAGCCTTGTCGCAAAAACTTTGAAAAGGAATCATTTGATTTGAAATTTAAACGGCTAATGCTCTTTTTAATAGTCGAAAGTGATTGGAGGACAAGTAACCCCCCTCTCACGCCCACCATTTCCCCAAACAAATCCAATCAAAATTTTGAGATAGCCATTTTGTTCAACGTTGTTCAAAGTTCAGGAAATTAGGTCCTTGAGGATGACACCCTCCCCCCAGCCCTCGGGGCAAGGGTTGTAAGTTGTGCCCTGGGGCATACAAGGTTTTTATAGAAAGCGGTGTCGTAGAAACTTCAAAAAGGGCTCATTTGATTAGAAATTGAAATGGCTAGTGCACTTTTTAATAGTCGAAAGTGATTGGAAGGCAACTAACACCCCTTCCACGCCCACCATTTCCCCAAACACATCATATAAAATTTTGGGATAGCTCTATTTGTTCAAAGTAGTTGAAAGGTCCGGAAAGTATATCATTGAGGATGAAACTCCCCCCACAGCCCTCAGGGTAAGGGTTGTAAGTTATACCCTGGGGACATAAAAGGTTCTTATTGAGAGCTTTGTCGTAGAAACTTGAAAAGGGGCTCATTCGATTTGAAGATTAAAGGGCTAGTACCCTTTTAAATAGTCGAAAGTGATTGCAGGGCAACTAACTCCCCTCTCACGCCGACCTTTTTCCTAAGCCCATCCAATCAAAATTTTTAGATAACCATTTTGTTCAACGTAGTTAAAAATTTTAGAAATTAGGTCTTAGAGGATTATAACCCCCTCAGAGACCTCGGGGCAAGGGTTGTAAGTTACGAACTGGGGGCATATAAGGTTTTTATAGATAGTGATGTTGTAGAAACTTCGAAATGGGCTTATACAATTGGAAATTAGAAGGGCTTGTGCCCATTATAATAGTGAAAAGGGATTTGATGATAACTATTATTAATTTTAATTTTGATATTAATTTTGTTCAACGTAGTTGAAAGTTCTGGGAATTATGTCTTTGGGGATGACAATCTCCACACAGCCCTCAGGGCAAGCATTGTAAGTTGTGCCCTGGGGTATATAAGGTTTTAATAGAAAGCACTGTTGCAGAAAATTCAAAAAGGACTCATTCGAATGGAAATTGAAAGGGCTAGTGCCCTTTTTAATATTCGGAAGTGATTGGAAGGCAACTAGCCCCCCTCTCAAGCCCAACATTTGCCCAAACACATCCAATCAATTTTGAGATAGCAATTTTGTTCAAAGTAGTTGAAAGTTTTGGAAATTAGGTCTTTGGAGATGAAACCCCCCCCCCAGCCCTCAAAGCAAGGTTCGTGAGTTATGCCCTGGGGGGCATATAAGGTATTTATTGAAAGTGTTGTCGTAGAAACTTCAAAAGGGCTCATTCGATTGGAAATCGAAAGGGCTAGTGCCCTTTTTAATAGTTGAAAGTGATTGGAGAGAATATAACGCCCCACTCACGCCCACCACCATTTCCACAAACATATCCAATCAAAATTTTGAGATAGCCATTTTGTTTAACGTAGTTGAAACTTCTAGAAATTAGGTCTTAAAGGATGACAACCCCCTTACAGTCCTCAGGGCAAGGGTTGTAATTTATGCACAGGGGGCCTATAAGGTTCTTATAGAAAGCGTTGTCGTAGAAACTCAAAAAGGGCTCATTCGATTGGAAATTGAAAAGGCTAGTGCCCTTTTTTATAGTAGAATGTGATTGGAAGGCTTGACATTTTTATTATAAAGATCGATGTGGGTACAATGTATTACTTCTGTTTCTTTTTGTTTACACGAGGGCACTTCGTATCGAAGGAGTTGTCGTAGGAACTTCTAAAAGGGCTCATTCGATTGAAAATAGAAAGGGCTAATATCCTTTTTAATAGTTGAAACTGATTGGAGAACAAATAATCTCCCTCCCACGCCTACCCTCCCATTTGCCCATTATGTTAAAAAGCTAAATATTGCCTTAAGATTAAATCAAAATACACTGTGTTAATGCTAATTCCCAATAAGACATCTCAGCAGTAAGAGAAAGACTGAGCATCTTTCAAAGTTAAACAAACATTCTCTCCATAAAAATTTTAAATTCACCCTGGGCATAGCTTAAAATCCTTGCCCCTAATTTCTGGGGATTGTTTCAACCCCAGAAGTCTTGTTATATGATATTTAGATTATTTTGAAAAGAATGGCTATCTCAAAATTTCATGTTTTTCGGGACAAAAAGACGGGTGTATCTGGAGGAGGATAGCTGCCCTCTGATCCCTTTGACTCTTAAAAACAGCACTAAAGCGTCTGATTACCAATCCAATGACCCCCCCCCCCAAGTTTATATGACCATGCTTTATATAAAAACCTCAAATGCCCCCAGGGCATAACTTACAACTTTGCCCTGAAGGCTGGGGGGGGGGGGATTTGTTATCCTCAGACATAACTTCCAGACCTTTCAAATAAATTGAACAAAATGACTATCTCAAATTTTGATTGGAAGTGTTTAGGGAAATGATGGGCATGGGGGGGGGGCGTTTGCCCTCTGATCACTTTTGTCTAATGAAAAAGGCACTAGTCCTCTCAATTTCCAATCGAATGGGCCCTTTTTGCAGCTTCTACGACAAAAATTTCTGTAAGAACCTTATATGCCCCAAGGGCATAACTTACGACCCTTGTCAGGAGGGCAATGGGGGGAGGGTTGTCATCCTCAAATACATAATTTCCAGACCTTTCAACTACGTTGAACAAAATTGCCATATCAAAACGTTGATCGTAAATGTTTGGAGAAATGAAAGGTGTGGGGGAAGGATTCTCCCTCCGATTACATTCGACTATTAAAAAGGGCAATAGCCCTCTCAATTTCCAATCAAATGAGCCCTTATGAATTTTCACGAAAACACTTTCTATAAAAACCTTATATACCCCAAGGGCATAACTTAAAACCCTAGTCCTGAGGGCTGGAGGGGGGGGGGTGGTTTTCATACTTTAAGGCTTAAATTACGTTATCTACGTACAACAAAATGGTTGTACCAAAATGTTGATTGACATTGTTTTGAGAAATGTTGGGCGCGGGGCGGGGCATTCGCCTTCCGATCGCTTTTGACACAACTTTCAAAATTTTGATCATATGTGTTCGGGGAAATGGTTGGCGTGAGAGGGGGGGGGGGGGTAGTTACCCTCCAATCAATCTCAACCATTAAAAAGGGCCTTTTCAATTTCCAATCGAATGAGCCTTCTTTGAAGTTTCTACAACAACGCTTTCTTTAAAAACCATATTTCCTTCTAGGGCACAACTTACAACCCCTACCGGATGGGCTCTGGGTGGTTGTCATAGTCAGAGACCTAATTTCCTGAACTTTCAACTTCTTTGAAAAAATGACTATCTAAAAATTTTGGATTGGATGTGTTTAGGGAAATGGTGGGTGTAAGATGGTAGGGAAATGATAAAAAGAGCACTAGCCCTTTCAATTTCCAATCTAATGAGCCCTTTTTGAAGTTTCCGTGACAACCCTTTCAACAAAAACCTTATATGACTGATTGGATGTGTTTGGAGAAATGGTGGGCATGAGAGGGGGGTTAGTTGCCCTCCATTCAGTTTCGACTTTTAAAAAGGGCACTAGACCTTTCAATTTCCAATTTAATAAGCCCTTTTTGAAGTTTCTACGACAACCATATCTATAAAAACCTTATAAGCCCCCAAAACATAATTTACAACCCTTAACCTGACGTGTGTGTGTGTGTGTGGGGGGGGGGGTTCATCCTCAAAGACATAATTTCCAGTATTTTCAACTACGTTGAACAAAACGACTATCTCAAAATTTTGATTGGATCTGTTTGAGGAAATGGTGGGCGTGAGAGGGGGGTTAGTTGCCCTTCAATCACTTTCGACTATTAAAAAGGGTACTAGTCCTTTCAATTCCCAAACAAATGAGTCCCTTTTGAGGTTTCTACGATAACACTTTCTATATAAACTTTGTATGCCCCAGGGGCATAACTTACAACCCTTGCCCTGAGGGCTTTGTGGGGGTTATCATCCTCAAAGACCTAATTTTCAGAACTTTCAGAACGTTGAAAGAAATGGCTATTTCAAATTACTGATTGGATGTGTTTGGGGAAATGTTGGTCGTGAGAGGGTGATTAGTTGCCCTTCAATCACTTTCAAATATTAAAAAGAGCACTAGCCCTTTCAACTTCCAATCGAATGAGCCCTTTTTGAAGTTTCAACGACAACCTTTTCTATAAAAACCTTATATGCACCTAGGGCATAACTTAAGACCCTAGCCCTGACGGCTGTGGGAGGTTGTCATCCCCAAAGACCTAATTTCCAGAGCTTTTAACTACGTTGAACAAAATGGCTATTTGAAAATTTTGATTGGATGTGTTTAGGGAAATAGTGGGCTTGAGAGGGGGGTTAGTTGTTCTCAAGTTACTTTTGAATAATGAAAAGGGCGCTAGCCCTTTAAATTTTCAATCGAATGAGCCCTTTTCGATGTTTGTTTCAACCCCAAAAGCCTTGTTATATTATATTTAGACTATTTTGAAAAAAATGGCCATCTCAAAATTTCTATTAGATGCTTTTCGGGGCCATACGACGTGTGTGTGTGGAATGGGGGCAGCTACCCTCCGATCGCTTTGACTCTTAAAATAAAGCACTAGGGAGTCTGAATACCAATCCAATGAGCCCCCTCCGAAGTTCATATGACCATGCTTTCTTTATAAGCCTTATACGCCCCCAGGGCATAGCTTACAACCCCTGCCCTAAGGGCTATGGGGATTTGTTAACCTCAAAGACATAATTTCCGGACCTTTCAAATACGTTGAAAAAAATGGCTATCTCAAAATTTGATTGGAAGTGTTAGGGGAAATGATGGGCGAGGGAGGGGGGCATTTTCTCTCTGATCACTTTCGACAAATAAAAAAAGCAATCTCCTCTTAATTTTCAATCGAATAAACCCTTTTTGAAACTTCTACGACAAAGCTTTCTACAAGAACTTTATATGCCCCAAGGGCATAACTTACGTCTCTTGTCCTGAGGGCTATAGGGGGAAGGTTGTCATCCTCAAAGATATAATTTCTAGACCTTTCAACTACGTTCAATAAAACGGCCATATCAAAATGTTGATCGTAAATTTTTGGGAAAATGATGGGCTTGGGGGGGGGCAGATTATCCCTCCGATTACTTTCGACTATTAAAGGAGGAAATAGCCCTCTCAATTTCCAATCGAATGAGCCCTTTTGAAGTTTTTGCGACAACGATTTCTATAAAAATCTTATAGCCCCCCATGGTATAACTCACAACTTTAGCCCTGAGGGCAGTGGGGGGTTGTCATACTCAAAGATATAATTTGCAGACCTTTAAACTAAGTTGAACAAAATGGTTATCTCACAATTTTGATTGGATGTATTTGGGAAAATCGTTGGCATGAGAGGGGGTTAGTTACCCTTCTCTCCTTTTCGACTATTAAAAAGGGCACCACCCCTTTCAATTTCAAATCGAATGAGCCCTCTTTTAAGTTTCAACAACAACGCTTTCTATAAAACCTTACATACCCCCAGGGCATAACTTACAACCCTTACCTTGAGGGGTGTGGGGGGTTGTCATACTCAAAGACCAAATTTCCAGAACTTTTAACATCGTTGAAAAAAATGGTCATTTCAAAATTTTGGATTGGACCTGTTTTGGGAAATGGCGGGTGTGAGAGGGGGATTAGTTGCCTTTCAATTACTTTCTACTATTAAAAAGGGCACTAGCCCTTTCAATTTCCAATCGAACGACACTTTTTGAAGTATCCACAATTTTTGATTGGATGTGTTCGGGGAAATGGTGGGCTTGGAAAGGTTGTTAGTTGCCTTCCAATCACTTTCGACTATTAAAAAGGGCGCAACCCCTTCCAATGTCCAATCGAGTTAACTCTTTTTGAAATTTTTACGACAACTCCTTAGATACGAAGTGGCCTGGTCTAAAACAAAGAAATAAATAATACATTGTGCCAACATTCTTTACTTAGGCAGCGCTTTTGCTCTGCTTTTGATGGGATGGAAAAACGGAAAATAAGATTGCTAACAATAGAAATCGTTACTATGATCAAGACCAATTTTTATTAAATCGTATTAAAGGTATTAAAAAGGTTAAAAAGAACCATTCAGATGGACAGAAAAAGGTCACTTGGAATCCGGCAGCCCGTTATGAAATTCGCCAACGCCTATGTCCGCCGCACTGTACAGAATATTTTGAGTCATAGCAAGGCACTCATTCGAAGTTGCATTAGCCTTTACTTTAAGGACCTGCTTAACAAGTCTCGGCTCTAACACCACCTTGCCACGGCTATCTTTTAGCTAGCATTTCAGGCCACATTTGACTTTTAATGTGGACGAAAGAGTTATTGAGATAAGATGATTTCACCTTTTCAGTTTTCACTTCCTTTATAACACTGAAAATGGGGCTCAGCAATGACATTTAACACTGGCAGTAAAAAAAAAGTACTGTAACACTTTCAGGACGTTTGGAAACATGACTCCTCCCGTAGCAGATTTCATTGCAAGAATATGGCACCGAAATCCCACTATGTCAAATTCGTGCAAAATTGCAAGATTGACACCTTCAGGTATAGATACATTTGACATGGACCGCCTTACCTACTCCAGCTTCGTCTTATTTCAAATACCAGAGTCATAGTGCTCGAAGAATTAATGAAAACTAGGAACTAGTAGCTAGAGCTTGGAGTCGTAGCTAGGAAATGGAGGAAGTTGTAGATCTTGTCGGAGAAGGAAAAACGATCAAGAATTTGCTTGATAGCTTAAATGTAAAAGGCTCTTGCGGCGTGACAAATTCGGAGTCTTTCGGCTACAAAACAGCCATCAAAGACTTCCCTCGCTTCCAGCGTAAAACTTTCCTGGAGCAATTATACTGATGATTTCAGCATCCTAGATGAAAATGTGAGCAAAATGAATGATCAGTTCAGATTTTGTAAGTTTAGGGTGTTAGAACAGGTTTGAAAATTAATGTTAATAAGACTTAAGCCGCTAAGACTAGGAACAAGTGAAGATGAAAAGGCGACATTCGGTAACGAAAAGAGCGATCAAGTGAACAGCTTCACTTGCCTTGGTAGTATTATTAGTAAAGACGGTGGGTGCAGTGACAACGTTAAAAGTAGAATAGCCAAGGCTCAGGGTATTTTTTTCACAGTTATAAAAAGTTTGGAAGAATGGAAAGACACGCCTGCAAACCAAGATTAGGATATTCCAAGCTACAGTGATGACAGTGATCAAACATAGTTCTGGAGCATGGGCGCTCTAAAAAATGGATACAAAGAGAATGTAAGACAGTTAAAAAGAATTTCGTATAGGAATTCTGTCAAATCCCCCCAGTGAAAATTTTTTCCTAGAAACTAACCTCCCCCCCGGAAATTCCCCTCCCAAGGAAGATTCTTTCAATGGAATTCCACCCCAAGAACAAAATCAACAAGAACACCCCAAGACTCGCTAGATGTTTTGCAGAGAAATTGCCTACGGATTGTTTTGGTTTTCCGACGACTGACCGTATTTGAAACAAAAGGCTCTACGAAAAGTGTGGTTCAATCCCGCTTTCTAGGGTTATAATGAAAGAAAGGTTGAGATGGCTAGGGCACGTTCAGCAGATGAAGGATGGGACAATTGCCAAAAATTGTCCTCTTTGACCAACCATCTAGACCTAAACAGAAGCAGGTCATGCTCGGTTGGGGTGGTAGGAAGTTGTACGGAAAGATATAAGGGAAAAGGAGAACTTCATGAGAGGGCGTAAAGAGGGAGATTTTGAAGGGTTAGGGATGGAGGGGGAGCGTGTGTAACTGTTTTGGCCTCGGGTGGTTTGATGCTGTGGCGGGTTGTAAGTAGTTGTAGTTGTAATCCTGTAAATTACATGTTTTTTTTTGGCAAGACCAAGAATTTTTTCTTCAACTTATAATTCATTTTTTTTTTTTTTGATGGCTCGGGTACTTTATGGCTCGCCGCATACAATTGCAGAAACATTCTTATTTGAAATTTATATATATATATATATATATATATATATATATATATATATATATATATATATATATATATATATATATATATATATATATATATATTTATATATATATATATATATATATATATATATATATATATATATCATATATATATATATATATATATATATATATATATATATATATATATATATATATTATATATATATATATATATATATATATATATATATATATATATATATATATATATATATATTATAAATTATGTTCTTCTTTTGGGAACAATTTTTATTATAAGAGAAACTAACAAAGAACCATAACATATTTTGAGGTTACCCCCAGGTCACAATTTACTTTTTTCGTATTTTCCTTCCCACCCCCTCCTTACTAAACAAAAATTCCTTCTTCTGAGGTTGGTCCAAGTTCACCTCCTTTCCCATGGGGAGAGCATGAGTACACCAATGGCACTTAAGATCTCAAAGCTCATTCCCAGCATAAGAATAAATAATAGGGCCGTTTTTAGCACTAAGATCTTACATCTAAGATCTTGCATCTTTCTGCAAAGATTATTGTTTTTTATCCCATCTTTGTTCTAAGATCATATAGCTCACTGATGTTAGCAAAAAGTGTGAAGAACGCCACTGTTCTGCTATATAGAACAATGATGAGAGAAATTTGATGATATACTCATCGTTGTTCTCAGACCGCTGATCAGAGCAGAATGATGAAAGACGTTTGCATAAAAACGACAAAAGATGTAAGATCGTAGCACATTGATGAGTGAAAAAACAGGCCTAATCCATAGTTGCGTTTCTAAAAGCAATCAATGAGAATGATACGCAAAACATGATTACAATAACCAGTTATTACAAACTAAACCTGGCATGCTTCTGCCGACGTTTATACCATAATTCTTACTAGTACAAGACCCATTAACAATGAATTCTAATTGATTTAAAGGTCATTTATTGTTTTATGATATTTAAAAAGTTTTCATTTTCAGTCTTGACCTTCTTCTTTAGTTGTATCAAAACTTGCTTATCTTTTTGTGAATTCATTTATTTTTGCATTATGATATTAAAATAAATAAAAAAAATTGACCTTGTAAAAAAATCACATATTTTCTTCCAATTTTGGGTTTATTGTTGTTTTTTGCGTCCAGTACTTTTATTTATATTAGCTTCTTGTTATATACGAAAAATTAAGCAAAAGAAAAAACGGGTTTTAATTTTAAAAAAGCAGAGAAACAAAAATCAGTGAAGCAGTGAAACAGTCTTGATGCCTGCAAAGTACTTGATTTAATTCAAAATCATTTTAATTGCAGGCATCAAGACATGGCTAATTGTAGAAAAGCCAAGACAGATAGTCGAAGTGATTTAGAGACAAAACTGGGATAAGCCCTTTTTAAGATTGTATGAAAATGATGTCATTTCATTTGTTGATAGATAATTCTTTCTATCATCCGTCCATATGTCATTCCTAGGGCAGAAGTAAGGTAGATAGTCATAGAATTAACGGATGAAAGATTGGATTGATTTTGGGTTGACGCGTGACTGACAATGTCCACTGGACTTGTATGCAAAACCTGAGACTGAATTTACTGGGACTCACAGCGGCGAACAAGTGTAATAAGCTTAATAAGCTTGGCCGCTGGTAGTCTAAAGGTAGAATACCGTGTCATAGGATTGACACATGACCAACAAGTCCCCTGGACTTGCAGGTGACCCCGCTACGTTACACGTTACCTCACCCCCCTAATGTGCAAATATATAGCTTATATTATGTGTTTACCATTTATTATATCCCTTCTCTTTGTCTTGTCTCACTCTAAGCTGAAATAAACTAACGAAAAAAAACGCCTCTACAATGCGTCAATGGATGAACAACTTGAGTGATCGGGGCTATATCATACAAGTACCTTCGTATTCATTCGTAGACATAAAAATTATTTTATTTTTATTTCATAAAGAGGAAGAATACTGATTTTACTACTACTAAACCTCACCGCACTACCAAGCAGCCCGAGGCCCACACCGTAACGTACGCTCCTATTCCATCTTAATCTATTCATAGCCTCCCTCTTTACAGCCTCCTTGGAAGTTCACGTTTCTCTTAAATCTTTCTTTACCACATCCTCTTACACAAACCGAGGACGCAAAACAACTCAAAATAATCCGTTGGCAATTTCCCTGGAAAACATTTAGCAAATCTTCCTCCATTTTTCAGAGCGTCCATGCTTCAGAACCATAGATAAGATAAGATTTATTGCAAAAAGCCTGTGGGCCATAGCAACATATAATACAGTCTACAAACAAAGCTCAGGAACAAAATACAACTTTAGATAATAAAATCAAAAAAGAAAAAAAGAACAACAAATAAAGAAAAAAAAGAACAAGAAAACGACAAAAAAGAAACAAATCAAGGTTCAACATTTCAACCAACAAACACTAATCATAATAAAATTCAAATCCTAAAAAACGTAACAAGCTATCCCCTCAAACATGATTCTCTATGTTTAATCCCTAAACGAAGAAACTTACACAACTGTTTAATAGCACATGCGTTCCTCTCAGCCATCCGCTCAATTAACCAGCATTCACTCCCAAAGACTCGTCCAAAATATTCATTCCGCAACTCAGACAGCTCTTCACACTCGGATACAAAATGAAATAAGTTCTCATTCACACATCCACATATTGGGCAAAAATAAGGGCCAGTCGCCAGCCGAAACTCCCCCAAAAATTTCCTTCTCTCACCTAAATCCAAACTATCCCCTCTTACCTACAATAAATTCTTCAAATCCTTTTTATTCAACCCAAATTTAAAATAAACCTCCTCCCCCCAGCAGTCTTTAGCTTGGGAGTAAAGCCTCAAAGACTTAGATTGGTCCTTATGAGCTTGCCACTCTTGGATTTCAAGGTCATTGAGAGTTCGCTGGACTTCCTTCCATACTGACACAGTTTCACCCATAGGGCCTTTTCCTTCATTCCACACCTCCGAAAGGCCACAAAGGTCCAGTATTTTCTTGACCTGATTTGGCCATGAATCACGTCTACCGTCATTCAAGCTCTCCAAATAAGCTGACTTAAGAAGCCGAACTCTAGATAGCCTAATTAACTTCTCCCATAATTTTACCATTCTAACCAATATAACACTCCTTAAAGTGAAAAGCCCCAAATCCCGTTTCAGTACCAATGAACTAAATGAATCCCTCAAGCCTAAAATTCTCTCAAATATCTTAGCTTAACTACTTCTAGCTTAGCTGCTTTAGCAAAACCCTAAACCTCAGAGCCCCAGCCCCAATGTAGGGTAGAAGCTACTTTTGTCTGGAAAACTCTTTTCTGGATCCTCTGTCACCTAGCTGACCTAAATTACTTCTCAAAAGCATATTTATAAGCCTATTACCCCTTAGTTTACAATCTTCTACATGCCTAGACATCCCTCTTAATGCACTAAACTTATATATATATATATATATATATATATATATATATATATATATATATATATATATATATATATATATATATATATATATATATATATATATATATATATATATATATATATATATAATATATATATATATATATATATATATATATATATATATAATATATATATATATATATATATATATATATATATATATATTATATATATATATATATATATATATATATATATATATATATATATATATATATATATATATATATATATATATATATGTATATATATATTGCAATCAAAGCTTCGTTTGCTAGAGTTTTAGTTTGTAATTACAGGTGTGGCTCTTTACTTAGAGTTCGTTAAATTTGAACCTTTTGGATGTTATGGGCCGTGGTTTACTCTTTACTCGGTTGCAGCTGTCGTGGCAACCACGAGGAGGGGTTCATCCTCCTAAACTGCTGATTAGGTCGAAATCGTCTGAATTAATTACAAAATATTAATAATATCCCCAGAAAAATTTACCCTTTTTGAATACTTTCAAGGGAGGGGGGGGGGCTTAAATGTCAAATCTTGGGGATATTACTGTCGCACTTGAAAAGCTTCAATAACATGAGAGCACAGGCTCTCTGTGCACAGAATTTGTCCAGATATACTCTTCAAAATGCATGGAGGTGAGGGAGTAGCTTAACCCATGATTCCCACCACAGGGCACAGGGCCCACCGGTGGGACATGGCAACATTTTGGTGGGTCCAGGGTAGTACATGCACTCTTCGGCTGGCGTCTTTAATTCAGAAAAAAATACCGTGAAAGACGACGCATTCAAATGCATTTAAAGAGCAAAAAAAAAAAAAAAATGATAGCATTGCAATGATTTTATATATTGTATAAAAGGTGTTTTATTCAGACAATATATTTATTAGTATAAAATACGCCTAGAAAAGATACCAAAAAAAGATACCAAGTAAATGGCATTTTTCAGCTTCCTTCAGGTGAATACACGTGAAATTTTGAATGACAAAATTTAAATATCCCGAGGTAGGCACCAGGATCTTGAAATGCCCAGGGAGGCATGGCAGAAAACCGGTTGGTAACCGGTTTGGTAACCGACTCTAAACCATAGCCATTATAGAATTTTTTATAATAGAAAATAATAGCTAGATTATACAAAACGATGCTAAACAGTATTCAGAATATTTGTTTAACGTAGTGATAATTAACGTTTTCGTTCATTTTTCTTAAAAATTCAAGCCTACAATCAAGGGCGTATCCAGGATTTCTGTTAAGGGAGGGGGTATTTTTTTTTACAAACAAACAAACTTACAAATTAAGCATAAAAACTTTCTTTATATGCGTTTTGTTACGTTTTTACGAGTCGGGCAGAAATTAGGGGGGGGGGGAGGTCAAACCCTGTACCCCCGCTGGATTTGAACTTGTCTGCAATAGATGAATGTCTTCATTTCTTCTTTATTTTTTAGAAAAATCCTTAATGGTCCGTTCAGAGGCTTGGAAAAACCGATGAGAAAAATCAATCGGTATTAGGGGAAAAGTGTTCAAACGATATTTACAAATTTTCATAAAAAACACAGATAACATGCACTCGTACGGACCGATTCTCTAGGTCAAGTATATTACTTGCCAAGAATCTTCCTCTTTCGTGTTAGTTTTGTACGAAGCATTACTTTTGTTGGGTAGTTTTTGAATATTTTGCCCCAGTATATCCAAGAGTTTCCTCCAACAATTGGACCTCTGACAATTTTCTCCAACGAAAATTCGATTTGTAAAAGGAGGTCGCTAAAAATGTTTATAGATTTTGTAGAATATTCTTATGTTGTTTTGCCCAGCTCCCCGCAGAATTTTTAGGGCAGCTGTATCATTTGGTTACTATCAATTTCGGGATTTACTTTTGGTCTATGGGATGACATTAGAGGCCTAGTTGTGAACTTAAAAAACGTGAACTTGAAAAGTATATAGGAAATTACCATAAAAAAATTTGATAATAGGGAGGGGGCTAGAAAGTTGAGAAAAAACTCCCTGTCTCTGTGCCTAGCTGATCTTAATCCCTGGATGTCCCCTTTTTCTAAGCCACTGGCCCTATTCATTTATAGATTTGTTTGTCTACGTGCTTTGCCTTTAAAAATCATTCAGTCATGTAATTAACCTCATTAGTGCACCGTCATTTACTGTTAAATATGGATTGCATAACTCCCTGTCGTACGACAAGGTCATAGTGTATTCTGATTAAGTATTTTTTTTTTTATTGCATAAGTATTTAAAAACGTGGCTGAAATACCAAATTAAGATTATCTATAAATATAAAAAACCTTATGGGGAATATTTACTCACAGCACAAAAAGCTATTTTTATCATTCTTATGAGGCATTTATTGTTCTCTAATAGGTATGCATAGAGCCCTTCAAAGAGTGGGAGGGGGCAACTAAATAAGCTGTCCCGGGCGGCTGGGAGAATGCCCACTTTCATCAAATTTTTTACTTATATATATATATGTATATATATATATATATATATATATATATATATATATATATATATATATATATATATATATATATATATATATATATATATATAATATATATATATATATATATATATATATATATATATATATATATATATATATATATATATATATATATATATATATATATATATATATATATATATATATACATATATATATATATATATATATATATATATATATATATATATATATATATATATATATATATATATATATATATATATATATATATATATATATATATATATATATATATATATATATATATATATATGTTATAATTACAATAATAAAAAAAATACTTATCAGCAGTGGAGGGATGAGAGGGCATATACTTACTCCCCTAATGTGGTAATGAGGACACTCTACGTCATTATCCATTGAGGGGTGGAAGAGGAAGGGAATAATACTGAGTGTCCTATTATTACAATATATGTTTCCATCTACCAGACACTGCATTCTCTAACTATGGTCTCCAGCTAAGCATCAAATTCATGAAGTGTTTCCAACCAGTATCTAGTCCTTGCCAGACATTGGATAACCTTATCTCTTATTAATTAAAAAAAAAATTCCCCAAAATAAGTTTTTCAAAGAAAAGTAAAGAACTCCATTAAACCAAAAATGAACAAAAAAAAAAAAAAATATCAAATAATCTACCAAGCGTGAAACTAATACAAATCAGCATCGATAAATAAATGAAACCCAAAACGAACAGAAATTACAATAAATAACCGAATCAAACTCAAAACTAGCAGAAATTAACATGAGTAGGGCTCAAAATTCCTATGGCTTCCCAAGGCCAAAACACAATTTGCACTTTACTGAAAAAATATAAATGTTTTTACTTTTATAACTTTAATAAATCAAATAATATTAACGTTTTGATTACTAAATATCAGCATATTTATATTAAACTGACAATGCACATTCATTTGTATTTTTTCAGTGAAGTGTAAATTAAGGTTCTATAGCTTTTAGGGGATTTTTCCCCCTTTTTTCCAAAATCAGGCAAATTTTCTCAGGCGCGTAGCTTTTGATGGGTAAGACTAAATTGATGAAACTTATATATATTAAATCAGCATTAAATTGTTTTGATGTATCTATTGGTATAAAAATTCCGTTTTTTAGAGTTTCAGATGGTGCTGAGCCAGGTCGTTCCCGAACTGTTTGAAAATGTCAAGCAAAATTTTGTCAAGCATGTTAAACAAAATGGCTATCTCAAAATTCGGATTGGATGTGTTAGGGGAAATGGGGGGCGTGAGAGCGTTAGTTACTCTCCAACCACTTTCAACTATTAAAAAAGGTGCTAGCCCTTTCAATTTCCAAATTGAATGAGCCCTTTTGAAGTTTCTACGACAACGCTTTCAACAAAAACCTTATCTGCCCCCAGGGCATAACTTAAAACCCTTGCCCTGAGGGCTGGGGGGGGGGGGTGTATCATCCTCAAAGACCTAATTTCCAGAACTTTCAACTACGTTGAAGAAAATTGCTATCTCAAAATGTTTATTGGATATATTTGGGGAAATGGTGGGCGTGAGAGGGGGGTTAGTTACCCTCCAATCACTTCCAACTAATAAAAAAGGGCACTAGCCCTTTCATTTACCAATCGAATGAGCCCTTTTTGGAGTTTCTACGACAACTCTTTCTATAAAAACCTTATATGCCCAGGGCATAACTTACAACACTTGACCTGAGGGCTGTGGAGGGGTTGTCATCCTCAAAGACAAAATTTCCAGACCTTTCAACTACTTTGAACAAAATGGCTATCTCAGAATTTTGATTGGATGTGTTTGGGGAAATGTTGGGCATGAGAGGGGGGTTACTTGCCATCCAATCACTTTCAACTATTAAAAAGGGAACTAGCCGTTTCAATTTCCAACCGAGTAATTCCTTTTTAAAGTTTCTACGACAACGCTTTCTATAAAATAAGACCTTATATGCCCCCAGGGCATAACTTACAACCCTTGCCCTGAGGGCTGTGGGGGGAGTGTCATCCCAAAAAACATAATTTCCAGACTTTTTAACTACGTCAAACGAAACGGCTATCTCAAAATTTTGATTGGATGTGTTAGGGGAAATGGGGGGCGTGAGAGCGTTAGTTACTCTCCAACCACTTTCAACTATTAAAAAAGGTCCTAGCCCTTTCAATTTCCAAATTGAATGAGCCCTTTTGAAGTTTCTACGACAACGCTTTCAACAAAAACCTTATATGCCCCCAGGGCATAACTTAAAACCCTTGCCCTGAGGGCTGGGGGGGGGGTGTATCATCCTCAAAGACCTAATTTCCAGAACTTTCAACTACGTTGAAGAAAATTGCTATCTCAAAATGTTTATTGGATATATTTGGGGAAATGGTGGGCGTGAGAGGGGGGTTAGTTGCCCTCCAATCACTTCCAACTAATAAAAAAGGGCACTAGCCCTTTCATTTACCAATCGAATGAGCCCTTTTTGGAGTTTCTACGACAACTCTTTCTATAAAAACCTTATATGCCCCAGGGCATAACTTACAACACTTGACCTGAGGGCTGTGGAGGGGTTGTCATCCTCAAAGACAAAATTTTCAGACCTTTCAACTACTTTGAACAAAATGGCTATCTCAGAATTTTGATTGGATGTGTTTGGGGAAATGTTGGGCATGAGAGGGGGGTTACTTGCCATCCAATCACTTTCAACTATTAAAAAGGGAACTAGCCGTTTCAATTTCCAACCGAGTAATTCCTTTTTAAAGTTTCTACGACAACGCTTTCTATAAAATAAGACCTTATATGCCCCCAGGGCATAACTTACAACCCTTGCCCTGAGGGCTGTGGGGGGAGTGTCATCCCAAAAAACATAATTTCCAGACTTTTTAACTACGTCAAACGAAACGGCTATCTCAAAATTTTGATTGGATGTGTTTGGAGAAATAGTGGGAGTGAGAGGGGTGTTTGTTATCCTCCAATCACTTTCCACTATTAAAAAGGGCACAAGCCCTTCTAATTTCCAATCGAATGAGCCCTTTTTGAAGTTTCTACAACATCAATATATATATATATATATATATATATATATATATATATATATATATATATATATATATATATATATATATATATATATATATATATATATATATATATATATATATATATATATATATATATATATATATATATATACATATATATATATATATATATATATATATATATATATATATATATATATATATATATATATATATATATATATATATATATATATATATATATACATATATATATATATATATATATATATATATATATATATATATATATATATATATATATATATATATATATATATATATATATATATATATATATATATATATATATATATATGATCTTTTTTTAAATAATGCTGGAAATCCACGCCCCCTTCATAGGAATGTCCCTTCCCCCCATGAAAACTTCCTTCATGAAAAGATCCTCCCACATAACCCCCGACCCACTCCCCCCCACTACCAGAAAAAATCCCCCCTGAAAACATCTGTATACTTCCCAATAACCAATACTAAATGTTAACATTTGGTGAAGTTCATAACTTTCAGCCCTCCCCCCGGGGACTTCGGGGGATTAAGTCATCCTAAAAGGCAAAGTTATCATATTTTCGACCATGCTGAACAAAATGGCTATCTAAAAATTTTGATCGGGTGACTTTGGGAAAAAATGAGCGTGGGAGGGGGCCTAGTTGCCCTCTATTTTTTTGTCACTTAAAAAGGACACTAGAACTTTTAATTTCCGTTTGAATGAGCCCTCCCGCGATATTTTAGGACCACTGGGTCGATACGATCACCCCTGGGAAAAAAAACAAAAAAAAAAACAAACAAATAAACACGCATCCGTGATCTTTCTTCTGGCAAAAAATGCAAAATTCCACAATTTTGTAGATAGGAGCTTGAAATCTTTGCAATAGTGTGCTCTGATATGCTAAATTTGATGGTATGATTTTCATTAAGGTTCAATAACTTTTAGGGGGTCTTTCCCCCTTTTTTCGAAAATCAGCCAAATTTTCTCAGGCGCGTAACTTTTGATAGGTAAGACTAAACTTGATGAAACTTATATATTTGACATCAGCATTAAAATCTGATTCTTTTTATGTATCTATTGGTATCAAAATTCCGTTTTCTACAGTTTCGGCTACCATCGAGCCGGGTCGCTCCTTACTTATAGTTCGTTACCACGAACTGTTTGAAAAACGAACTGTTTGGCTGTGGGGGAGTGTCCTCCACAAAAACATCATTTCTATCTGGAAATTAACTACGCTGAAAAAAATGGCTATCACAAAATTTTGATTGGATGTGTTTGGGAAATGGTGAGCGTGGAAGGGGTTTTAGTTGCCTTCCAATCACGTTCGACTATTAAAAAGGGCACTAGCCATTCCAATTTCCAATCGAATGAGCCCTTTTCCAAGTTTCTACGACAACTCCTTCGATACGAAGTCCCCTGGTCTAAATAAATAAAACTTGTGCCAACATCGTTCTTTACTTAGGCGTTCTTTACTTACAGCGCTATTGCGCTGTTTATAATAGTTAACAATTTTTTTCTGTTGATTCTCAGCAAATACCTAAAGAGATAGGCCACTCTAGTAGGCTATTAAATAAAGAAAACAATTTTTTCAACTGAAAGTAAGGAGCATCGTTAAAGCTGAAAACAAAGAGAGATTGTTCCGCACATTAGGGGACGTCCCCTTCCCATTTTCTCGCTCGTTATGCTAAAGCTTTTTAGTGCTTTAAAAAGACTTGTTATTCCAAATCAATAACCCTGGTGTTTCAGGAGTGGTTCTGAAAGAGTTGGGACAAAAACTCAAATTAGTGTAGAGCAAGAATCTGAAGAGAGGGAGGCCCCCTCATTTACAGAATAATTTTCATCCGTTTTAAGTTTTAATGTGGCTCCTTACTTTCAGTTGAATTTTTTTTTCAATTTAATTTCTGATCATTTTTCAAATCATGTCCAGGCCTAACCAAAATATGAAGTTGGGTATCGACCCCTTTAGCCCCACCCGTAATTTCTTGCTCTTCAATTGCATATATTAATAATGTTTAAATTGATTGGTACCACCCTGCTGTTTCAATTTTTCTGATTAAGAATTAAAATGTTGGATTGCAATAAAAATTTCGAACGAAATTTGAACATTTAGTCTGAACTTTTGAGGATTATTGAACGTTAAGATACACTCTTTGAAGCATCTGCCTACCCTTCCTACACTATGAACTCCCCTCCCCCTACATAGCCCCTCCTTCATAGTTGTTGATGCGCACTTAAATATTCCAGTCTATAAGTTTATGGAAGAAGGAGCAAATCAGTTTAGTTAAACACAGCTTTAAAGCAAATGTAAAAAATATTTTTTTGCAACAAGAAGTGAGGTATCACCTCCCAACATCATTATTCGGGCTTATTCTAAATGAATGAAAATGAGGGGTAAATTTCTACCCCATCATACCCCATTTTATCTTTATCTGAAGGCGATTTAGACAATTTGGCACAGAAATGCACTTTTAAGCATCTGCCCCCACGCCCTCCAACACAATCAACCCAAGCCCCTTCTTCAATATTACTGATGTGCAACTATACATCCATAATTTCATGAAAAATAAAGTGAATCCATTTCAGTTAAACCAAGGATTAAGATATCCAAATTAACAGCTTATCTTGTTTGGACTATGTGACTTTTCAGGAATGAATGTGCCACCATGCGGCGTTAAATCCTCTGCAAGTGGGACGCTCAACATATAATTTTTTGATTCTTTTAATCCAGTGGCTATCTCAGAGTTTTTAATCGATAGCAACTTAATCCCTCCTTGGGGCAAAATTGTAGTTTTGTGCTATAACATGGCAGAAAACACTTAGCAAAATCTTTTAGGTAACTTAAAAAGGATACTATAGCTTTTAATTTCCGTTCTAATGAGCCTTCTCCCAATGTTCTAGGACACTCGCTTTGACATGATTGCCCCCGTAAAAAAAAAAAAAAAACTACAAACAAACACGCATCCGTGATATTTCTTCTGGAAAAATAATCTATATGCTGATATGCTGATATGCTGATATCCTCTGATATGCTGAATCTAATGGTGAGATTATCCCATTAAAAGTGCTTGCCTTTTTGGGGGGTATTCCCCCTTTTTCGAAAACGGGACAAATTTTCTCAGGCTCGTATCTTTTGATGGGTAACATTAATCTTGATGAATTTGAAACAGCACCATAAAAATCAGCATCAGCACAAAATCATATTCAATGATATACACATTTCTTTTCATTCCTGTTTGATAGCAAGATAATAAGGTTATAATCTTACATAATTTTACTCATTCCATTATTGTTTTTACCCTGTTGAATGCAGTGGCCGATCCAGGGGGAGGGCAACGGGGGCGCCCCCCCCCCCTAACGTGGTCTAAAGTAGTGTAATTTGCTTAGTTAGCGCAAGTTTGCGTTAAATAAACTTGCCCCTAACGCAAGTTTATCGGATCAACCTATTTTGCGTCCCCCCCCCTAAGAAAAGCCCTGGTTGAATGTCAATCAATGGTAGTTCTTTTCTCTAGCTACAGCAATCAGGATACACTTGCTGGGGCTCCATGACTATCGTTAACGAATCAGCTTTCTATTTGAATGATTTTTTCCTTTACCAAGTTTTCGAAACTCTTTTTCTTTTTTCCGCTTTCAAAGGGGACTGAGAAGAGGAGCATTCAAGCGGGTATTTTTAAATTTAAATTGAGTTTTTTAAATTTAAATTGAGTATTTTTTGGCTCATCTTCTGCTAAATTCACACGTTCCTTATTTTTGAAATTCGCACCCACTAAGTGTTAAAAGTGAATAATGGCATAAGGAGGTAATTTCCATTTAAAATTGAGTTCACAGATTTTTCTACTTTTTTAAGACACTTTCATCTACTTTTTCTACTTTCATCTAGGATTTGTGTTTGGGGAGGTTTTTTTTTTTTTGGGGGGGGGGGGGTATAAAATCTTATAAAACGCATCAAAAATCGTTCTCATGGTTGTGAAAGTTCTCATGGTTGTGAAAGTTCTCTAATATGAATTGATTAAATTTTGATGGCTGACGATCAAGGCTGAATCCAGAGGTGTTATGGTATTTGAATTCTCCCCTCCCCCCAAAAAATGTTTATCTGACTCGTAAAAACGTAACACAATGCATATAAACGATTTTTGATGCGTTTTATAAGATTTTATACCCCCCCCCCCCAAAAAAAAACCTCCCCAAACACAAATCCTAGATGAAGCTCTGCTCACGATGCTACTTTGTGGTGTTGACATTTACGGTAAAAGCTTTTTATTCAAATCCACATTAAGAGACTAGCTCATGTGCCTAAAACCAATTCAAAAGTATTTAAATACAAAACTTCAATACATTATTCAACTTATCCAATTTCCAGAAAATTGCAAAAAGGCGCACTCTGTGTTTGCATCACCAGTGTTCCAAAACCACACAGATCGTGCCATAGAATCGAGCATTGAACATTGTGACCCCCCGAAAGTAGAGCAAAGGTTGTAATGCTGCCAATGACAACAAACCGACGCTTGAGTTGTTACCTTGGCAGCGTTAGAGGAAATTGAGACAGAATAATTGCTTCAAGGCTCGGTACGTCGGGGGTATTCTGCCCTTACGGAAAAAAAATCACCTTCACATTTTTTCTGTTTTCTCCCAACCCTACATTTCAAATAAAACCGTTTTTGGGGGTACTTTCATTGATAAATGCCTTTTTTCAATTTTTTCTTTGAAAAGATTGAAAAAAGACAAATTTTTCACCACTAACTTTTGAAGAATATATTTCTAGAGTAAACATAAATTAAATTGAACATCAAAGATAGAAATCACAGGTACTGTATTGGATGAATCAAAAGTGTTATTTTGTCTTTTTTTCATTTTCAATCAAAAAATTCTTCCAAAAATGATTCACCCGTCTTAAAAAATCTATGCACAAAAGGGATTTAACTTTGGACCAGTAATTTAATTTTGGACTAGCATTATCTAAATAAACCCGTTTTGAGGCAAAAACTTGAAATAAAACGTCCTATAGAAGACCAAGTTGCTATCGAATGTGACTAATCACAGAGCTTCGCTCCTATAACATTACATAGAATAAATAATCGCTTCTAGAACCTTACTTTCTTTAATATTTAGTCAAACCCACACAACAAGCCAAAAAGGGAATGGGAAAATATTTACGTACCCTTCAGCAAAAACGCTCTAATATGCACGAAAATCGCTCATTTTTCTCTTCAACAATTTTAACAAATAAACAACTGTCCGATTCAACAGTACTTGAAAGGTAATTTAGCATCCGCTTCGGACAAAAATCTCCGAAATCTGGAGTACCATTGTCCGATATCTGATCCTGTCAGTTTTATCAATGCTGTCGGAAAAACCAATTTTAACCAGAGTCTGAAATGCTTACTCTCGACTCCAGAAAGCGTTCCCGTTTCAAATACAAATAATCAACCTCGACGAACCTGACGAAATACCCAACAAATATTTAATCAATGGGCGAACTGAATTCGATTCTTATTGACCCGTTTGTGCTTACCATTGTGCACATCCAGAGTTCCGTGATTGGTCCCAGTTACCGTGTCATAATTGTAAATCTTGGTTCCATTGCTGATGGCGATAGAGCGGGCATCAGGAGACAGTGCAACTTGTGTAGGAAGATCAGCAAAAGGCCACTCGCCTGTCTTTAGAAGGTAAGGCTCTTGCCCTTTCTCGTATTCAACTAAAATTTAATATGATATACTTAGTCGCAAAAAAAATTCGCAAAAACTCAGAATTGTTTTATTAATCTGAGCTCAAAACTATGGGGGTACTTGTCTGTTAAACGAAACACATCCAAGAAGCGAAGTTAGGTTAATCCTAATGAAATATACCAAAAAAAAATTATGGAAAATACAACAAAGAATTATGGAAAGCAGGCCGCCCAGAACGCATTATACGTATTAAATGCCTAACCCCTAATCTAAGCTAATCCCTAACCAACTCTAATTACTTGAGTGTGTTTCGTTTAACAGACATGTATCACTATGGGTTTTATGGACAGTTTTATCAGGATTTTCAAGGAGTTCAATCAGTAAGACGAAATGTAAGATGACCTCAGCACAACCCTGTAAAAAAAAACATTTTTTATCATTGTTTCAGATTTCTAAAAAAAAAAAACTATACAGCAAAAACAGCTTTTACGTTCTAAAGCAGACATTTCTCAGCTCAACCTCTTTTTTCTCAAGTTACTTGTTTTGGCTTTCTATGTTTAGTAGATCACATATCAAATTCATATCGATACATTGTTTACATCAATGCACATCAAAGTTTTGAGCCTTGTTGTAATAAACAAACTAAAATATATGGCACTATGGTAACTAAGACAGCCTGTTTTTTTAATCTCAAACCTATGCAGCTAAATCAATTCCCGCATATCATACGTTTTATTTTATCCTAAGACCTTTAAAAGTTTATTTTTTTGTTGGTTATAATTTTTGGAGGCATATACTTAAAATGCACCTCAGCTCTTTATGCTTAAAATGCACTTCAGCTCTTTATGCTTAAAACGCACCTTAACTCTTTATGCTTAAAATGCACCTCAGCTCTTTATGCTTAAAATGCACCTCAACTCTTTCCTGATCTCTCTGTTTTCATTTCTCTTTTCAGAGCTACAAGTCAATTTAGAGAAATAGACCAGCATTAAGCCATTAAGCCTGTGGTGGCAGTTGTGGTGGTAGCAGTAGGGTTTTTCTTGTTCATATATGTTTCCTGTTTTAGGCTGGACAACTGTCCAGCCTACCAAAACCAAGTTACCCTCCCCCCTAACCCCAGCTCCCCCCCCCCAGCTGAAATTTAGTTTCTTCAAAAATATTGTCAAAACTAAGATATGCCTGCACAATTCTAGCATCCAGAGAAACGCTTTAGTTTCCTTTAGTATATCTTTGCCTTTATGGTACTATATGGCTCATTTTTCATTTTTCGCTGTCATTCACACTTGATTTGGGAACATTGGCTCCAACTATGCCCCCCCCCCCCTCCCGGATTAGAGATCAAATAATGACAGTAAGGGTATAGTCTATACAAAAAAAAATATGTTTACAAAAGAATAACACCAAAACAACACTTAATAAACACTACATAAACACAAAAACCTTTAAATAACACTAAAATAAAAGAATAACACTAAATACTGAACTTTACATTATATTTGAAAAATAACATCAAATCACCACTTGAGAGAAGCTGGTTTCGTGAAAAATGTTAATTTTTTACGTGACTGGATTCTTTCAATGACATAAAAAAACATACAACATGCAATACGACAGAAACAATAGTTCTATGACAATCAACCTGATAAGAGATAGCACCTTATAGCATAATTGCGCCTCCGGAGTTCTGTGACAAATTTGTCCCCTTTGGAGGGATGGAAGGAGGTATTCTGGCGAGCGATTAAGGTCGTTCCCTTTCAACGGCATAGTAATCCCATAATAGAGCATAGTATTAAATTCTAAGTTCTAATAAGCTTGATAAAAAGAGCTATGTATGGGTATGTATGTATTCGATTATCGACGCGTCTTGACTACTAAGTTCCTTGTGTCGGCCCTGCGGTGTATTGCTACAAGTGGGATCAAAATCTAAGTCTGGTTTTACCTAGCTGAGATCTAACCCACTGCGTCACCTCAGGACGATAAAGAGCTATAATAACGCATTTTACCGGTTTAAATTTTTGTGCTAGTTTCAACGTGGCAATCACTGATCATTTAAGACTTCCTTGATACTAGTAAGCACTACAAGGTTACTGCTGATGCTAAACAACCAAGTTTTGGAAACCTTTCTATCGATTTTTCAACGTTATTTTGTGTTGCTATTTCAAAATTTATCTTATTAAGATAATCATCAAAATCCCTCTCATTATCAAAGTATTTCAGGAATTTACATTTTCCTGCTATGTATAATTATCATTTACTGTCAACAGATATTAACAAGATATTAGCAGTGGCACCAATTTACCGAAATTAAGAGGGGTGGGGGCAAAAATTTATATTTCCAATTCTTGGGGCGGAGGTGATTTTTTGGTACTTGTTAATTATTCAGAGCACACTCAAGAATTTTAATCTGAATGTAAGATCCGAGAAAACCGGGTTCATAGCCACAAAGACTAGTAATGGGTGACAGAATGCATTGGACTTATATAATTTGGGCTGTATGTTTGTACTTTAGGGGGGGGGGATCGGTAAAGTATTTGAAAAGCGTGAAGTTAGAAAACAATTCCTAGTTCATAATATGCAGAATAATTGCAGCCAACATATTTTGCATGCAGACCCGCTATACTTTATCCCACCCACCACCCCTAATGTGCAAATATATAGCCCAAATTATATAAGTCCAATGCATTCTGTCACCTGTCACTTGTATTTATGGCTATGAAACCGGTTTTTCAGATCTTACATTCAGATTAAAATTCTTGAGTGTGTTCTGAATAATTAACAAGTACCAATTTTTTCTATGAAATTACCAAAATATGCCATTTTTCAAAAAAAAATATAAAAAAAAGGTATTAACAAAATCTAGGTTTTGAAATCCAGGATGTCAGGTAATTCAAGGCGAAATTTAACCCCCCCCCCCCCCTAACTGACACCACTGGATATTAATTTATTTTTCTTGTAGACTGTCAAGTACTCAAAACCGGCTGTGTTTTCTTTACTCTTGTATCCTGTTTGTTTGAGTGCCATAAATTGTGAAGGAGTGAACCATAGATTTAATGCTTGAATAGACACTAAGGCAAAGCCGTACCCAGAGGGGGGAGGGGGGCTAGGGTGTTTGACCCCCACCCCCCATGAAATGTTTGTCTGACTCGTAAAAACGTAACAAAGATGGATATAAACAAATTTTGTATGTGTTTTTTTTAGTTTTTTTTTTTTGTAAAACGCCCTCCGAAAAAGATCCTGGGTATGGCCTTGCACTAAGGAATATAGAAAAAAAACTTCTAAAAAAACATCGCTTTAAAAATGGACTGAACAGGAAAAAATAAATTTTTTGGTTCTAAAGAATACTTTTAATATACGTATTTCAAAATTTTCTGAATATTTTGAATGTTGTGAACTCTTTTACTCAAACTTGTAAATATTTAAAATGCGCACCACGTTTAAATTTTTAGAAAATTTTTACAAGTTTTGGTTCACAACATTCAGAAAATTTTTGAAAATTTAGGAATTTTATTGACCCGCAGAGTGGTTTGGTCTCTACGGTGTCCGGGTTCGATCCCATCTGCAACAGGGTTGGGCGGCAAGCTTATTACCTGTCCCTCCAAAAAGAGCCAGCAACTGAGCCGTCGACATCATATCAATGGCTCTGGAAGATTTTTATGATTCGTTTTAAGAATTTTACAAGAACAAATTCTTGAATCCTGATCCAGAAACCTTGTGTAAAAAATCTTACCACAAACGACATAAAACCTCCAAGTGATCTTCAACAATAATTTGTTCAAAACTCCAAGCTACCATGTACATGCCCACAGAGGGACTTGAGTCAAGTCATCAACACTACTTTGGGTCAGTTGTTTAGTAATTATTTTGCTTTAACTTCTGAAGCGACTATATATTTCAGATTTTTCTCGACATTTTTATCTTTAACTGTAGTTTCGAAAGTCAAAACACTGACATTCAAAAGGACTCAAATAGAACGTCGTTCGGACCGTTTGCTGGTTTGTAAGAGCAAATAGATGTTTTGGACGATATTTGTAGTGCTTTCTTCCTGGACAACCTTTTCCAGAGAATTCAATTATTTGTCAAGAACTGTCAAGTATAAGCAGTGGTTTAATTTGTCAACATGGATAGCGGATATGAGACTATAGTATTGAAGTATTTTCCTTAAGTACTGTATTAATTATCAAGGTAATATCCAGGGCGTCCAAGGTTTGTTAAAAATTTTACTATTTTCTTGAACCCTAATTCAAAAACGTTGAGCAGAAGAAACTTACCACGAACATCATAGAACCTCCAAGTTTTATCTTTCGAAACTGTCACAGCTCGACTAGTATCGCTTGAAAAGTCGAAGCCCAAAACCCCAGACGAATGTCCTTTCAGTTCAAAAGCCCGGACAACCTTTTCGAAATCTCCAGACTTGTTAAGACACACTTGAAGCACTTTCACATCTGGTGTAAAGCCTAAAAAAGAAGGTTTTGATAAATAAACTGGCTTTGTTCCCGTTACTGAATATTTCAATTTTGCTAAAACAGTTATTGTCAAACAGCTATACCCAAGTCGATAATTTTAAATGGGGGTATTTGGGAGGGGGATAATACTTCAATCAAGCTTATACAAGATCCCCTTGGTATAATAACGGAGAAAGTGTAGTACGGAATACGCCTACTTCCCTTGTTCAATCCGCTTTAAAATTACCAATGTAGTCAACAGTAATGTCATCCGTACGAAATCAATTAAACGTCCAGTAACGGCCCCTGTTCTTAGTTGATTTTATCCAAAATATTTGCAATTGCTAGCACATTTTCAAATACAAACTTTAAACTATATAATAAATAATCGCGGACGTCCCGTAACGGCCCTTGGTCTTAGTAGATTTTATCCTAAAGATCTGCAACGGCTAGCACATTTCCAAATACAAATTTGAAACTATATAATAAATAATCGCGGACGTCCCGTAACGGCCCTTGGTCTTAGTAGATTTTGTCCTAAAGATCTGCAGCGGCTAGCACATTTCCAAACACAAATTTGAAACTATATAGTAAATAATCGCAGACGTCCCGTAACGGCCCTTGGTCTTAGTAGATTTTATCCTAAAGATCTGCAACGGCTAGCACATTTCCAAATACAAACTTTAAACTATATAATAAATAATCGCGGACGTCCCGTAACGGCCCTTGGTCTTAGTAGATTTTATCCTAAAGATCTGCAACGGCTAGCACATTTACAAATACAAATTTGAAACTATATAATAAATAATCGCAGACGTCCCGTAACGGCCCTTGGTCTTAGTAGATTTTATCCTAAAGATCTGCAACGGCTAGCACATTTCCAAATACAAATTTGAAACTATATAATAAATAATCGCAGACGTCCCGTAACGGCCCTTGGTCTTAGTAGATTTTATCCTAAAGATCTGAAACGGCTAGCACATTTCCAAATACAAACTTTAAACTATATAATAAATAATCGCGGACGTCCCGTAACGGCCCTTGGTCTTAGTAGATTTTATCCTAAAGATCTGCAACGGCTAGCACATTTCCAAATACAAATTTGAAACTATATAATAAATAATCGCGGACGTCCCGTAACGGCCCTTGGTCTTAGTAGATTTTATCCTAAAGATCTGCAACGGCTAGCACATTTCCAAATACAAACTTTAAACTATATAATAAATAATCGCGGACGTCCCGTAACGGCCCTTGGTCTTAGTAGATTTTATCCTAAAGATCTGCAACGGCTAGCACATTTCCAAATACAAATTTGAAACTATATAATAAATAATCGCGGACGTCCCGTAACGGCCCCTGGTCTTAGTGGATTTTATCCTAAAGATCTGCAACGGCTAGCACATTTTCAAATACAAATTCTAAACTATATAATAAATAACCACACACTAGATGGGACAATATGACGGACACAAGTACTACTGTGGACAGCTGCAGGAATTTTCATTTTACCGAAGCATTGGTGATATTGACTCAACCCCATTTCGGATAATAGAACGATTTATGCTGTTTTTTTCTGATGTGAGCAATAAGTTATTGATCAAGTATTGTTAAATCAAACCGAGAATTAATGTGTTAAAACCCGATTACGGATGAAAACTGAGAGCTTTTAATGGGTAGTCCAGATGGCAGTAGTCCAGATGGTTAGTAGTCCAGTAGTTAAGGCAGTAGTCCAGATCGTTAAATAAACCTCTTCTCAGTATCATTACTTTGGCTTGATTTGGCTATATGAGTTTGATTAAATATTTTAGAATCAAAAGACAGTGAGAACGAAATTTTATTGTCGGAATTTTTGCTTAGAAAGAGACTTAAGGGTTTCCTCTTAAGTATTTCTCCTTACTTAAGGGGAAGCTTACACAGCCAAATACTGCATGTCTTAAAAAAATTGGAAAATTATAATTTAATTTTCAAAGAAACAGACTCTCATATGAAATTAGGTAGCTTTTGTTGCAGCAGGCACCAAATTATAAAAAAGGAAGAGAAAATGATGAGTTGATTTTTTGGGGATGAAAAAAACAACAAAAAATGCCATAAAAATATGACACCAAACAGCTTAAGAAGTTGTGAATGGTTGTCTTCAAAAAAAAGAAAAAAAAAAAAAAAAAAAAAAAAAAAAAAAAAAAAAAAAATGGCACCAAACAGCTGAAGTTGTCAATGGTTGTCTTCAAAAAATCAAAAAAAAGGCAACAAACAGCTTAAGAAGTTTAGAATGGTTGTCTTCAAAAATCAACGACAAAAAAATAAAAATATGACACCAAACAGATTAAGAAGTTGTCAATGGTTGTCTTCAAAAATCAACAATAAAACAACAAATATGGCACCAAACAGCTTAAGAAGTTGCGAATGGTTGTCTTCAAAATATCAACAAAAAACTACAAAAATATGGCACCAAGCAGCTTAAGAAGTTTTGAATGCTTGTCTTAAAAAAACATCAACAAAAAACTAAAAATATGGCACCAAACAGATTAAGAAGTTGTGAATGGTTGTCTTTAAAAAATGAACAAAAAACCATAAAAATATGGCACCAAACAGATTAAGAAGTTGTGAATGGTTGTCTTTAAAAAATGAACAAAAACCATAAAAATATGGCACCAAACAGCTTAAGAAATTGTGAATGGTTGTCTTCAAAAAAAAATTAACAAAAAACCATAAAAAATATGGCAGCAAAACCGATTAAGAAGTTGTGAATGGTTGTCTTTAAAAAATGAACAAAAAACCATAAAAATATGGCACCAAACAGATTAAGAAGTTGTGAATGGTTGTCTTTAAAAAATGAACAAAAACCATAAAAATATGGCACCAAACAGCTTAAGAAATTGTGAATGGTTGTCTTAAAAAAAAAATTAACAAAAAACCATAAAAAATATGGCACCAATTAGCTTAAGAAGTCCTTTAATGGTATTTGGGAATAAAAATGTCAAAGTTTGAGTTTTTTGCAAACAAACAGCGTGGTCAATTAAAACTAATTAGTTTTGTTTATGTTTTTATGGTTCAAAGTTACCACTCTGATGAAATGTGCTGCTTCCCTAAAAACTCCATAATTTTGTAACAATCAAAAGCAAGTCTTGGAAAATCAAGGAGGCACACTTGTGCCTCTATAAAGAGGCGACCCACCACAATGTTAAGCGATTTCAGGTCCTAGAGGTCGCAGAGAGACGGCGGCAATCGCATTTTGTAGCCCAAGCTCAAACTAAGAAACTTGCAAAATTTCATCCTCCTCCGACTTTATCTTCATGGGGTAAACTGGGCCGGAAGTTTGGACCCTCCCACCACAGCCCCCCTTTAACGTTGTCCGATTGGGCTGAAATTTAGAGGTTAAGCTTTCCTAGGGCCTGGGAGCTTATCCTCGAAATTTCAGCTCAATCTGATCACTCCTTCCCTGTTTTCAAAAAACCAAATATAGCCACTTAAAATTCATCATCATCATTTCTTTTTTTACTTTCTTAGCCACGCCTACAGGCCACAGTTGGCAACGGATCCGGTTGAATGAGGACTCATTCGAAGCAGAATTCGACCTGTTAGGGCCTTTTGATATTTTCAGACCGAAAAAATTATCCCCCGAATTTACATTTACGAAAAACCTTAGTTTTTTTCAAATAATACACATAAACAGGTTAGACATGCTTTGTTATGAAAATATCTGCGCGTCAATTTTCATAACAAAGCATGTCTAACCTGTTTATGTGTATTATTTGAAAAAAAAACTACGTTTTCTAAAGAGTTAAAGAGGCTGAGTTACAAGGTCGACCCTTAAAACGTACAGGGATTAGGAGGCACAGTTGGGGGGGCTGTTAAAGAGGCTGAGTCACAAGTTCGAACCTTAAAACGTACAGGGATTAGGAGGCACCCTGTACTACGTGATTTGAGTATTCAGGAATTAAAAGCCTTAACACAAGAATGTTCAAGAGCGGGGGGTTTGGGGGGCGGCAGCCCCCCAACTTCAACTCCTGACACGATCAGCTAACAGTTAGTCAAGCAATAATCAAGGAGGCACACTTGTGCCTCTATAAAGAGGCGACCCACCACAATGTTAAGCGATTTCAGGTCCTAGAGGTCGCAGAGAGACGGCGGTAATCGCATTTTGTAGCCCAAGCTCAAACTAAGAAACTTGCAAAAGTTCATCCTCCTCCGACTTTATCTTCATGGGGTAAACTGGGCCGGAAGTTTGGACCCTCCCACCACAGCCCTCCTTTAACGTTGTCCGATTGGGCTGAAATTTAGAGGTTAAGCTTTCCTTGGGCCCGGGAGCTTATCCTCGAAATTTCAGCTCAATCCGATCACTCCTTCCCTGTTTTCAAAAAACCAAATATAGCCACTTAAAATTCATCATTTCTTCTTTTTTTTTTCTTAGCCACGCCTACAGGCCACAGTTGGCAACGGATCCGGTTGAATGAGGACTCATTCGAAGCAGAATTCGACCTGTTAGGGCCTTTTGATATTTTCAGACCGAAAAAATTATCCCCCGAATTTACATTTACGAAAAACCTTAGTTTTTTTCAAATAATACAGATAAACAGGTTAGACATGCTTTGTTATGAAAATATCTGCGCGTCAATTTTCATAACAAAGCATGTCTAACCTGTTTATGTGTATTATTTGAAAAAAACTACGTTTTCTAAAGAGTTAAAGAGGCTGAGTTACAAGGTCAACCCTTAAAACGTACAGGGATTAGGAGGCACAGTTGGGGGGGCTGTTAAAGAGGCTGAGTCACAAGTTCGAACCTTAAAACGTACAGGGATTAGGAGGCACCCTGTACGACGTGATTTGAGTATTCAGGAATTAAAAGCCTTAACACAAGAATGTTCAAGAGCGGGGGGTTTGGGGGGCGGCAGCCCCCCAACTTTAACTCCTGACACGATCAGCTAACAGTTAGTCAAGCAATAATAAGTAATAAACTGTACAAAAACGTGCAGAAATTATTTGAAAAAAACTACGTTTTCTAAAGAGTTAAAGAGGCTGAGTTACAAGGTCGAACCTTAAAACGTACAGGGATTAGGAGGCACAGTTGGGGGGCTGCCGCCCCCCAAACCCCCCGCTTTCGCAGCCTTTAAATAAAAAAAAAAGTTTTTAAACTGAAAGTAAGGAGCGACATTAAATCTTAAAACGAACAGAAATTATTCCGTATATGAAAGAGGCTGTGCCCTCCTCAACGCCTCGCTCTTTACGCTAAAGTTTGACTTTCTCACAACTCTTTTTTTAAACAATAAAAACTTTAGCGTAAAGAGCGAGGCGTTGAGGAGGGCACAGCCTCTTTCATATACGGAATAATTTCTGTTCGTTTTAAGATTTAATGTCGCTCCTTACTTTCAGTTTAAAAAACTTTTTTTTTTATTTAAAGGCTGCGAAAGCGGGGGGTTTGGGGGGCGGCAGCCCCCCAACTGTGCCTCCTAATCCCTGTACGTTTTAAGGTTCGACCTTGTAACTCAGCCTCTTTAACTCTTTAGAAAACGTAGTTTTTTTCAAATAATTACGATATAAGGTTTGAATAGAACTTTGGTGGATCCAGGGGGAGGAGGGGGGGCAAAAGCAGTCTTATAGTGATGTCCTTGGTACGTTAAAGAAAGTATCATCTAAGAAGCGATTCTTTACCCTAAATTAACTTCCTGGACCCTTGGTTTAGATGGTAATTAAATAAAAAAAAACAAGTTTTTTTAACTGAAAGTAAGGAGCGACATTAAAACTTAAAACGAACAGAAATTATTCCGTATATGAAAGGGGCTGTCCCCTCCTCAACGCCTCGTTCTTTACGCTAAAGTTTGACTTTCTCACAACTCTATTTTTTTTAAACAATAAAAAACTTTAGCGTAAAGAGCGGGGCATTGAGGAGGGGACAGCCCCTTTCATATACGGAATAATTTCTGTTCGTTTTATGTTTTAACGTCGTTCCTTACTTTCAGTTAAAAAAAAACTTGTTTTTTTATTGAAATGAAAGGGGCTGTCCCCTCCTGAACGCCTCGCTCTTTGCGCTAAAGTTTTTTATTGTTTAAAAAAAATAGAGTTGTGAGAAAGTCAAACTTTAGCGTAAAGAGCAAGGCGTTGAGGAGGGGACAGCCCCTTTCATATACGGAATAATTTCTGTTCGTTTTAAGTTTTAATGTCGCTCCTTACTTTCAGTTAAAAAAACTTGTTTTTTTTTTTTTTTGAACGTTTTTGAATAAATGCAGGTTTTGATCTTGGCTCACAGTACATGAATAATTAAAACAAAATTTTCATATTAATTTACTTTTATTTGGTTAAATGACTTTCTCGAAACTTGTTTCATTTTATTTACGAACGTTTTTATTAGTAATAAATATACGTAACTTACGAATTAACTTACGTAACGAACTTCTATATTCATATATTTTTAATACATATAAGTAGTAAGTCGTATAAAGGTTGAAAACCTAAATTCAAACTTACGCCTGAAGGCATAGATATGTGTTTAGGTTTTCAACGAATTGGGGGTTACCAGGGTCATTAGCAAAGAGGTAACATTTCTATAGATGGTATAGTAATTTGAAATATCATATGGAATTTGCTTGAAGGTATATACTTTGCGTACGTGCCCGTACCAAACAGGTTGAAGGCATAGATATGTGTTTAGGTTTTCAAGTAATTGTACGGGTGTCAGTCGATTAGAGAAAGTTCCGTGGTCATTCATCTGTAAGTTGATTAGTAGGTTTTTTTTTTTTTAAACTTGGCTAATAGGTTTTTAAGCCTATTACTACGAACGCTACATGCATTCCATTTTTGGAACTAGGAGCGAGATTGTGTGATGCTATAAGACTGGTTTCGCTTCATGGGTTCATTAATAGAAGGACTAATGCTTATGAAAAGGGTAATTACTTCTTTAGTTTACGAGATTTGCGAATTTTATGCGAAAAGATATTTGCGTAGACGCTTACAAGGGACATTGCTAGAAAGTATTCAATAGCCTAATTGAAAAGTAACGATAGAATGACATTGTGACTTGACCTAGCTTTACCTCGCCGATGTGGTCTGTATAATACGTAAGTAACGTTTGAAAAATATTGTCAATTTAAAAAGAAATGGCTGAAAAGTGTTATGAGGGGGGTGGGTTGCATAGAGGGGTGAGTTGCACGGGGGTTCAGTTACATGGGGGTTCTTTGTGTTAAATAAGTAGTTTTTGTATCTTTTAAAAGAACTTTACGGGGATTCCATTTTTGGAACTAGGAGCGAGATTGTGTGATGCTATAAGACTGGTTTCGCTTCATGGGTTCATTAATAGAAGGACTAATGCTTATGAAAAGGGTAATTACTTCTTTAGTTTACGAGATTTGCGAATTTTTTGCGAAAAGATATTTGCGTAGACGCTTACAAGGGACATTGCTAGAAAGTATTCAATAGCTTAATTGAAAAGTAACGATAGAATGACATTGTGACTTGACCTAGCTTTACCTCGCCGATGTGGTCTGTATAATACGTAAGTAACGTTTGAAAAATATTGTCAATTTAAAAAGAAATGGCTGAAAAGTGTTATGAGGGGGGTGGGTTGCATAGAGGGGTGAGTTGCACGGGGGTTCAGTTACATGGGGGTTCTTTGTGTTAAATAAGTAGTTTTTGTATCTTTTAAAAGAACTTTACGGGGATTGAGAGACTCAGTTGCCTAATTCCGTGTGATTTTTCTTTACTTGATGGTCATTAAAAACGAAATTTTTGTGTTAAATAAGTAGTTTTTGTATCTTTTAAAAGAGCTTTACGGGGATTGAGAGACTCAGTTGCCTAATTCCGTGTGATTTTTTTTTTTTTTACTTGATGGTCATTAAAAACGAAATTTTTGTGTTAAATAAGTAGTTTTTGTATCTTTTAAAAGAGCTTTACGGGGATTGAGAGACTCAGTTGCCTAATTCCGTGTGATTTTTCTTTACTTGATGGTCATTAAAAACGAAATTTTTGTGTTAAATAAGTAGTTTTTGTATCTTTTAAAAGAGCTTTACGGGGATTGAGAGACTCAGTTGCCTAATTCCGTGTGATTTTTCTTTACTTGATGGTCATTAAAAACGAAATTTTCGTGTTAAATAAGTAGTTTTTGTATCTTTTAAAAGAACTTTACAGGGATTGAGAGACTCAGTTGCCTAATTCCGTGTGATTTTTCTTTACTTGGTGGTCATTAAAAACGAAATTTTTGTGTTAAATAAGTAGTTTTTGTATCTTTTAAAAGAGCTTTACGGGGATTGAGAGACTCAGTTGCCTAATTCCGTGTGATTTTTCTTTACTTGATGGTCATTAAAAACGAAATTTTTGTGTTAAATAAGTAGTTATTGTAACTTTTAAAGGAGCTTTACGGGGATTGAGAGACTCAATCGCCTAATTCCGTGTGATTTTTCTTTACGTGATGGTCATTAAAAACGAAATTTTCGTGTTAAATAAGTAGTTTTTGTATCTTTTAAAAGAACTTTACAGGGATTGAGAGACTCAGTTGCCTAATTCCGTGTGATTTTTCTTTACTTGGTGGTCATTAAAAACGAAATTTTTGTGTTAAATAAGTAGTTTTTGTATCTTTTAAAAGAGCTTTACGGGGATTGAGAGACTCAGTTGCCTAATTCCGTGTGATTTTTCTTTACTTGATGGTCATTAAAAACGAAATTTTTGTGTTAAATAAGTAGTTATTGTAACTTTTAAAGGAGCTTTACGGGGATTGAGAGACTCAATCGCCTAATTCCGTGTGATTTTTCTTTACGTGATGGTCATTAAAAACGAAATTTTTGTGTTAAATAAGTAGTTTTGTATCTTTTAAAAGAGCTTTACGGGGATTGAGAGAGTCAGTTGCATAATTCCGTGTGATTTTTCTTTACTTGATGGTCATTAAAAACGAAATTTTTGTGTTAAATAAGTAGTTTTTTGTATCTTTTAAAAGAGCTTTAAGGGGTTTGAGAGACTCAGTTGCCTGATTCCGTGTGATTTTTTTTTACTTGGTAGTCATTAAAAACGAAATTTTTGTGTTAAATAAGTAGTTTTTGTATCTTTTAAAAGAGCTTTACGAGGATTGAGAGACTCAGTTGCCCAATTCCGTGTGATTTTTCTTTACTTGGTGGTCGTTAAAAACGAAATTTTTGTGTTAAATAAGTAGTTTTTCTATCTTTTAAAAGAGCTTTAAGGGGTTTGAGAGACTCAGTTGCCTGTTTCCGTGAGGTTTTTGTTTACTTGGTGGTCGTTAAAAACGAAATTTTTGTGTTAAATAAGTAGTTTTTGCATCTTTTAAAAGAGCTTTACGGGGTTTGAGAGACTCAGTTGCCTAATTCCGTGTGGTTTTTCTTTACTTGGTAGTCATTAAAAACAAAATTTTCGTGTTAAATAAGTAGTTTTTGTATCTTTTAAAAGAGCTTTAAGGGGTTTGAGAGACTCAGATGCCTGTTTCCGTGTGGTTTTTCTTTACTTGGTGGTCATTAAAAACGAAATTTTTGTGTTAAATAAGTAGTTTTTGTATCTTTTAAAAGAGCTTTAAGGGGTTTGAGAGACTCTGTAATGCAGTAGTTTTTCAGTAAAGACACTCGATATCCTAAAAGTGTTTAATTCAAACTTTTTTAAAACTTCGAAATTTTTCAACTTTATTTATTTTTTTCTTTCTGTACATAACTTAAAATGTCAAAATATGCTTACAGTTCTAACAATTGCGCTCTGTGATTGGTCAGAGACACGATGTGACTTTCCCACTGGCATTCTATGACCGGTTATTGACAGCGCTCTGTGATTGGTCAGAGACACGATGTGACTTTCCCACTGGTATTCTATGACTGGTTATTGACACAACCTAATCTATTGCATGTATTAAATCAGTATTTTTTACGCAGTGGAACGATAAACACATAAGTCATATCTTTAAAAAAAAAGTGAAGATGGAGCATTTTAATAAAGTGTGTTTACATAACAAGGTTATTGTAGCATTGAATGCCGACAAAGAGAAATATTTAAACTTTGAAACAAGTACAGGTGGTAGCACTATTGGAAATGTATGCATGCATTGTCATGACAGTAAGGAATTAAATTTCTTTGGAATACCGAAAAAATTCAACTCTTATGTTGGTGGTTATGCGAGATTGAGATCTCCAGAGATGATTGCACTCAAAGAGAATGCCAACATAAAAATAATCATTGATGATAGAGGACAACTCCTTGCTACTGTTGCAGGTAACACATTACCTACTGATACATCCAATCGTCACCTTTCAGGTATTAGCATTCAACGGAAGATCAATAAAAGAAAGGCCTACTCTTCTACTAATATCGTAAACCATATCTTGTCTACGTGCCGAAACTGTTACCTGTGTAAAAATAATGTGATAATAGACAGTGAAATTGCCAGAAAAATAAAAAGGGCATTGTCAGAAAATATCACGATGGAATATAAAGATGAATCGATGAAAAACAATGCACCAGCAAACGTTACTGCCATTGGTCAAACAGTCATTGAACCAAATAATACCAAAGACGAAAAGCATATTGAGCCTTTTGATGAGACACCAGTAAAAATTGTGTATGACTCAAAATGGAATAATGATTATTCTACTGATTACGAACTAAGAGAAGACAATAGCTATAATATCAAGAGAGAACATGGTGAACTATTTTATGGAACAGATTCAAAATGTCCAAAGTTAATTGTTGATATTAATAATGTATCATAATATATTTTTTGTATTAATATTCTACATAGCATTATTTCATTAAAAATATATTTTGCATTACATTGTTATGTGTTCATTATTTTTAGAGTAAGCTAGCATATCAAACGTTTAGAATGTCTAATAAAACGTCGGAGATGTAAGAAAAGGAATTTGCATACATCTATTGTCAGACACATGGGGACAAATTTTTTCTTGAATTCACCTCCTGGATAAATAAAAAAAGACATTTCATTCAAGAAATTATGACGAAACTCTAAGTAAGCTACAAACTCTGTCTTGAAGTTACCTCATGGATACACAATGCAGAAATTTCATTTAAGAAATTATCAAAAATTGTAAGTAAGTAGCAAATTCTTTCAAAAATATGTTAATACGTTTAAGCAATAAATATCTTTAAGCTTAACCCGTCTTTATTCTTTAGAATAGTTTTATTCATTTCATTAAATTATGAAGAAATTGTAAGTAAGTAACAATAGCTTTCTTGAATTCGCTTCCTGAACACAATACAGATATTTAATTCAAGAAATAATAATAAAATCGCAAGTAAGTAATAAAGTCTTTATTGTTTTCCCCTATTGGATACACAATACTGAAATTTCATTCAAGAAATTATGAAGGAATTCTAAAAAGGTAACACACTCATGTTACCTCATGGATACACAATGCAGAAATTTCATTTAAGAAATTATCAAAAATTTTAAGTAAGTAGCAAATTCTTTCTTGAATTCGCCTCCTGGGTAAATAAAAAAGACAGTTCATTAAAGAAATTATGAAAAAATTGTAAGTAAGTAGCAAATTCTTTCTTGAATTCACCTGCCGAATAAACAAAAAAGACATTTCGTTCGAGAAATTATGACAAAATTCCAAGTAAGTAACAAACTCTTTATTGTTTTCATGACTTAGATACACGATGTAGAAATTTAATTCAAGAAATTATGAAAAAATTCTCAGTAAGTAGCAATTTCTTTCTTGAAGTCAACTCTTGGATACACAATACGGAAATTTCATTTAAGAAATTATGAAAAAAAACAATTTCTTTCTTGAAGTCAACTCTTGGATACACAATACAGAAATTTCATTCAAGAAATTATGAAAATATTTGTAAGTAAGTAACAAACTCTTTTTGTTTTCACCTATTGGATATACAGTACAGATACTTCATTCAAGAAATTATGAAAAAATCGCAAGTAAGTAACTTTTTTTTTCTCTTTATCAAAAACAATTTTCACTTAGCTACACGATGTAGAAATTTAATTCAAGAAATTAGGAAAAAATTCTCAGTAAGTAACAATTTCTTTCTTGAAGTCAACTCATGGATACACAATACGGAAATTTCATTCAAGAATTTCATGACTTAGATACACGATGTAGAAATTTGATTCAAGAAATTATGAAAAAATTCTCAGTAAGTAACAATTTCTTTCTTGAAGTCATCTCTTGGATACACAATGCGGAAATTTCATTCAAGAAATTATGAAAATATTTGTAAGTAAGTAACAAACTCTTTATTGATTTCACCTCTTGGATATACAGTACAGATACTTCATTCAAGAAATTGTGAAAAAATCGCAAGTAAGTAACTTTTTTTTTCTCTTTATCACAAACAATTTTCACTTAGCTAAATGATGTAGAAATTTAATTCAAGAAATTATTGAAAAATTCTCAGTAAGTAACAATTTCTTTCTTGAAGTCAACTCTTGGATACGTAATACGGAAATTTGATTCAATAAATTATGAAAAAATTGTAACTAAGTAGCAAATTCTTTCTTGAATTTACCTGCTGGACAAACAAAAAAGAAATTTCGTTCAAGAAATTATGACAAAATTCTAAGTAAGTAACAAACTCTTTATTGTTTTCACGAGTTAGATATACGACGTAGAAATTTAATTCAAGAAATTATGAAAAAATTCTCAGTCTAAGTAGCAAATTCTTTCTTGAATTCACCTGTTGGATAAACAAAAAAAAAAAAACAAAAAAGACATTTCGTTCAAGAAATTATGACAAAATTCTAAGTAAGTAACAAACTTTATTGTTTTCACGAGTTAGATATACGATGTAGAAATTAAATTCATGAAATTATGAAAAAAATTCTCAGTAAGTAACCATTTCTTTCTTGAAGTTAACTCTTGGATACACAATACGGAAATTTCATTCAAGAAATTATGAAAATATTTGTAAGTAAGTAACAAACTCTTTATTAATTTCACCTCTTGGATATACAGTACAGATACTTCATTCAAGAAATTATGAAAAAATCGCAAGTAAGTAGCTTTTTTTTTTCTTTATCACAAACAATTTTCACTTAGCTACACGATGTGGGAAATTTAATTCAAGAAATTATGAAAAAATTTTCAGTAAGTAACAATTTCTTTCTTGAAGTCAACTCTTGGATACACACAATACGGAAATTTCATTCAAGAAATTATAAAAAATATTTGTAAGTAAGTAACAAGCTCTTTATTGATTTCACCTCTTGAATATACAGTACAGATACTTCATTCAAGAAACGTGATTAAACACGTTTTGAAACTACATGCTATTTGTATGCCTTTCCTTGGCACCTTTCCAAACGAGCAGGGATTCCCCACTGGTTCCTACACATTGCAAAAAAGTGAGCAGTACGAAAACTCCACGTTTTCAACCAGACTGGTTTTTTAGGGACCAATAACAGTCTGGTTGAAAACGTGGAGTTTTCGTACTGCTCACTTTTTTGCAATGTGTAGGAACCAGTGGGGAATCCCTGCTCGTTTGGAAAGGTGCCAAGGAAAGGCATACAAATAGCATGTAGTTTCAAAACGTGTTTAATCACGTTTCTTGAATGAAGTATCTGTACTGTATATTCAAGAGGTGAAATCAATAAAGAGCTTGTTACTTACTTACAAATATTTTTTATAATTTCTTGAATGAAATTTCCGTATTGTGTGTATCCAAGAGTTGACTTCAAGAAAGAAATTGTTACTTACTGAAAATTTTTTCATAATTTCTTGAATTAAATTTCCCACATCGTGTAGCTAAGTGAAAATTGTTTGTGATAAAGAAAAAAAAAAGCTACTTACTTGCGATTTTTTCATAATTTCTTGAATGAAGTATCTGTACTGTATATCCAAGAGGTGAAATTAATAAAGAGTTTGTTACTTACTTACAAATATTTTCATAATTTCTTGAATGAAATTTCCGTATTGTGTATCCAAGAGTTAACTTCAAGAAAGAAATGGTTACTTACTGAGAATTTTTTTCATAATTTCATGAATTTAATTTCTACATCGTATATCTAACTCGTGAAAACAATAAAGTTTGTTACTTACTTAGAATTTTGTCATAATTTCTTGAACGAAATGTCTTTTTTGTTTTTTTTTTTGTTTATCCAACAGGTGAATTCAAGAAAGAATTTGCTACTTAGACTGAGAATTTTTTCATAATTTCTTGAATTAAATTTCTACGTCGTATATCTAACTCGTGAAAACAATAAAGAGTTTGTTACTTACTTAGAATTTTGTCATAATTTCTTGAACGAAATTTCTTTTTTGTTTGTCCAGCAGGTAAATTCAAGAAAGAATTTGCTACTTAGTTACAATTTTTTCATAATTTATTGAATCAAATTTCCGTATTACGTATCCAAGAGTTGACTTCAAGAAAGAAATTGTTACTTACTGAGAATTTTTCAATAATTTCTTGAATTAAATTTCTACATCATTTAGCTAAGTGAAAATTGTTTGTGATAAAGAGAAAAAAAAGTTACTTACTTGCGATTTTTTCACAATTTCTTGAATGAAGTATCTGTACTGTATATCCAAGAGGTGAAATCAATAAAGAGTTTGTTACTTACTTACAAATATTTTCATAATTTCTTGAATGAAATTTCCGCATTGTGTATCCAAGAGATGACTTCAAGAAAGAAATTGTTACTTACTGAGAATTTTTTCATAATTTCTTGAATCAAATTTCTACATCGTGTATCTAAGTCATGAAATTCTTGAATGAAATTTCCGTATTGTGTATCCATGAGTTGACTTCAAGAAAGAAATTGTTACTTACTGAGAATTTTTTCCTAATTTCTTGAATTAAATTTCTACATCGTGTAGCTAAGTGAAAATTGTTTTTGATAAAGAGAAAAAAAAAGTTACTTACTTGCGATTTTTTCATAATTTCTTGAATGAAGTATCTGTACTGTATATCCAATAGGTGAAAACAAAAAGAGTTTGTTACTTACTTACAAATATTTTCATAATTTCTTGAATGAAATTTCTGTATTGTGTATCCAAGAGTTGACTTCAAGAAAGAAATTGTTTTTTTTCATAATTTCTTAAATGAAATTTCCGTATTGTGTATCCAAGAGTTGACTTCAAGAAAGAAATTGCTACTTACTGAGAATTTTTTCATAATTTCTTGAATTAAATTTCTACATCGTGTATCTAAGTCATGAAAACAATAAAGAGTTTGTTACTTACTTGGAATTTTGTCATAATTTCTCGAACGAAATGTCTTTTTTGTTTATTCGGCAGGTGAATTCAAGAAAGAATTTGCTACTTACTTACAATTTTTTCATAATTTCTTTAATGAACTGTCTTTTTTATTTACCCAGGAGGCGAATTCAAGAAAGAATTTGCTACTTACTTAAAATTTTTGATAATTTCTTAAATGAAATTTCTGCATTGTGTATCCATGAGGTAACATGAGTGTGTTACCTTTTTAGAATTCCTTCATAATTTCTTGAATGAAATTTCAGTATTGTGTATCCAATAGGGGAAAACAATAAAGACTTTATTACTTACTTGCGATTTTATTATTATTTCTTGAATTAAATATCTGTATTGTGTTCAGGAAGCGAATTCAAGAAAGCTATTGTTACTTACTTACAATTTCTTCATAATTTAATGAAATGAATAAAACTATTCTAAAGAATAAAGACGGGTTAAGCTTAAAGATATTTATTGCTTAAACGTATTAACATATTTTTGAAAGAATTTGCTACTTACTTACAATTTTTGATAATTTCTTAAATGAAATTTCTGCATTGTGTATCCATGAGGTAACTTCAAGACAGAGTTTGTAGCTTACTTAGAGTTTCGTCATAATTTCTTGAATGAAATGTCTTTTTTTATTTATCCAGGAGGTGAATTCAAGAAAAAATTTGTCCCCATGTGTCTGACAATAGATGTATGCAAATTCCTTTTCTTACATCTCCGACGTTTTATTAGACATTCTAAACGTTTGATATGCTAGCTTACTCTAAAAATAATGAACACATAACAATGTAATGCAAAATATATTTTTAATGAAATAATGCTATGTAGAATATTAATACAAAAAATATATTATGATACATTATTAATATCAACAATTAACTTTGGACATTTTGAATCTGTTCCATAAAATAGTTCACCATGTTCTCTCTTGATATTATAGCTATTGTCTTCTCTTAGTTCGTAATCAGTAGAATAATCATTATTCCATTTTGAGTCATACACAATTTTTACTGGTGTCTCATCAAAAGGCTCAATATGCTTTTCGTCTTTGGTATTATTTGGTTCAATGACTGTTTGACCAATGGCAGTAACGTTTGCTGGTGCATTGTTTTTCATCGATTCATCTTTATATTCCATCGTGATATTTTCTGACAATGCCCTTTTTATTTTTCTGGCAATTTCACTGTCTATTATCACATTATTTTTACACAGGTAACAGTTTCGGCACGTAGACAAGATATGGTTTACGATATTAGTAGAAGAGTAGGCCTTTCTTTTATTGATCTTCCGTTGAATGCTAATACCTGAAAGGTGACGATTGGATGTATCAGTAGGTAATGTGTTACCTGCAACAGTAGCAAGGAGTTGTCCTCTATCATCAATGATTATTTTTATGTTGGCATTCTCTTTGAGTGCAATCATCTCTGGAGATCTCAATCTCGCATAACCACCAACATAAGAGTTGAATTTTTTCGGTATTCCAAAGAAATTTAATTCCTTACTGTCATGACAATGCATGCATACATTTCCAATAGTGCTACCACCTGTACTTGTTTCAAAGTTTAAATATTTCTCTTTGTCGGCATTCAATGCTACAATAACCTTGTTATGTAAACACACTTTATTAAAATGCTCCATCTTCACTTTTTTTTTAAAGATATGACTTATGTGTTTATCGTTCCACTGCGTAAAAAATACTGATTTAATACATGCAATAGATTAGGTTGTGTCAATAACCAGTCATAGAATACCAGTGGGAAAGTCACATCGTGTCTCTGACCAATCACAGAGCGCTGTCAATAACCGGTCATAGAATGCCAGTGGGAAAGTCACATCGTGTCTCTGACCAATCACAGAGCGCAATTGTTAGAACTGTAAGCATATTTTGACATTTTAAGTTATGTACAGAAAGAAAAAAATAAATAAAGTTGAAAAATTTCGAAGTTTTAAAAAAGTTTGAATTAAACACTTTTAGGATATCGAGTGTCTTTACTGAAAAACTACTGCATTACAGAGTCTCTCAAACCCCTTAAAGCTCTTTTAAAAGATACAAAAACTACTTATTTAACACAAAAATTTCGTTTTTAATGACCACCAAGTAAAGAAAAACCACACGGAAACAGGCATCTGAGTCTCTCAAACCCCTTAAAGCTCTTTTAAAAGATACAAAAACTACTTATTTAACACGAAAATTTTGTTTTTAATGACTACCAAGTAAAGAAAAACCACACGGAATTAGGCAACTGAGTCTCTCAAACCCCGTAAAGCTCTTTTAAAAGATGCAAAAACTACTTATTTAACACAAAAATTTCGTTTTTAACGACCACCAAGTAAACAAAAACCTCACGGAAACAGGCAACTGAGTCTCTCAAACCCCTTAAAGCTCTTTTAAAAGATAGAAAAACTACTTATTTAACACAAAAATTTCGTTTTTAACGACCACCAAGTAAAGAAAAATCACACGGAATTGGGCAACTGAGTCTCTCAATCCTCGTAAAGCTCTTTTAAAAGATACAAAAACTACTTATTTAACACAAAAATTTCGTTTTTAATGACTACCAAGTAAAAAAAAATCACACGGAATCAGGCAACTGAGTCTCTCAAACCCCTTAAAGCTCTTTTAAAAGATACAAAAACTACTTATTTAACACAAAAATTTCGTTTTTAATGACCATCAAGTAAAGAAAAATCACACGGAATTATGCAACTGACTCTCTCAATCCCCGTAAAGCTCTTTTAAAAGATACAAAACTACTTATTTAACACAAAAATTTCGTTTTTAATGACCATCACGTAAAGAAAAATCACTCGGAATTAGGCGATTGAGTCTCTCAATCCCCGTAAAGCTCCTTTAAAAGTTACAATAACTACTTATTTAACACAAAAATTTCGTTTTTAATGACCATCAAGTAAAGAAAAATCACACGGAATTAGGCAACTGAGTCTCTCAATCCCCGTAAAGCTCTTTTAAAAGATACAAAAACTACTTATTTAACACAAAAATTTCGTTTTTAATGACCACCAAGTAAAGAAAAATCACACGGAATTAGGCAACTGAGTCTCTCAATCCCTGTAAAGTTCTTTTAAAAGATACAAAAACTACTTATTTAACACGAAAATTTCGTTTTTAATGACCATCACGTAAAGAAAAATCACACGGAATTAGGCGATTGAGTCTCTCAATCCCCGTAAAGCTCCTTTAAAAGTTACAATAACTACTTATTTAACACAAAAATTTCGTTTTTAATGAGCATCAAGTAAAGAAAAATCACACGGAATTAGGCAACTGAGTCTCTCAATCCCCGTAAAGCTCTTTTAAAAGATACAAAAACTACTTATTTAACACAAAAATTTCGTTTTTAATGACCACCAAGTAAAGAAAAATCACACGGAATTAGGCAACTGAGTCTCTCAATCCCTGTAAAGTTCTTTTAAAAGATACAAAAACTACTTATTTAACACGAAAATTTCGTTTTTAATGACCATCAAGTAAAGAAAAATCACACGGAATTAGGCAACTGAGTCTCTCAATCCCCGTAAAGCTCTTTTAAAAGATACAAAAACTACTTATTTAACACAAAAATTTCGTTTTTAATGACCATCAAGTAAAGAAAAATCACACGGAATTAGGCAACTGAGTCTCTCAATCCCCGTAAAGCTCTTTTAAAAGATACAAAAACTACTTATTTAACACAAAAATTTCGTTTTTAATGACCATCAAGTAAAAAAAAAAAAATCACACGGAATTAGGCAACTGAGTCTCTCAATCCCCGTAAAGCTCTTTTAAAGATACAAAAACTACTTATTTAACACAAAAATTTCGTTTTTAATGACCATCAAGTAAAGAAAAATCACACGGAATTAGGCAACTGAGTCTCTCAATCCCCGTAAAGTTCTTTTAAAAGATACAAAAACTACTTATTTAACACAAAGAACCCCCATGTAACTGAACCCCCGTGCAACTCACCCCTCTATGCAACCCACCCCCCTCATAACACTTTTCAGCCATTTCTTTTTAAATTGACAATATTTTTCAAACGTTACTTACGTATTATACAGACCACATCGGCGAGGTAAAGCTAGGTCAAGTCACAATGTCATTCTATCGTTACTTTTCAATTAAGCTATTGAATACTTTCTAGCAATGTCCCTTGTAAGCGTCTACGCAAATATCTTTTCGCAAAAAATTCGCAAATCTCGTAAACTAAAGAAGTAATTACCCTTTTCATAAGCATTAGTCCTTCTATTAATGAACCCATGAAGCGAAACCAGTCTTATAGCATCACACAATCTCGCTCCTAGTTCCAAAAATGGAATCCCCGTAAAGTTCTTTTAAAAGATACAAAAACTACTTATTTAACACAAAGAACCCCCATGTAACTGAACCCCCGTGCAACTCACCCCTCTATGCAACCCACCCCCCTCATAACACTTTTCAGCCATTTCTTTTTAAATTGACAATATTTTTCAAACGTTACTTACGTATTATACAGACCACATCGGCGAGGTAAAGCTAGGTCAAGTCACAATGTCATTCTATCGTTACTTTTCAATTAGGCTATTGAATACTTTCTAGCAATGTCCCTTGTAAGCGTCTACGCAAATATCTTTTCGCATAAAATTCGCAAATCTCGTAAACTAAAGAAGTAATTACCCTTTTCATAAGCATTAGTCCTTCTATTAATGAACCCATGAAGCGAAACCAGTCTTATAGCATCACACAATCTCGCTCCTAGTTCCAAAAATGGAATGCATGTAGCGTTCGTAGTAATAGGCTTAAAAACCTATTAGCCAAGTTTAAAAAAAAAAAAAACCTACTAATCAACTTACAGATGAATGACCACGGAACTTTCTCTAATCGACTGACACCCGTACAATTACTTGAAAACCTAAACACATATCTATGCCTTCAACCTGTTTGGTACGGGCACGTACGCAAAGTATATACCTTCAAGCAAATTCCATATGATATTTCAAATTACTATACCATCTATAGAAATGTTACCTCTTTGCTAATGACCCTGGTAACCCCCAATTCGTTGAAAACCTAAACACATATCTATGCCTTCAGGCGTAAGTTTGAATTTAGGTTTTCAACCTTTATACGACTTACTACTCATATATTAGGGGGTTCGCCCCCTAGTCAATACCTTGCTCTTTAAGCGAAAGTTCAAATTTTGTTCCAATTCTTTAAAAATGACCGCTTAATCACAAAGGCCGTTAATTAGAATAAATAGCTCTTATGAAAGTACTAAAAAATCTTTGGCTTAAAGAGTGAGGTATTGACTAGCGGGGTGAACCCAATCATATATGTAATATTTTCTGTTCGTTTAAAGTTTTGATGTTGCTGCTGTTGCAGTTGAAAAATTTATTTTTTTATATTTAATTTCAGATCTTTTTTTAAATAATGCTGGGAAGTCCGGCGTCCCCTTCATAGCAATATCCCTTCCCCCATGAAAACTTCCTTCATGGAAAGATCCTCCTACATAACCCCCGACCCCAGGCACGTACGCAGGAATTTGTTTCGGGGGGGCCCAATTTGTTTCGGGGGGGGGCGAAATCCTTCAAACCCATTATTCTGTGGGAAAAGTCAGAAAATTATGGGAAAATGAAAAAAATCGTGAGATTTAGGGGGGGGGCCGGGCCCGGAGGCCCCCCCTGCGTACGTCCCTGCCCGAACCCCCCCCCCCCCCTACCAGGAAAAATCTCCCCTGAAAAAGGCTGAACTGTATACTTCCCAATAACCAATACTATATGTTAACATTGGGTAAAGTTCATAACTTTCAGCCCTCCTCCCGGAAACTTCGGGGGATTAAGTCATCCTAAAAGACATAGTTACAATATTTTCGAACATGCTGAACAAAATGGCTATCTCAAAATTTTGATCAGGTGACATTGGGAAAACAATGAGCGTGGGAGGGGGCCTAGTTGCCCTCCATTTTTTTTGGTCACTTAAAAAGGGCACTATAACTTTTAATTTCCATTCCAATGAGCCCCCCCACGATATTCTAGGACCACTGGTTCGATACGATCACCCCTGGGAAAAAAAATAAAATAAACACGCACCCGTGATCTTTCTTCTGGGAAAAAATGCCAAATTCCACATTTTTGTAGATAGGAGCTTGAAACCTCTACAGTAGGGTTCTCTGACACGCGGAATATGATGGTGTGATTTTCATTCAGGTTCTATAACTTTTAGGGGGTCTTCCCCCTTTTTTCGAAAATCAGCCAAATTTTCTCAGGCGCTTAACTTTTGAAGGGTAGGATTAAACTTGATGAAACTTATATATTTGAAATTCTTTTGATGTACCGATTCTTTTGATGTACCTATTTGTATCAAAATACCGTTTTCTAGAGTTTCAGTTACCATTGAGCCGGGTTCCAATAACCAATACTATATGTTAACATTGGGCAAGTTCATAACTTTCAGCCCTCCTCCTGGGGGCTTCGAGGGATTAAGTCATTCTAAAAGACATAGTTATAATATGTTAGACCATGCTGAACAAAATGGCTATCTCAAAATTTTGATCAGATGACTTTGGGAAAAAAATGAGCGTGGGAGGGGGCCTAGTTGCCCTCCATTTTTTTGGTCACTTAAAAAGGGCACTAGAACTTTTAATTTCCGTTCCAATGAGCCCTCCCACGATATTCTAGGACCACTGGGTCAATACGATCACCCCTGGGAAAAAAAAAACAAAAAAAAACAAATAAACACGCATCCGTGATCTTTCTTCTGGCAAAAAATGGAAAATTCCACATTTTTGTAGATAGGAGCTTGAAACCTCTACAGTAGGGTTCTCTGATACGCTGAATATGATGGTGTGATTTTCATAAAGGTTGTATAACTTTTAGGGGGTTTTTCCCCTTTTTTCGAAAATCAGCCAAATTTTCTAAGGCGCGTAACTTTTGATAGGTAAAATTAACCTTGATTAAACTTATATATTTGAAATCAGAATTAAAATCTGATTCTTTTGATGTATCTATTGGTATCAAAATTCCGTTTTTTAGAGTTTCGGTTACCATTGAGCCGGGTCGCTCCTTACTTACAGTTCGTTACCACGAACTGTTTGAAAACTAAAACATTATAGGAATAACCTGTTATAAGAATGATAGCGGCCAAACTTCACTTAACCTTTAAACAATGGAAACAACCAAAAAAAATATTTCCCTTTTTTGTTTTTCGGATGCGACCGCGATCAAACGCTGGCAAGATCACTTTGGACGGTAGCTGAGATATGTTTTGCGGCAACACTGGTAAAAATGAAATAATGCCCTTTGCGATAATGGAATGATTTACAACGATTTGTTCCTAGGGAGGAATTTAATTATTTATCAAGAACTGTCAAGTATAAACAGTGGTTTAATTTGTTAACATGGGTAGCGGACAGGGCCATATTCAGGATATTTTTCGGGGGGTGTTTTACACAAGGATTTCTTTCGGGGGAAGAGGGGGGTACAAAAAAAAAAATAAAAAAACCATAAAAATTACTTATATCAATTTTTATTACGTTTTTACGGGTCAGACAAACATTTCGGGTCGAAGGGGTATGTTTCAAACCCCCTACCGCCCCCCCCCCCCCTGGATACGGCCTTGATAGCGGATATGAGATTATAGTATTGAAGTATTTTCCTGAATTACTGTACCAATTATTAAGGGGGTATCCAAGGTTTGATGCGTTTTTTGGTACCCCCCCCCCCCCCCTCCCCGAACAAGAATCCTGGATACGCCCTTGTTAGTTATAGTCCTTAACGGTATCAAGTAACGATCGAGAAGCGATAGAATGCGCTAGATTAGCATTCTCGATACGTTGTTCAGTTATGCCTGTAAAACCCTGAATACTGAATTTTAAGTGAATTCGTTTTTTTTTTTTTTTTTTTTTTTTTTTTTTTTTTTTTTTTTTTTTTTTTTTTTTTTTTTTTTTTGTCACCTACCCAGCAAGCTACCATAGAAGTTACCAATTTTAGGCGACCAACCCCAGACAGATCAATACAAATGCCTTCCAAGTCCCAACTGTCGTCTACCCCCCGTCAGTCTAACGCCCATTATTTGTATAATTTTCAGCGTTTCCACTTCTTCTAATTTTTCGGTAGATTTACCGTATTAAAAATGAATCATTCGACAAACATTATTTTCGGCGGAACATCGCTAGGTGGCTTTTAGACTGAGTCATCAATCGATTTCTTACTGAACATCGCCAAGATTTTACAGATTGTTTGGAAAGAAATGTGGTAACACCGGTGACTTTACTCTTGTTATTACCTTCTTGTTCTTTTGCAAACGTAGGTCTACTGTCACATAAGGGGTATAGAGAAGACACTATCCGAAAATCTTTCCAAGAGCTACACCCGTCGATTTTTTCCGGAAAATATGCTAGATCATTTTCAACAAATCAACTTTCTCAATAAGTGGCTAAGAGAGCAAAATATTGACACTGAGACAAAATACAGTATTCTAGGAATGACGGCGGTCAGATTGCGCTGAACCTTTAAACGATAGAAGTAAACAAACAATTTGTTCCTCTTTTTTCATTCTAGGACAGGATTTCTTTGGAATTCCAAAAATAAACATCAAACAGCCAATTGGCCTATTTTCTTATATCTACGCAGTTGATATAATAAAAGATAAATAAAAAAGTACTGGAGTGTTGTAAACCTTATGCAAAGATATTAAATAAAATTAATTACAAATGCAAGTGTTATATTATATACGCAATAAACGTAATTAAAACAGATAAGAAAAAGTCAAACAACAAAATAAACTTTAATGGAGATTTTAACTTCAAAAATTATTTATGGAGACAAAGTTTAAGAAATCCAAAGTTACGAATCCTACTTGACATAGTAGCAGTGCTCAAGCCTAATTAGGTTTTTTTACCGAACAGGGAAAAAAATTTTTTTTTCCCTGTACGGTAAAATTAGGTTTTTTTAAAAAATTAGTTTTTTTTTACCGAACAAGAAAAAAAAATCTTTTTTCCTTTTCAGTAAAATTATTTTTTTTTTAAATTAGGTTTTTTTACTGAACAGGGAAAAAAATTCTTTTTTTTTACAAAAATAGGTTTTTTTTACCGACTAGGGAAAAAAATTCTTTTTTCCCTTGTTCGGTAAAATTAGGTTTTTTTTTAACGAACAGGGAAAAAAATTCTTCAAGGTCTTAAGGTTTGAACAGACACAACGAAAATCAGCGCAGATTTTTCTAATTCCGCGTCCAAACGGCATGAAAAGGAACAACGCCAATTTTCCAAAAAGAAAGGTTGAAGACGCTGGTTATGGACTAACAAACCACAATTTTACTATCTGGGTTTTGTTTAGAACGCATAAACGATGTCAGAATAAAATTCTTTATTTCCTTGCACTGCCAGTCTCAAGATTCCCAAGCACTGTCAAGTCTTGACACTCTTCCCAGTCAACCTAAATTAGAGAAAAGAACATAACCCCACAATCCTACAAGAGAATGATTATTCCTATGTTTCTATTCTCTTAACCCCCCCCCCCTTCAGAAATCTTTATGCGATTCGTAAAAACGTATCAAAAACACGTATAAACAAATTTCTGATGCGTTTCTTAAAGTTTTGTTAATAAAAATTCTTAGCTAATTTTCACTCACATTTTTTTTTATTCGACGCCTGCAACTACTAAAAACTTTATAATTGCAAATGAAGGCCTGCACCATTTAGAATTTAACACCCGATTTTTCCTCATTTATTAAGAAATAAATATGTTTCACACTGCCCAGATATATTTTCTTTCATTATTTGCTTTCCTACTTTTTTTGCAATGTACGAGGCTCAGCGTATTCAGCCCCTGCTAACCTCTATTCGGGTATAATGATACATTACTTTCTAAGGTTTTTCTATTGGGTGTCTCAAAATCATAAAATTTTTAGAGCAGTTACAATATTTTTCAGTTCTGAACCATGAAAATATCTAAGCAATGCTAATTAGTTAAAAAAAAACATTTATTCCATATTTTCAACCCCCCAAAAAACCTAAGCTTCCTACACTCAGACCCTCTCTATGTATATCGGTACTAAACAGTTCTAACCATTTTAAGAAGATCTGCTGAATTCCGAACCCATATCCTGACAAAAGAAGAACTAAGCAAAACTACCAAAACTCTAAAAAAATGTCTGAATCCCCGGAAAAACGTACTTAGTGGTCATTTTTGGCAATTTGAGGTTTTTTTTTATTCAACCTTGACAAAATTGGTCGAAGAAATCCCACAGTTCTTCCTGGAACCGTATTTGGTTTCTATAGATTTGATCTTTGAGCTTTTTGAAATACCTGCTTTAGATCACCACTTTCCACCACCTGAAGTACATATTAGAAAAACACACGTGGCATAGAGTTCTACTGCCCTTGGCACACTTCCGCCACGCTTAGCCCTCGTCACCTGGTGTGCGTTATTCCTAAAAGTGGGCGCCTGATCTGGTGCCGCCATGCTTAGACCGTCACCTGGTGTGCGTGATTCCTAAAGTGGGCGCCTGATCTGGTGCCGCCACGCTTAGACCGCCACCTGGTGTACATGATTCCTGAAAGTGGGCGCCCGATCTGGTGCTTTATTTGCAAATTCTTCGTATATTTCCTAAAACACAATACAAAACCAAAAACAGTCTTAATGAGAATTTTACCAAACCAGCCATCCACTGATTTTCAGCCAAAAAATGACAAGGTTTAAAAGACTGTTTGTTTTTTTTTTAAGTTTAAAAAAGAAAAATGGAAACACTGGCTAATAGTAATAAATTTGCTCAGACAAAAATGATTAGTGTAAGACAAACTCGGGTAATAAGATTGGGTTGGTATAGGGTAATGTACCTAACAATAGAACTGATCTGCTTCATTTCATATGCAGAATGTTTCATAGGCAGTGGGCACAATGGGTTTTTTTTTCTTCTTCAGTCAGGCACTTTGTATCGAAGGACTTGTCGCTAGAATTTTCGAAAAGTGCTCATTCGATTGGAAATTGGAGTGGTTAGTGCCCTTTTTGATACTCGAAAAAGATTGGAGGGCAACTAGCCCCCCCCCCGCCCATCATTCCCCCAAACACATCCAATCAAAATTTTTAGATAGTCATTTTGTTCAGCGTAGTTGATTTCCAGATGGAAAATTTATTTTTGAGGAGGACACTCCCCCACAACCCTCAAGGCAAGGGTTTTAAGTTATGCCCTGGGGCATATAAGGTTTTTATAGAAGGCGCTGTCGTAGAAACTTCAAAAAAGGCTCATTCGATTGGAAATTCGAAGGGCTAGTGCCCTTTTTAATACTCGAAAAAGATTGGAGGGCAACTATTCCCCCCCCACGCCCATCATTTTCCCAAACACATCCAATCGAAATTTTGAGATAGCCATTTTGTTCAGCGTAGTTGATTTCCAGAAAGAAAATATGTTATTGAGGAGGAGAGTCCCCCACAACCCTCGGGGCAAGGGTTTTAAGTAATGCCCTGAGGCCTTATAAGAACGATGTTGGCACAATGTACTATATATTTTTTTCCTTTAGAGCAGGGCACTTCATATGGAAGGGGTCGTCTTAGAAACATCAAAAGGGGCTCTTTCGATTGGAAATTGAGAGTTCTAGTGTCCTTTTTAATAGTCGAAAGTGATTGGAGGGAAACTAGCCCCCCCCCCCACGACCATCATTCCCCTAAATACATCCAATCAAAATTTTGAGATAGCCATTTTGTTCAACGTAGTTGATTTCCAAATAGAAAATATGTTTTTGAGGAGGACACTCCCCCACAACCCTCGGGGGAAGGGTTTTTAAGTTATGCCCTGGGGGCATATAAGGTTTTTATAGAAGGCGTTGTCGTAGAAACTTCAAAACCGGCTCATTCGACTGGAAATTCGAAGGGCTAGTACCCTTTTTAATAGTCGAAAGCGATTGGAGGGCAACTAGCCCCCCACGCCCATCATTCCCCCAAACAAATCTAATCAAAATTTTGAGATAAGACATTTTGTTCAGCCTAGTTGATTTTCAGATAGAAAATATATTTTTGAGGAGGACACTCCCCCACATCCCTCAGGGCAAGGGTTTTTAAGTTGTGCCCTGGGGCATATAAGGTTTTTATAGAAGGCGTTGTCGTAGAAACTTCAAAAAAGGGTCATACGATTGGAAATTAAAGGGCTAGTGCCCTTTTCAATAGTCAAAAGTGATTGTAGGGCAAATAGCCCCCCACCCCCATCATTTCCCCAAACACATCCGATCAAAATTTGAGATAGCCATTTTGTTCAGCGTAGTAGATTTCCAGATAGAAAATATGTTTTTGAGGAGGACACTTCACCACAGCCCTCAGTCAGGGGTTTTAAGTTATGCCCTGGGGGCATATAAGGTATTTAAAGAAGGCGTTGTCATGGAAACTTCAAAAAAGCTCATTCGATTAGAAATTCAAAGGGCTAGTGCCCTTTTCAATAGTCAAAAGTGATTGTAGGGCAAATAGCCCCCCACCCCCATCATTTCCCCAAACACATCCAATAAAAATTTTGAGATAGCCATTTTGTTCAACGTAGTTGATTTCCAGATAGAAAATATATATTTGAGGAGGACACCCCCCCACAACCCTCAGGGCAAGGATTATAAGTTATGCCCTGGGGGTATATAAGGTTTTTATTGAAATCTTTGTCGTAGAAACTTGAAAAAGGGCTCATTCGATTTGAAATTCAAAGGTATAGTACCCTTTTTAATAGTCGAAAGTGATTTGAGGGTAACTAACCCCCCTATCACGCCCACTATTTTCCAAAACACATCCAATCAAAATTTTTAGATAGCCATTTTATTCAACGTAGTTGAAAGTTTTGGAAATTAGATCTTTAAGGATGACAACCCCTTCCCCCACATCCCTTAGGGCAAGGGTTGTAAGTTTTGCCCTGGGGCATATCAAGTTTTTATTGAAACCGTTGTCGTAGAAACTTCAAAAGGGCTCATTCAATTTGAATTTGAAAGGGCTAGTGCCTCTTTTAATAGTTGAAAGTGATTGGATAGCGACTAACGCCCCTCTCACGCCCACCCTTTTCCAAAACACATCCAATCAAAATTTTGAGATATCCATTTTGTTCAACGTAGTTGAACATTCTGGAAATTTGGTATTTTAGGATGATAACCCCCTCAGATCCCTCAGTGGAAGGGTTATAAGTTATGCCCTGGGGGCATACAAAGTTTATATAGAAAGTTGTTGTATAAATCATAGGCAGCACGATCGCGCAGCCTAAATAAAGAACGGGGACACTCGAGAACGAGACAAGAAACGGAGACTAAGTGAAGAGGAGGACACTCCCCCACAACCCTCAGGGCAAGGGTTTTAAGTTATGCCTGGGGGCATATAAGAACGATGTTGGCACAACGCATTATTTATCAATTTTTTCCTTTAGAGCAGGGCACTTCGTATCGAAGAAGTTGTCGTAGAAACTTCGAAAAGTGCTCATTCAATTGGAAATTGGAGTGGCTTGTGCCCTTTTTAATATTCGAAAGTGATTGGAAGGCGACAAACACCCCTCTCACGCCCACCATTTCCCCAAACACGTCAAATCAAAATTTTGAGATAGCCATGTTGTTTAACGTAGTTGAAAGTTCTGGAAATTCGGTCTTACAGGATGACAACCACCCTAACAGACCTTAAGGTAAGGGTTGTAATTTATGCCCTGGGGGCATATAAGGTGTTTATAGAAAGCGTTGTCGTTTCCAAAAGGGCTCATTCGATTGGAAATCGAAAGGCCTAGTTCCCTTTTTAATAGTCGAAAGTGATTGGAAGGCTTGACATTTTCAAACAGTTTCGTGTTAACGAACTGTAAGTAAGGAGCGACCCGGCTCAACGGTAACGGCGACTCTAAAAAACAGAATTTTGATACCAATAGATACATCAAAAGAATCAGATTTTAATGCTGTTTTCATCAAGTTACGTGCATCAAGTAATAAACAACCGAGTCAAACTCAAAACGAGCAGAAATTAACATAAGTTGGGCGCAAAACCCCTATGCCTTCCCAAGGCCAGAACAAAATTTGCACTTTACTGAAAAAAATATAAATGTTTTTTACTTTTATAACTTTAATAAATCAAATAATTTTAACATTTTGATTACTAAATATCAGTATATGTATAATAAACTGACAATGCACATTCATTTGTATTTTTTTCAGTAAAGTACAAATTTTGTTCTGGCCTTGGGAAGGCATAGGGTTTTTGCGCCCAACTTATGTTAATTTCTGCTCGTTTTGAGTTTGACTCGGTTATTTATTGTAATTTCTGCTCGTTTTGGGTTTCATTTATTTATCGATGCTGAGTTGTGGTAGTTTCACGCTTGGTAGATTATTTGATTTTATTTTTGCTATTTTTTTGTGGAAATTTTTTTTTAAATTAATCTCTTTAAGGGACGGTGACGATGACTCGCAAAAAATTTACCAAATACAATTTTGCCGATTACAAATGAAAAATTGACGATTAAAAACGGAAAGATTCATTGCTCTTTAAGGAATGGTGATAATGACTCGCAAAAAGTTGCCAGTTTATATTTTGCCGATTACAAATGAAAAAATTGTCGACTACAAATGAAAAAATTCTTTTCTTTTCAAGGGATGGTGATGATGACTTGCAAAAAGTTGCCAGTTTATATTTTGCCAATTACAAATGAAAAATTGCCGACTACAAATGAAAAATTGCCGACTACAAATGAAAAAATTCATTGCTCTTTAAGGGATGGTGATGATGACTCGCAAAAAGTTGCCAGTTTATATTTTGCCGATTACAAATGAAAAAATGCCGAATACAAATGAAAAAATTCATTGCTCTTTAAGGGATGGTGATGATGACTCGCAAAAAGTTGCCAGTTTATATTTTGCCGATTACAAATGAAAAAATTGTCGACTACAAATGAAAAAATTCTTTTCTTTTCAAGGGATGGTGATGATGACTCGCAAAAAGTTGCCAGTTTATATTTTGCCAATTACAAATGAAAAATTGCCGACTACAAATGAAAAAATTCATTGCTCTTTAAGGGATGGTGATGATGACTCGCAAAAAGTTGCCAGTTTATATTTTGCCGATTACAAATGAAAAAATTGTCGACTACAAATGAAAAAATTCTTTTCTTTTCAAGGGATGGTGATGATGACTCGCAAAAAGTTGCCAGTTTTATATTTTGCCGATTACAAATGAAAAATTGCCGACTACAAATGAAAAAATTCATTGCTCTTTAAGGGATGGTGATGATGACTCGCAAAAAGTTGCCAGTTTATATTTTGCCGATTACAAATGAAAAAATTGTCGACTACAAATGAAAAAATTCTTTTCTTTTCAAGGGATGGTGATGATGACTCGCAAAAAGTTGCCAGTTTATATTTTGCCGATTACAAATGAAAAATTGCCGACTACAAATGAAAAAATTCATTGCTCTTTAAGGGATGGTGATGATGACTCGCAAAAAGTTGCCAGTTTATATTTTGCCGATTACAAATGAAAAATTGCCGACTACAAATGAAAAAATTCATTGCTCTTTAAGGGATGGTGATGATGACTCGCAAAAAGTTGCCAGTTTATATTTTGCCGATTACAAATGAAAAAATGCCGACTACAAATGAAAAAATTCATTGCTCTTTAAGGGATGGTGATGATGACTCGCAAAAAGTTGCCAGTTTATTTTTTGCCGATTACAAATGAAAAATTGCCGACTACAAATGAAAAAATTCATTGCTCTTTAAGGGATGGTGATGATGACTCGCAAAAAGTTGCCAGTTTATATTTTGCCGATTACAAATGAAAAAATTGTCGACTACAAATGAAAAAATTCTTTTCTTTTCAAGGGATGGTGATGATGACTCGCAAAAAGTTGCCAGTTTATATTTTGCCGATTACAAATCAAAAATTGCCGACTACAAATGAAAAAATTCATTGCTCTTTAAGGGATGGTGATGATGACTCGCAGAAAGTCGCCATTTTATATTTTGCCGATTACAAATGAAAAAATTGTCGACTATAAATGAAAAAAATCTTTTCTTTTTAAGGGATGGTGATGATGACTCGCAAAAAATTGCTGTGAATACAAAATTACAATAAATTTCAATATAATCGGAAGATCATATTATTACTTGTTTCTACGTTGTCTGTGTGTTATTGTAACTACGCTGTTATTGCTAAAGTTAAGAAAAATGAGCATATTAAATATATCATAAAAAGTTTAACAACCCATAATATGCTTATTTTATTACTTTAGTCACAACATCAGATGTTTTGAATGTCTGGTATCCATACACTTTGTCGTTACTTTTTTTATTGTTGCCAATATGTTACAAATTGCGTTATTGACTTTATACAACGTAAAATTAAACCATGAACTATGTCACAAGACAACTGGGATACTAAACCAGGGGGAGGGGGCGTGAAGGAAGAAGAGGAAGATTTACTAAAGGTTTCCGAGAGAACCTTTTACGTAGTATAAGGTTCTGAGTATAATTTATAAATGTCTAAATAAATGTCTGAGAATAATAAATGTTTGAGAATAATTTATCTGAGAATAATCTGAGAATAATCAGACATAAATGTCTGAGAATAATTTAGGGATAAGGCCTAATGATACAGATTATACCCGCACACATGTTATGACTTGACATGGAAAAATAGCAGCCTTAGAATTCACTTTTTTCGTATTTTGGGGACCTATTGGAAAAAATATCTTGCCCCCCCCCCTCCCGAAGACGCATACAATGGTCTGAAGTTTGTGAACTCCTGACTACATATCAAAACTCAGAAGCCACTATTAACAAAGGAAGCGGTCCCGACCAGCTCAGTATGTATCTAACAGTTCGTGGTAACGAACAGTAAGTAAGGAGCGGCCTGGCTTAATAGTAACCGAAACTCTAAAAATGGGACTTTGATACCAATAGATGCATCAAAAGAATCGTATTTTTATGCTGATTTGAAATATATAAGTTTTATCAAGTTTAGTTATACCCATCAAAAGTTACGGGGCTGAGAAAATTTGCCTTATTTTGGAAAGAAGGAATAAAGATCCCCTAAAAGTCATAGAATCTTATTGAAAATCGTACCATCAGATTCAGCGTATCAGATAAACCTACTATAGACGGTTCAAGATCCTATCTGCAAAAATGTGAAATTCCGTATTTTTTGCCAGAAGAAAGACCATGGATGCGTGTTTATTAGATTTTTTTTTGTTTTTTTTCCCCCGGGGGTGATCGTATCGGCCCAGTGGTCCTAGAATGTCACGAGAGGGATCATTCGAATGGAAATTAAAAGTTCTAGTTCCCTTTTTAAGTGACCAAAAAAATTGGAGGGAAACTAGGCCCCCTCCCACGCTCATTTTTTTTCTCAAAGTCACCGGATTAAAATTTTGAGATAGCCCTTTTGTTCAGTATAATCGAAAAATCTAATAACTATGTCATTGAGGACGACTTAATCACCCACAGTCCCCGGGGGATGGGCTGCAAGTTATGAACTTTGCCCATTGTTCACATATAATATTGGTCATTGGGAAGTACAAAGACGTTTCTAGAGGGGGATTTTTTCTGGTGGGGGTCGGAGGAAGGGAATTACGTGGGAGGAACTTTCCACGGAGGATTTTTAGTGGGGAAAGAGAATTTCTATGAAGGGGGCGCTGGATTTCCCAGCATTATATAATAAACATTCAGAAATTAAATAAAAAAAGAAACAAGTTCTTTCAACTGAAAGTATGGAGCAACATAAAAACTTAAAACGAACAGAAAATATTACGTATATAAGGGGTTGCCTCTCCTCAATAGATCGCTCTTACGCTAGAAATTTTTTTAGCTTTTAAAAGAGGTTATTATTCTAATTAAACAGCCTTTGTGATTCAAGAATCTTTCCTAAATAACTGGAACAAAATCAAACTTATGTTATTATAAGGTTATTATTAGTTGAAAAAAAAAAACTAAAACGCAATTTTCGTTTTAATTATTCATGCACGGTGAACCAAATTCAAAACCTGCATCAACTCAAAAACGTTCAAAATTAAATTTAAAAAAACAAGTTTGCTTAACTGAAAGTAAGGAGCAACATTAAAACTTAAAACGAACAAAAATTATTCCGTATATGAAAGGGGTTGTCCCCTCGTCAACGTTTCGCTCTATACGCTAAAGTTTTTTATTGTTTAAAAAAATTAAGTTGTGAGACAGAGTCAAACTTTAGCGTAAAGAGCGAAACGTTGAGAAGGGGACAGCCACTTTCATATACGGAATAATTTCTGTTCGTTTTAAGTTTCAATATTGCTCCTTATTTTCATTTAAAAAAAAACTTGTTTTTTTTAACTTAATTTTTGAACGTTTTTGAATTGATGCAGGTTTTGATTTTGGCTCACCGTACATGAATAATTAAAACAAAATTTGCATATTAATTTTACTTTTATTTGGTTAAATGGCTTTCTCGAAACTTGTTTAATTTTATTTACGACAGCTTTAAATAGTAATAAATATGCGTAACTTACGAATTAACCTATGTAACAAACTTCTATATTCATATATTTTTAATACGTATATTAGGGGATTCACCCCCTATTCAATACCTCGCTCTTTACGCTAAAGTTCGAATTTTGTTCCAATTCTTTAACAATGACCCCTTAATCACAAAGGCCGTTAATTAGAATAAATAGCTCTTATGAAAGTACTAAAAAATCTTTGGCTTAAAGAGCGAGGTATTGACTAGGGGGCGAACCAAACCATATACGTAATAAATTCTGTTCGTTTTAAGTTTTGATGTTGCTCCTTACTTTCAGTTGAAAAACTTGTTTTTTTATTTAGTTTCTCTTCATTTTTTAAATAATGCTGGGAAATCCGGCCCCCCTTCATAGCATATGTCCCTTCCCCCATGAATACTTCCTCCATGGAAAGATCCTCCCACGTAACCCCCGACCCCCCCCCCACTACCAGAAAAAATCCCCCCTGAAAACGTTGCATGCTTACCAATAACCAATACTATATGTAAACATTGGGTAAAGTTCATAACCTTCAGCCCTCCCCTCGGGGACTTTGGGGGATTAAGTCATCCTAAAAGACATATTTATTATATTTTCGACCATGCTGAACAAAATAGCTATCTCAAAATTTTGATCGGGTGACTTTAAGAAAAAAAATGAGCGTGGGAGGGGGCCTAGTTGCCCTCCATTTTTTTGGTCACTTAAAAAGGGCACTAGAACTTTTAATTTCCGTTCGAATGAGCCCTCCCACGATATTTCAGGACCACTGGGTCGATAGGATCACCCCTGGAAAGAAAAAAAATGGTACTATTGAGCCGGGTCGCTATTTACTTACAGTTCGTTACCACTAACTGTTTGAATATTTGACTCTTTCTCACAATTCTACTTTTTAAAACAATAAAAAAAATTTGGTGTAAAGAGCAAGGATTTGAGGAGAGGACAGCCCTCTTCATATACGGAATAATTTCTGCTCGTTTTAATTTTTAATGTCGGAAGGTTTTTAATTAGAGAAAGTTTCGCGGTCCCAAAGCTTCTCTATACGGCTAAAGCACGATTCTTCAATAGCAATGTCTTGCCAATGCTGCGTTACGCAGCCGAAACCTGGCACCTGAACCAGGAAAAGAGAGAAGAATATTGCTTTTGAAAATACATGTCTTAGAAGAATTCTCAACATCCGTTGCCAGCAGAGAATAACAAACCAATCCATCCGCGACAAGATGGGCCAGCCTCTTGTGACATATATCATAAGATTTCGCCGATGGATATACCTTGGAAACGTACTACGCATGGACAATCTCCGACTACCAAATGCAGAGCTACATTTGTAACCATCGGGTCTACGCCGCAGTGGTAGACCCAGAAACAGCCTGCGTCGAACGTACCAGACAGATCTCCGTAACCTGCACGCATCAGTCCAACCTCAGTGGGAGGACATACTTGCAGCAGCAAACCTGCGGGAAGATTGGGGACTCCTTCTTGATGCCCTGGGTGCCTCTGGAGGTACAGGCGGATCTAAAGTAAGTCTCATCCAGTCAACATAATAATAATTCAATTTGTTTGGATACAAATTGCTATAGGATATTGAAATATACCCTGATATGGGTATATAGGGTATTGTGCTTGTTATCGCTGAGATACCATTTCACCAGCACTATATTACTGTTTTTTTTTTATATTATTAGCTTCCATCAAATTATATTCAGGTACCGGTAGATACTGAGTTTTCAGGATACTGAGATGTCAGTAGGTGGTTCCCTGAAAGTGCCTAATTTTCCCTGAAAACATCTACTTATATCATATTTGGGGCAACTAAAGCTTATATGGCAATACTGTTTACATAGTAACTGCATTTTAAAAACTTACAATGCGTGCACGTCTTTATTGAATTCTAGCAGACTAAAAGTCAAGCTATTTTTTATTTAAATTCATAACCAATTTTTAGGTACCAATAAGTAGTACATTACCTTAATCATGAAAGCCTACATTATTTTTGTCATTTATATAACTCCCAGAGTATCAATTGGAGAAGTGATGGCAGGGGGTATTTGCCCCCTAGATCTTTTGCCCATTCCGCTAGCTTTTGAAATATACCTAATTTTGGTATTTTCATTGCCTTCGTTCAAAAAATTAGAAAAGACAATAAAATTTACCCCCTAGATTTAAAAACTGTACCCCTCTCCCCCCTACGTTTTTGTGAATTGACATCACTGTATAACTCCTTGGAATATCACTAACACGCTTGAATCTTGATTAAAGTCCATTCCGTCCATTCCGTTATCATATTCCGTCCAGTCCATTCCGTTATTATAGTGAACCTCCGATTTTTCGCCTTGTAAAATTTACACGCTTGTGAACTACAGTTTGCTGCATATTAATCTCAAGAAATAAGAAATATGATAGGATTATCATGGGCGTAGGGAGGGGGGCAGCTGCCCCCCTAGACCTTCAAATTTACATTAGATATGGCTGAAAAAGCAGATGGTTTGGAAAAAGCAGTTGATAAAACTCCATCACACTATCGACTGCCCCCCCCCCCCTAGACAATATGCTGCCTAATGTTGCCTACGCCCATGAGGATTATAGTATATTATATTATAGATTATACATTACATTATAGGGTTATAGATTATATTATATTATAGATTACATTATATTAAAGATTATATTATAGGATTACAGGGTTATAGGATTATATTATATTATAGATTACAGTATATTAAAGTTTATATTATAGGATTATAGGATTCAGGAAATTGCTGGGTGTTTCCTTAAAAAGGCAGTATGTGGGAATCAGGCTGTTCCATGTTATTTCGGCTTTAAAACCGAAAGCTGGTGGCAAATCCTATAAAATCCAATTGCGTCTTATGCTGTTAGGAAACAGCTTCAGGACACATCTAGGGGGTTTACCAGACATCGCCTGATAGTACGGGGTCTACGCCTATAAATCCAGCTCAAACTGTTGTAAATGCCCATATTATGTTTTGAGTTCCAATGATAAACTTCAATCAATCAATCAATCAATTTATTCAATCAATAAACTTAACAAAATACACTTCAATATATATATACAATCAATATATATATATATACACTTCAAACATATATTTAATACTAATATTATGCCTATCTTACATTACGGATCAGAAATATGGGGGTATCAGCCGGCAAAGCAACTAGAAACCCTTCAACTTCAATATTATAAACGAGTTTTTGGCCTACACAATACAACACATACGTTAGTTTTAAAAGGTGATCTTGGTTTATTTAACCTGAAATTGAAAAGATGTACCCAAATCATCAAATTTTGGTTAAGACTTCTAGAACTTCCCCAGACTAGACTTGCCCGAGCAGCATATGAAGATCTTCTCCTTCAGTGTAACAAAACATCATGGACAGCACAAATCAAAAAGATATTAGATGAGAATGGATTTTCAAGTTCGTGGGAGAAGGGAAAAGGGCCAGAGGATCATGAAAAGTTCTTCAAGGAATTTAGTGCAAGACTTGAAGACCAAGAAGTGCAACTATGGCAAGCAGCTGTGGACAAATCTCCCGAGTCTTACTTTGTATAGAGAAGTAAAAGAGAATTTTGGCTGGGATTGCCCATTAAGTATTTGAGGATTTGGATTCAGATTCGAGCAAATCTGAAGTAATCGAGCAATCGAGAAGTGAAATTTTTCTTTAGTATGTATTTTTGTATATGGCTTTAGTTGGCTTTTAAATACAGATTATTATTGTATAAACTCCCCCGTAAGGCTCTATGGCCAGGAAAAAAAAAAACAGGGGAGAAACAAAATGCAGCAAATACATAAAAGACAAAAACATTTTCAGCATCATACATTCACACCTTTAAGAGACTCAACACAAGAAAAAAAAAATAAATAAACAAAAAAAATGAACAAAAAAAATAAACAAGAAAAAAAAAATCATAAAATACAAAGATCCACATAAAAAAAGAAAAGAGAGAAAAAAAAAATCAAAAAATCAAAAACTAAACAGGGGACTACCAAGCAATCAATTTATTCCATGTGGACTACCCTATGATCAATCAATCGATCAATTTATTCAACCAATAAATTTGTATTGGTTTTGTGTTTTGTATTGGTTTTGTGTTCAAATGTGTATATCTTTCATACTTCAAATTCTATATCTTTTGAAGGTATACTTATATCTTTATGCTTATACATACTTATATCTTTTGAAGATATACTTATAGATATAAGATATGTATATCTTTTAAAGATATACTTATATCTTTTGAAGTTAGGGGAGAACGGGGCGAAATTGGACAGGGGCGAACTTGGACGTCGAACCTGACATCTAGCCTATTGCTTCTATCGATCCACAAAAAATAGGGTAGATGGGGCTTATGTATGTCTACATTGGCGAGAAGTTTGAAATCTAACGGAACTGTCAGCACCAGGATAAGAGGTAAGAAAATTTTTTGATGCTTAAAAAAAATTTGGGAGTCGCAACATCAGCTTGATTTGCGGTAACAAAAGGTAGTAGTTTTTCTTTGTTGTTGATGTTGTACAGTTGCTAGATACATCCTCAATCTATGCCCTGAGTTTGATTTGTATATTCCGAGTACTTCTTTTTCAGGACGCCATTTTCTAAAATTGGTTCGATAGGGGCTAGATTGGACAGCAATTCGGGGGTGACTTTGGACACTGTCCAAGGTCGCCTCGTGTGTCCAACTTACCCCGTGTTATTTTTGTTTATCATTTTAGAGAATGTCTTTGCCTCTTTGGAGGCAATTTTTAGAGAATTTCTTAACTAATATTTGGAGTTTGATCGATGATGCTAGATGGCGTTGCTTGTGTGTAGATGTGTTTTTTTTTCGCACAACACAACGAGGTTAAGTTGGCTGTTTCATTAGCTTAATGAAAGGAGCAACATTAAAACTTAAAACGAACAGAAATTATTCTGTATATCCATGGGCACCCATATGGGGGGGCAGGGGGGGGGGCTCCCGCCCCCTCTGGTTGAATGATGCTGCCTTATTTTTATATTTTTGTTCTGAGATTTCTATTATATAGCACTAAAAGTGCCAATTAGATGAGGTTTGCCCCCCCCCTGGAATTCAGCTTATGGGCGCCCATGCGTATATCCCCTCCTCAACGCCTCGCTCTTTACTACGCTAAAGTTTGACTCGTTCTCACAACTCTATTTTCTTAAACAATAAAACATTTTAGCGTAAAGAGCGAGGCGTTGAGGAGGGGACAACCGCTTTCATATACGGAATAATTTCTGTTCGTTTTAAGTTTTAATTACGCTCCTTACTTTCAGTTAAAAAAACTTGTCTTTTGTAATTTAATTTCAGGACGTTTTTGAATTAATGCAGCTTCAATTTTTGCTCATCGTACATGAATAATTCAAACAAAATTTGTATATCAATTTTATTTATTTTTTGGCTAAATGGCTTTCTCAAAATTTTGTTCTGACGTAACTTATGAATTCACTCACGTAACAAACTATATTCGTATATTTTTATTACGTATTTTAGGGGGTTCACCCCCTAGTCAATACCTCACTCTACGCTAAAGTTCAAATTTTGTTCCAATGCTTTAAGAATGACCCCTTAATCACAAAAGCCGTTAATTAAAAAAAGTTCGTTTTTTTTTTATTTTTAATATAATTTTTTTTTTAATTACGTGATCAAACAATTCGTGGTAACGAACTGTAAGTAAGGAGGGACCGGGTTCATATCATTGCCTCTTAAAGCTATTTTCAGGTTATTTCCCGTGCATTTACTGTTTGTTCTTTCTAGTTGGACAATGGTTCGCAACTACATCAGGAAACACAATCTACCAGATGGCGAATCCATGGAGCAGGCAGTGAATGCAGTCTTAGAGCGTAGACTATCTATTAGAAATGCCGCAAAAACCTATGGACTGAAGAAATCAACCGTCGCCTATGCTCTGAAAAATCGACAAGGAGTTACTGAAGAACCTCGAGCGAATCCAGTTACACCCCCAGGTCGCCCAAGCCCATCGCCCAATCTGAAGAGAAAAACTGTTTTCTCTAACAAACAAGAAAAAGACTTTGTAGAGTATCTCCTAAAATGTCAGCTGATGAATCACGGCCTCACTCCGAAAGAAGCGAGGAAACTTGCCTTTGAATGGGGCAAATTGATTGGCGTCAAAACGCCGGAGAGGTGGGTGTGAGACGACATAGCTGGGGTTGACTGGTTCTCAGGCTTTATGAAACGAAACCCAGAGCTATCTATTCGTAAGCCTGAAAATACCAGCCAGGCTAGGGCTGCTGGCTTCAATTCAGTGGTTGTGAATCTGTTCTTCGACAACCCGCAAAAACTCTACGAAAAATTCAAGTTCCCACCAAACCGTATCTGGAACTGTGATGAAACTGGGGTTCCTACTGTATTGCCAGCTCCAAAAGTAATCGCAAGGAAAGGATCGAAGCAAGTTTCCCAGACAGTGTCAGCAGAGAGAGGGGAAAATGTTACAATGCTCGGGTTTATTTCAGCCACTGGTCAAGCTCTTCCCTCCGTTTTTATATTCCCACGGGTGAAGGTGAACGACCGGCTTTTTCGAGAAGGCCCTCCAAGATGTCTCGGGCTTTCTCACCCTAGTGGTTGGATGACTTCCATCAACTTTGTAGCTGCTATTGATCACTTCATCAAGCTGGTGAAGCCATCGAAAGAAGACTCTGTGCTACTGCTACTTGACAACCACGATAGCCATGTTTCGGTGGAATTAGTGCGGCTGTGCAAAGATAATTGGGTACACCTCCTGAACTTTCCTCCCCATTGTTCCCACCGCTTACAGCCATTGGACGTCTCTGTCTACGGACCATTCAAATTTGCGATGAGAGAATCACTAAACACCTGGTTGCAGATCCATCCAGGTCAACGAATTACGATTCACGAGACTGCCCAGCTCTGCAAAGAACCATTCCTTCGCAAGTTCAACCCAGAAAATATAACAGTTGGTTTCACGAAAGCTGGAATTTGGCCCTTCAACAGAAGTGTGTTTTCTGAGGTAGACTTTCTACCTGCTGAGGTGACAAATCGTCCACCCCCGGACGATTCGTTACTTGATATGGAGCCAATACCCTCTCCCTCTTCTCCTCCACCTTCTCGTCCCCAAAGCAAGCTAGAAAAACAGACTCCTGAAGCAGTAAGACCCTATCCAAGAGCAGATATGACAAAGCCCAGAAGGAATGCGAGAAAGCAAGGTCGAACTCGTATTCTTACCGATACACCCGAAAAACATGCTTTAGAAGCTGAAGCACGAGCGAGAAAGGAAAAGCAGAGTAAAAAGCCTATGCCCAAGCAGGCCAAGCAGCCCACTGCCAAGAAAAGAAAGCAAATTGAATCTCCAGTGGAAAGTAGTGGTGATGACATTGAACTTGACGACAATTCATCTGACGATTCTCTGCACCTCCATGAGGTTGATAAGGATGACGTAGACAAGTACATTCAAGCCGGAGACTTTGTTCTTGTCAAGTTTGAGTATGGAAAGAAGAAAGCCCTTGTGTATTATGTTGGCGAAGTTCTTGATGTAGTAGAAAAGCAGTTTGTGAGGGTTAACTTTCTTCGGAAACAAGGGGACAAATTCATGTTTCCTCAGCTTCCCGATATTGCTGAGATAGACATTACCGACATAGAACTGAAGCTTCCTGTCCCCTCTTCAGCTGGTGGAACCGGTCGTGCAGTTCAGGGGCTTGTCTTTGGTTGTGATCTTTCGATGTACGCTTTAAAATGACAATTCTAGTTGAAACCCGGATGCGCGTGCAATGTTCCTGGCTGATTTTTTTATGCGATTTTGAGTTTTCATATGATTTTGAGTGATTATGTATCATTTTACACGAATATTCTGTATTTGGATAAAGTTTAATTGCTTAAAACTGTCTTGTCCAAGGTCGCCCCATGCCTGTCCAATTTCACCCCGTGTACGGGGCGAAACTGGACACTTGACAAGGTCCTACTTTCATGGTACTCACGCTTCAGGGTGATCTTTAAAAAATCTGAAAAAAATTCACCATTATTTGCCAGACTTTTACCTTTCTAACGACCCACACTAATTTGTTTTATGTCAATCCAGTACCTAGTTATGCTTGGAAAACTAAAAAGTGTCCAAGTTCACCCCGTTCTCCCCTATACTTATACCTATAGATTCAAGATCTTTAGAAGATACACAGATTTGAAGATATACTTCAGATTTGTATACCTTAGTTGGATTTTAGATTTGAAATTGTGGACATGTTCAAGCCTTAGAGGGTTTGAAGCCCCACAATAATAGATTTACTAAATAACCCATAAAAGGAAAAACAAAAAGCTTTGTGTACTATTAGAAAATTTTATACTCAATTCAATTGAATTTATTTATAACGTGTCAAAATAAAAAAGGGCGCAGATCCCCTAAATGATAATAAGGGGAAAAAAGAAAAAGGATAATAAAGGATAATAAGGGGAAAAAAGAAAAAAAAAGTGATTTTGAAAACTTATGCACTGAACAAAAATAAGTAGTTTTTACAATCATAATAATCATAGACATAATCACAAACCATTTACCATAATCACAAGATAATCAAGATATAAATCAAAAGACATAAAAAAAAAAATCATAACCCAATCATAAAAATAAATAGGACCAATCATGATTTAGTTTACTGGCGGAAGATTTAAAATCTCTCACTCTTTTATCAATAATTGTGGAAGGAAAAATTAGCTTAAATTTTTGGGACAAAAAAGAGTAACTAGTCCAAGGGGGCATATGTAAAAGGAATTTAGCAAATTTAAAATAAATCCAGTGAACAAGTTTTTTTTTGAAGCAGGAAAAAGTTGCCAAATAGGAGACAGAGCAAGAAGATGAGGTACATTTAGACTATTATAAAGTTATTATAATAAAGAATATTATAAAGTATAATTTTATTATACTAGAACTATTGTCCAAAGCAGAAAATAAAATAGGGTGGGTGGAGGAAGAGCGATTGCCAATATGTCATGTCCCAGTTACCAAGTTACCCAGTTATCCGGTTATCCAAGTTATCCAGTTACCAAGCTATCCAGTTATCCAGTTACCAAGTGCTATAACGAATTTTTGCCAAAAAAAAAATTTTATAATTTTTTTTACTTGTAATTTTTTTTTTACTAGCAATTTTTTACTTGTAATTTTGTGAAAAAAAATTTTGACTAGTATTTTTTTAGCACTCAAGAATGTAAATTTCCTTGACCATGAGACTGATCAAGCCTCATGATTGAAGCCATGATGAAGCCATGATTCTTCTCCTGGGAGGCTGAGTAGATCAAAATTAAATAGAACTTCATAGATGTGATCACCGTAAAAATATCGGAGGAGGGTAAGCGAAAGGTAAATATTAGCGGGAATTAGAAAAAAATTCTTTCTTTTCATAACAGCATAAAAAGGGTAGCATCGGGTTGTTAATTTTGGTTGAACATTTTGAAAAAACATTTGAAATGTTTGTCTGACTCGTAACGTAATAAAAATGCATATAAACAATTTTTGATGCGTTTTAAGTTTTTTTGCCCCCCCCCCCCAACAAAAGTTCTAGATACGGCCAAGTCAGGAATATTAATTAGACACAAAGTTAGGTACAAATAAAGACACGTGTCTGTCAGTTAACTTAACATATGGCAGGCATAAGAGAAAAGCTGGACTTGCTGAAAAGATGGAGTTCGTTTCTATAATTTCCCCTATTGGGGTTTAGTAACGTAATATATTTTATTCTTTATTTTTACTTCCAGCAACAAAAGCGACAAGACTTGAAGTTATTCTTTTAGTCGTGCTTGCTTCTTAAACCATGAGAACAACACAACAAAATGGCAATATATTCACAGTCATTTGTCTCTGCGCTATATATAGGTCTAACCTATAGGTTGATGTCATACATATATTTAATATAAATACATTAACATAAAATATTTTGATTTAATATAAAATAAATATTATATATAAAATAAGTATATAAATATTAGTAACTTTCATGGAATACTTCTTCAGTCTAATATTGAGGCAAACAATGTCAATGTTGAGGAAAAATAACATCAAAGACCAAACTGCCTTTCCATTAAACAAGTACAGAAACGCAAATAAAGAAAGACTGTGGCCGTTATAAAAAAAAAAAAAAAAAAAAAAAAAAAAAAAAAAAAAAAAAAAAAAAAAAAAAAAAAAAAACGGAAAGCGTAAAAACAAACTTCCAAACAGATGAAATCTTGACATCGATTAAATAATAATTGATGTTGACAACACACTGATTCAGCATAGATAACCTCGATTTTGTTAAATATCGATTATACAAAATTAAATAAATACTTAAGTTCTTCTCGAAGATTACTTTACCTAAACGATCATAAGCAGCAGCTCAGAGGTCTCCTGTTTATCAATCCATCCTACCCCATCTATCCCACTCCATATGGAACTCCATCCCTCCTGATGTCTTCATTCTCTCTCTGCAAAGGCAGTTTCTCGGCGGGTCTTTCCAGTCCAGTAATTTTTCTCCTTTTTTCTAATGTTTGTAGTCTTTTTTATCGTTCAGTGTATCCATTGGTCTTGGTTTAAAGGCACAATCCTCATACAGCTTTTATTTTGGCTTTTCTTCTAAGGTATTCTTTTTCGTTGTGCATTTTAAATATTTGATAGTTTTCGAAAAGTTTCGATTTACAGATTGTTTTCAATGCTCAAAAAAGATATAGCAGAAACCTCTCTCCATGATGGCAGTTTCTTGGTGGGTCTCTTAAATCCAGTAATTTTTCTCCCTCATTGTTTATTTCCCCCTTTTCTCTTTTCCTATTGTTTCTTTTTTTTCTTGTTTTAATTCTATCCCAACTGATAAATTTCTCCTTCTCATTTAGAATGAAAACCTTAAGGAAGGTTTATTTCATGTTTTAATGCCAACTTGGTCTTCCCTGTTTTCTCTATTTTCTAGGTTTCTGTTTACCACTATTATTATTATTACTACCTTTTTTTCTTAATTCTTGTTGTACTGCATTCGGTACTTGTTAAATATCCCGACACCATTGAAGCATTTTGATCTGTAAGATCCGAGAAAAACCGGTTTGTATGTCTACAGTTGTTTATAATTAGCTTAGTCTCATTGAGAAAAACTACGATCTAAGCATATTTTTATCAAATATTTAATATATACAATTGGTATTTTAGTTAGGTATTTAACATAATGCGTTCTGGGTGGCTTGCTTTCCATAATTTTCTTCCGTAGTTTCCATTATTTTGTTTCTAAAGTATTAAATTTTCATCATACTTTGGTATATTTCATTAGGATTAACCTAACTTCACTTCTAGGATGGTGTCGGAATATTTAACAAGTATCCTGTATTCTAGTTTTTATTCTCCTTTATCTTTATTTTACATGGTTCTTTCTTATATTTTTTTTTTCTTTTATTTTTTTTCTTTTATGTTTTTCTTTTATTTGATTTTATTTCTTTTATTTTCATGGTTCTTTCTTTATTTTACATGGTGTTGTTTATGGTTCTTTCAGTGTTTTATTACTGTACTGTTTGGCCCATAACAAGCCAATCTTCTTGGGCCGAATACCCCGTTTTACGTTTGTAATAGTGTTTTAGTATTAATGAAATGATTGATAATGAGGGTTGGCGAAAACCGAATTAAATAATAAAACTATTTCAAATATTATAAATATCCAAAAACAATCGCCACCAGCGGGCGCAATATCAAAGCATAAGGGTAAGTAATAGCTTCTCGGAAAACAGTTTCTTTAATATTTAAATAACCTTTAATATTTAAATAAGAGGAAAAGGTTTAAACAGCCCTCAGTATTATAACCTCTAATCTCGACTACAATGGCAATTTTCACTGGCTTTGAATTGTCTCGTTTTCTTCATTGTCCTTCTCCCATTTCCATTTTCTCCAGTTTCTCCCATTCCCAGTTTCTCCCATTTATTACTGACCTTAGTCTATCATTGTCCATGATGAGGTCGCACTAATGTCCGGAATAAGTCGTGTCCGAGATACAGCTTTTACCCGAAAATCAAACAGTTCGTGGTAACGAACTGTAAGTAAGGAGCGACCCGGCTCAATGGTAACCGAAACGGAATTTTGATACCAATAGATACATCAAAAGAATCAGATTTTAATTCTGATTTCAAATATATAAGTTTCATCAAGTTTAATCTTACCCATCAAAAGTTACGCGCCTGAGAAAATTTGGCTGATTATCGAAAAAAGGGGGAAAGACCCCCTAAGAGTTATAGAACCTTGATGAAAATCACACCATCATATTCAGCGTATCAGAGAACCCTACTGTAGAGGTTTTAAGCTCCTATCTACAAAAATGTGGAATTTGGCATTTTTTGCCAGAAGAAAGATCACAGATGGGTGTTTATTTGTTTTTTTTTTTGCTTTTAGTTTTTTCCCAGGGGTTATCGTATCGACCCAGTGGTCCTAGAATATCGTGGGAGGGCTCATTCGAACGGAAATTAAAAGTTCTAGTGCCCTTTTCAAGTGACCAAAAAAAATGGAGGGCAACTCCCACGCTCATTTTTTCCCAAAGTCAGCCGATCAAAATTTCTTGAGATAGCCATTTTGTTCAGCATGGTCGAAAATATGATAACTATGTCTTTTAGGATGATTTAATCCCCCGAAGTCCCTGGGGGGAGGGCTGAAAGTTATGAACTTTACCCAATGTTAACATATAGTATTGGTTATTACGAAGTATACAGACGTTTTTAGGGGGATTTTTCTGGTAGTGGGGGTGGGGGGGGGGTCGGGGTTATGTGGGAGGATCTTTCCATGAAGGACGTTTTCATGGGGGAAGGGACATTGCTATGAAGGAGGCGCCGGATTTCCCAGCATTATTTTAAAAAGATCAGAAATTATATATAAAAAAGCAAGTTTTCAACTGAAAGTAAGGAGCAACATCAAAACTTAAAACGACAGAAAACATTACGTATATGATTGGGTTCACCCCCTAGTCAATACCTCGCTCTTTAAGCCAAAGATTATTTAGTAATTTCATAAGAGCTATTTATTCTAATTAACGGCTGTTGTGATTAAGGGGTCATTTTTAAAGAATTGGAACAAAATTCGAACTTTAGCTTAAAGAGCAAGGTATTGACTAGGGGGCGAACCCTCTAATATACGCATTAAAAATATATGAAAATAGAAGTTCGTTACGTAAGTTAATTCGTAAGTTACGTATATTTATTACTAATAAAAACGTTAGTAAATAAAATTAAACATGTTTCGAGAAAGCCATTTAACCAAATAAAAGTAAAATTAATATTCAAATTTTGTTTTAATTATTCATGTACGGTGAGCCAAAAGCAAAACCTGCATTAATTCAAAAATGTTCAAAAATTAAATAAAAAAAACAAGTTTTTTTAACTGAAAGTAAGGAACAACGCTAAAACTTAAAAAGAACAGAAATTATTCCGTATATGAAAGGGGCTGTCCCCTCCTCAACGCCTCGCTCTTTACGCTAAAGTTTGACTTTCTCACAACTCTATTTTTTTTAAACAATGAAAAACTTTAGCGCAAAGAGCGAGGCGTTGAGGAGGGGACAGCCCCTTTCATTTCAATAAAAAAAACAAGTTTTTTTTTTAACTGAAAGTAAGGAACGACGTTAAAACATAAAACGAACAATTATTCCGTATATGAAAGGGGCTGTCCCCTCCTCAACGCCCCGCTCTTTACGCTAAAGTTTTTTATTGTTTAAAAAAAATAGAGTTGTGAGAAAGTCAAACTTTAGCGTAAAGAACGAGGCGTTGAGGAGGGGACAGCCCCTTTCATATACGGAATAAGGGGACTAAGGGGAGAACCCCCTCATATACGTAATAACATATACGCAATAAAAAAAAACAACTTATTCAATGACGGTGTTTACTTATTCAATGACGGTGAGCCAAAATAAAAGCTACATTAACTAAAAAACGATCAGAAATTAAATAAAAAAACAAGTTTTTAAACTGAAAGTAAGGAGCGACATTAAAACTTAAAACGAACAGAAATTATTCCGATATGAAAGGGGCTGTCCCCTCCTCAACGCCTCGCTCTTTACGCTAAAGTTTTTTATTGTTTTAAAAAATAAAGTTGTGAGAAAGTCAAACTTTAGCGTAAAGAACGAGGCGTTGAGGAGGGGACAGCCCCTTTCATATACGGAATAATTTCTGTTCGTTTTAAGTTTTAATGTCGCTCCTTACTTTAAGTTTAAAAAACTTGTTTTTTTTATTTAATACACTCAAAGATCACACTGGCTATACATGACATTGGCGGAAAACGGAAAAATATAAAAATAATTAACAAAAAGCGAAAAAACCATGGTGACTTTCAGCCAGTTGAAAACCGAAGCGAAAAGACAAAAACAAATATTTCGGCAAGGACCTTCGCCAAGCCGTCAACAGTGCTCAAATAAAAAAAAAATAATCTTTCGAAGTGTTTCTTTCTGTATTTGAGAACAGAGGACGGTTTGGCGGAGGTCGTTGTCAATGACCTCTGCCAAGGCCCTTGCCGGAGGTCTACTTTTGTCTTTTCGCTTCGTTTTTTCAACTAGCTGCAAATCACCATGGTTCTAATAAGCATTTATTTTAACTATTTTAGTTTTCTTAGTTACTTAAATAGTTTCGATTTCCATCAAACGAAAAGAATTGAAATATAAGGAAATGTAAAAATTGAACAAGTAAGTCTCCCTCAAGGGCCGGATTGAATTGGTGCGGGCCCGATGGAGTTATTGGGGGACCATGTCTATATATTAAATACTTAAATAAAATATACCTGCAGAGAACTTTACCTACATAAAGTAGTTCACGACATCACGTACGCAGTGCAAAATCTCTCTTATGTACTACCCCGAATAAATTCAAAAATCGACATGAACTTTTACAGGTATCAGTTTTCTATTTTCTAAAGTATATATTATACAAACATATGCAAAATTAAAAAGAATATATTTTTAGTTATTTTAATAACTCATAATTTGTCCCTTATTATCTTAATTTGCTTTAAATTCCAAAATCTTTTTTGTTTCCTTTTGATGGTAACGCGGGGGCCTTTAAAATGTGGGACCTAATTGGGCCCAACCACTCCAATCACCCTTTATCCGGCCCTATCTCCCTTCAATCATCAGCCATGTCTTTGCACAATTTTACAGGGTTGAATAGGCTCCAGTAATTTTGAAGTCATAAACTTGACCATTGCAAAGGAGGGTTAGGAAAATCGGTATTTGTATGATATACCCCCAGCCGCTAAAGTTGTTAATGCTTTGACGCAAGATAAACCGGTTTCTTTCGCTAGTTTCTTTCAACTTAGCGTGAGAAAAGCCAAAGAGAAGTTACAGAATAGATGGGAAATATATAATTTGGGCTGATGTCCAAATATATAGCCCAAATTTGTCTCTAAAGTATTATATTTTTATAATAATAAGGCATATTTTATTAGGATTAACCTAACTTCACTTCTTGAGCGGTAGGGGGTATATAATACAAGTACCGGATAATCTTACCAGAAATAGCAACTAGCTTCCCATCTGGTGAAATTTTGGCACAATACGCAGGAGATAGCTTGGTATGAAGCTGATGGAGTATGGCTCCCTTTAAGCTCCATAAAACTAGATCTCCTTCTGAATCACAAGACATGATAAACTTTCCATTTGCAGCGATGCCAAAGCCCACTAGGTCAAGAGTATGATGCTGAAAAACCAAATTCAAGGATAACCAAGACAAATTATGTAAATAATGCTATGCTATAAATAAAACTATTCAATTCAGACACCCTATAGCTTTTACATATAATTCACAAAACCACAAACAATAAAATTTATTTCTCTTAGATTACGCAAAAATGAAACTAGAAAAGGAATATTTTGTTTAGTCTAGGAATGAATATCGAGCCACAGAGGTGTCACATTTCTAAAATTCCTTCGGAGAGTAAAATATTCCAAAAGAAAACAGAAATAAAAAATATAGAGGCGGTTCGGAATCAAAGTGGACTTTTTTTTTCCTTTGGTCCTAGAAGATTGGCAGACAAGGACAATCTTTGCCAATTTGCTTATTCTTCATACGCAGAACATGTCTTAGCCATCTTATCCTTTCTCTCACTATAGCCCAAGAAAGTGCGATTGCAGCAAATTTTTTATACAGCTTACTATTTGAGATACGGTCAGTCAGTCGGGTACCCAAAACAATCCGTAGACAATTTCTCTGGAAAACATCTAGCAAATCTTCTTCCGCTGCCTTTCGGAGCGCCCACGTCTCAGAACCATATTTGACCACTGTCATCACTGCAGCTTTAAATATGGGCCTACCTCGGGTCGAAAACTTATCTTCCTATTCTCCCAAACTTTTTTCAACTGTGAAAAAACATCCTGGGCCTTGGCTATTCTACTTTTAAGATCTTCACTGCACCGTCTTTACTGAAAATACTACCTAGGCAAGTGAGGCTGTTCACTTGATCGATCTTCTCGTTATTCAACATCATCTCTTCACCTTCACTTATTCCTTGTCTTAGAGATTTAGTATTCTTGACATTAATTTTCATACCTATTCTTGGTTATTGTTATCCCAGAAGCTAAAATAAGGTTTCAGATTTAGTTGCTTAAGTTCTTTAGCCCAAGTCTCGACATTTACTGGATTTGCTCAACTTTAATACTGTATCCTCCAAATATCAAACAGTTCGTGGTAACGAACTGTAAGTAAGGAGATACCAGTAGTAACCAAGGTACTATTTTGCGCGAAGCTATAGCAATTTCTATGTTATTCTGGACCTTGTATACACCTTTTCAAAGAGATTCAGAGCTCCCTCACATGGCCTTCTGGATTTGCGCCAAGCTATAGCAATTTCTATGTTATTCTGGACCTTGTATACCCCTTTTCAAAGAGAGTGAGTATAACTTGATTGGTGGTTGGGATTTGAATAAAAGGAATAGTTTTCACTACAATTCATATTAGTAAGAGAATTGAATTCAAAGAGAATAGTTTATTTGCGAGGATATTAGTAGAGAGGACACTATGAACGATATTAATTAATGTTTTGAATAATAGGAGTGTGAATGATTCTAATTAGTGATTAGATTGTATGAAGGTGGAGAAAAAAGGGGTAATTAGTGATTGGATAATTCAAGAAATGACTGAAAAGTGTTTTGGAGGAGATGGGATGATTGTGTACTGTATAATACACAAGTGATGGTTTGCACAGTGTTGTCAATTTTAAATAGTTTAGAAATAAAAAAAAATTAACAAGAAATGGCTGAAAAGCGTTTTGAGGGAGTTGAGTTGCCCGAGGGTTGAGTTGCACGAGGGTTCAGTTACATGCGGATTCAGTTACACGGGGATTAGTTAAATGGGGTCGAGTTGCACGAGGGTTCAGTAGCACAGAGGTTCAGTTGTACGGGGTTTCGGTTATACAGGGGTTCAGTTACATGGGGGGTTCAGTTGCACGGGGGTTTAGTTAAATGGGGCTTGAGTTGCACGGGGGTTGAGTTGCACGAGGGTTCAGTTGCACGGGGGGTTCAGTTACATGCGGATTCAGCTACACGGGGATTAGTTAAATGCGGTTGAGCTGCATAGTCTCGTTAGAAAAAATTGGAGTTCATACTTAAACAGTTCTATTAAGAGCTATTGTTATGGAAATGGCTCATTTTTGAATCAAAACTATGCTTTTCCGACTGAAGATACACATTTGAATCAGAAAATGTGAAAATGTAAACAATTGAAACAGAGAAGTGTGTTTTGACGATATTTTCTATATTTTCGTCTGAAAAATAGGAGTTCACGCTTAAAAAGTTCTATTAAGAGCTATTTTTATGGAAATGCTTTTACAATCGGAAATGTTCGATTAACATTTGCAAAAAGGGGTAATGGGATTTGCGAATTGGAGGAGATGGGGTGATTGTGTACTGTATAATACACAAGTGATGTTTTGGAGAGTATTGTCAATTTAAAATAGTTTAGAAATAAAAAAAATTAACAAGAAATGACTGAAAAGTGTTTTGAGGGAGTTGAGTTGCACGAGGGTTGAGTTGCACGAGGGTTCAGTTAAGGGGGTACAGTTACACGGGGGTTTAGTTAAATGGGGGTCGAGTTGCACAAGGGTTCAGTAGCACGATGGTTCAGTAGCACGGGGGGGTTCAGTTGTACGGGGTTTCGGTTATACAGGGGTTCAGTTACATGGGGGGTTCAGTTGCACGGGGGTTTAGTTAAATGGGGCTGGAGTTGCACGGGAGTTGAGTTGCACGAGGGTTCAGTTGCACGGGGGGTTCAGTTACATGCGGATTCAGCTACACGGGGATTAGTTAAATGCGGTTGAGCTGCATAGTCTCGTTGGAAAAAATTGGAGTTCATACTTAAACAGTTCTATTAAGAGCTATTGTTATGGAAATGGCTCATTTTTGAATCAAAACTATGCTTTTCCGACTGAAGATACACATTTGAATCAGAAAATGTGAAAATGTATACAATTGAAACAGAGAAGTGTGTTTTGACGATATTTTCTATATTTTCGTCTGAAAAATAGGAGTTCACGCTTAAAAAGTTCTATTAAGAGCTATTTTCATGGAAATGCTTTTACAATCGGAAATGTTCGATTAAAATTTGCAAAAAGGGGTAATGGGATTTGCGAATTGGAGGAGATGGGGTGATTGTGTACTGTATAATACACACAAAAGTGTGTATTATACACACTTTTGTGTGTATTTGATGGGGTCTTGTGTACTGTATAATACATAAAATTTGACACGACACACAGAGTCATAGTAAGAGAGATATCCAAAAAGTTGGGTTGATCTAGGTTCACTTAGAGTGGCGCGCCACTGAAAAATTTGGAACAGAACTTTAAATTTTCTCTCTCACTATGACTCTGTTTGTGTGTCGTGTCAAATTTTGACTGCACGATTTCGGAAAAAAGAGGCGTGAGAGGCGGCGTAGTTACCATCCAATCTTTTTGGTCACTTAAAAATGGCACTAGAACTTTTAATTTCCAGTCAAATGAGCCCTCTTACGATATTTTAGTACCACTAGGTCGATAGACCAAAAATATTTTGAAACAAAAAGTGAAACTTTTTATCTTCATGGTAAATAATCACAATCATAGTATAGCCATTCCTATCTTCTATGGAAAAATTTAGAATTGAACTTTAAATTTTTATGTCTTTGAGAAATTATGAACTGAAATGGAAGCTTTTTCATTTTCATTGGTAAATTTCAGAATTGAGCTAACTTTTTTTCTCCTCTCTAAGAAAATTCAGAAGAGAACTTGTACATTTTGCACTTCTTCGAGAAAACTTAGAATTAAAGTGGAGCTCCATATCTTCATGAAGAATAATCACAATCAAAGTATAACTTTTTCTATCTTCTATTAAAAATTTGGAACAATATTTTAAATTTTGTCATCTCTTTGAGAAAATTCTGAATTGAAGTGGAAAATTTTATATTATTTTATGAAAATAGAATTGATCAATAGCTTATTTCATTTTCATTGAGAAAATTCAGAATCGAAGTTGAACTTTTCTTTTCCGTGAAAATATTTGGAACAGGACTTTAAATTTTTTCATCTCTTTGAGAAAGGTCGGAATTGAATTTAAGAAAATTTAGAATTAAAATGAAACTTTTTATCTTCATGGAAAATAATCACAATCATAGTATAACTTTTCCTATCTTCCATGGAAAAATTTAGAACTGAACTTTAAATTTTTTATGTCTTGGTGAACTTAAAACTGATGTGGAAGCTTTTTATTTTCTCTGGAGAAATTAGAACTTCTTCGAGAAAACTTAGAATTAAAGTGGAGTTCCATATCTTCATGAAGAATAATCACAATCAAAGTATAACTTTTTCTATCTTCTATGAAAAATTTGGAACAATATTTTAAATTGTGTCATCTCTTTGAGAAAAATCTGAATTGAAGTGGAAAATTTTATATTATTTTATGAAAATAGAATTGATCAATAACTTATTTCATTTTCATTGAGAAAATTCAGAATCGAAGTTGAACTTTTCTTTTCGGGGAAAATATTTGGATTTTTTGCAAATGTTAATCAAACATTTCCGATTGTAAAAGCATTTCCATAAAAATAGCTCTTAATAGAACTTTTTAAGCGTGAACTCCTATTTTTCAGACGAAATTATAGAAAATATCGTCAAAACACACTTCTCTGTTTCAATTGTTTACATTTTCACATTTTCTGATTCAAATATGTATCTTCAGTCAGAAAATCATAGTTTCGATTCAAAAATGAATCATTACCATAGCAATAGCTCTTAATAGAACTGTTTAAGTATGAACTCCAATTTTTTCCAACGAGACTATGCAACTCAGCCGCATTTAACTAATCCCCGTGTAACTGAATCCGCATGTAACTGAACCCCCGTGCAACTGAACCCTCGTGCAACTCAACTCCCGTGCAACTCAAGCCCCATTTAACTAAACCCCCGTGCAACTGAACCCCCTATGTAACTGAACCCCTGTATAACCGAAACCCCGTACAACTGAACCCCCCCCCCCCGTGCTACTGAACCATCGTGCTACTGAACCCTCGTGCAACTCGACCCCCATTTAACTAAACCCCCGTGTAACTGTACCCCCTTAACTGAACCCTCGTGCAACTCAACCCTCGTGCGACTCAACTCCCTCAAAACACTTTTCAGTCATTTCTTGTTAATTTTTTTTTTATTTCTAAACTATTTTAAATTGAAGATACTCTCCAAAACATCACTTGTGTATTATACAGTACACAATCACCCCATCTCCTCCAATTCGCAAATCCCATTACCCCTTTTTGCAAATTTTAATCGAACATTTCCGATTGTAAAAGCATTTCCATAAAAATAGCTCTTAATAGAACTTTTTAAGCGTGAACTCCTATTTTTCAGACGAAAATATAGAAAATATCGTCAAAACACACTTCTCTGTTTCAATTGTATACATTTTCACATTTTCTGATTCAAATGCGTATCTTCAGTCGGAAAAGCATAGTTTTGATTCAAAAATGAGCCATTTCCATAACAATAGCTCTTAATAGAACTGTTTAAGTATGAACTCCAATTTTTTCCAACGAGACTATACAGCTCAACCGCATTTAACTAATCCCCGTTTAGCTGAATCCGCATGTAACTGAACCCCCCGTGCAACTGAACCCTCGTGCAACTCAACTCCCGTGCAACTCAAGCCCCATTTAACTAAACCCCCGTGCAACTGAACCCCCCATGTAACTGAACCCCTGTATAACCGAAACCCCGTACAACTGAACCCCCCGTGCTACTGAACCATCGTGCTACTGAACCCTCGTGCAATTCGACCCCCATTTAACTAAACCCCCGTGTAACTGTACCCCCTTAACTGAACCCTCGTGCAACTCAACCCTCGTGCAACTCAACTCCCTCAAAACACTTTACAGTCATTTCTTGTTAATTTTTTTCTATTTCTAAACTGTTTTAAATTGACAATACTCTCCAAAACATCACTTGTGTATTATACAGTACACAATCACCCCATCTCCTCCAATTCGCAAATCCCTTACCCCTTTTTGCAAATGTTAATCGAACATTTCCGATTGTAAAAGCATTTCCATAAAAATAGCTCTTAATAGAACTTTTTAAGCGTGAACTCCTATTTTTCAGACGAAAATATAGAAAATATCGTCAAAACACACTTCTCTGTTTCAATTGTTTACATTTTCACATTTTCTGATTCAAATGTGTATCTTCAGTCGGAAAAGCATAGTTTTGATTCAAAAATGAGCCATTTCCATAACAATAGCTCTTAATAGAACTGTTTAAGTATGAAATCCAATTTTTTCCAACGAGACTATGCAGCTCAACAGCATTTAACTAATCCCCGTGTAGCTGAATCCGCATGTAACTGACCCCCCGTGCAACTGAACCCTCGTGCAACTCAACCCCCGTGCAACTCAAGCCCCATTTAACTAAACCCCCGTGCAACTGAACCCCCCATGTAACTGAACCCCTGTATAACCGAAACCCCGTACAACTGAACCTCTGTGCTACTGAACCCTCGTGCAACTCGACCCCATTTAACTAATCCCCGTGTAACTGAATGCGCATGTAACTGAACCCTGGTGCAACTCAACCCTCGGGCAACTCAACTCCCTCAAAACACTTTTCAGCCATTTCTTGTTAATTTTTTTTTATTTCTAAACTATTTAAAATTGACAACACTGTGCAAACCATCAATTGTGTATTATACAGTACACAATCATCCCATCTCCTCCAAAACACTTTTCAGTCATTTCTTGAATTATCCAATCACTAATTACTCCTTTTTTTCTCCACCTTCATACAATCCAATCACTAATTAGAATCATTCACACTCCTATTATTCAAAACATTAATTAATATCGTTCAGTGTCCTCTCTACTAATATCCTCGCAAATAAACTATTCTCTTTGAATTCAATTCTCTTACTAATATGAATTGTAGTGAAAACTATTCCTTTTATTCAAATCCCAACCACCAATCAAGTTATACTCACTCTCTTTGAAAAGGGGTATACAAGGTCCAGAATAACATAGAAATTGCTATAGCTTCGCGCAAATCCAGAAGGCCATGTGAGGGAGCTCTGAATCTCTTTGAAAAGGTGTATACAAGGTCCAGAATAACAAAGAAATTGCTATAGCTTCGCGCAAAATAGTACCTTGGTTACTACTGATACCCGGCTCAATGGTAACCAAAAGTCTAAAAAACGAAATTTTGATACCAATAGATACATCAAAAGAATCAGATTTTAATACTGATTTCAAATATATAAGTTTCATCAAGTTTAGTCTTACCCATCAAAAGTTACGCGCCTGAGAAAATTTGGCTGATTTTCGAAAAAAGGGGGAAAGACCCCCTAAAAGTTATAGAACTTTAATGAAAATCATATCATCATATTCAGCGTATAAGCGAACCCTACTGTAGATGTTTCATGCACTTATTACAAAAATGTGGAATTTTGCATTTTTTGCCAGAAGAAAGATGATGCGTGTTTATTTGTTTATTTTTTTTTTCCCAGGGGTGATTGTATCGACCCAGGGGTCCTAGAATTTCGTAAGAGGGCTCATTGGAATGGAAATTAAAAGTTCTAGTGCCCTTTCTAAGTAACCAAAAAAAATGGAGGGCAACTAGGCCCCCTCCCACGCTCATTTTTTCCCGAAGTCACCCGATCAAAATTTTGAGATAGCCATTTTGTTCAGCATGGTCGAAAGTATGATAACTATGTCTTTTAGGATGACTTAATTCCCCGAAGTTCCCGGGGGGAGGGCTGAAAGTTATGAACTTTACCCAATGTTAACATATATTATTGGTTATTGGGAAGTATACAGACGTTTTCAGGGGGGATCTTATCTGGTAGGTGGGGGGGTAGGGGGCTTTATGGGAGGATCTTTCCACGAAGGAAGTTTTCATGGGGGAAGGGACATTGCTATGAAGGGGGCGCCGGATTTCCCATCATTATTAAAGAAAAAGATCAGAAATTAAATAAATAAAAAAAAATTTCAACTGAAAGTAAGGAGCAACATCAAAACTTAGAACGAACAGAAAATATTACGTATATGATTGGGTTCACCCCCTAGTCAACACCTCGCTCTTTAAGCCAAAGATTTTTTAGTACTTTCATAAGAGCTATTTATTCTAATTAACGGCCTTTGTGATTAAGGTGTCATTTTTAAAGAATAGGGACAAAATTCGAACTTTAGCTTAAAGAGCAAGGTATTGACTAGGGGCGGACCCTAATATACGTATTAAAAATCTATGAATATAGAAGTTCGTTATGTAAGTTAATTCGTAAGTTACGTATATTTATTACTAATAAAAACGTTCGTAAATAAAATTAAACAAGTTTCGAGAAAGCCATTTAACCAAATAAAAGTAAAATTAATATACAAATTTTGTTTTAATATTCGTGTGCGGTGAGCCAAAATCAAAACCAGCGTTAATTCAAAAACGTTCAAAAATTAAATAAAAAACAAGTTTTTTTAACTGAAAGTAAGGAACGACGATAAATCTTAAAACGAACAGAAATTATTCCGTATATGAAAGGGGCTGTCCCCTCCTCAACGCCTCGCTCTTTACGCTAAAGTTTGACTTTCTCACAACTCTATTTTTGTTAAACAATAAAAAACTATAGCGTAAAGAGCGAGGCGTTGAGGAGGGGACAGCCCCTTTCATATACGGAATAATTTCTGTTCGTTTAAGTTTTAACGTCGTTCCTTACTTTCAGTTAAAAAAAAACTTGTTTTTTTTATTTAATTTATAGCAGGATAGCCTTTGTGGGGGGCTTGTGATTGTTTTATTAAATATATATATATATATATATATATATATATATATATATATATATATATATATATATATATATATATATATATATATATATATATATATATATATATATATATATATATATAATATATATATATATATATATATATATATATATATATATATATATATATATATATATATATATATATATATATATATATATATATATATATATATATATATATATATATATATGTAGTGTTGTTTTTGAGTATATATATATATATATATATATATATATATATATATATATATATATATATATATATATATATATATATATATATATATATATATATATATATATAATATATATATATATATATATATATATATATATATATATATATATATATATATATATATATATATATATATATATATATATATATATATATATATATATATATATATATATATACGTAGTGTTGTTTTTGAGTATATATATATATATATATATATATATATATATATATATATATATATATATATATATATATATATATATATATACTCAAAAACAACACTACACACATATAGAAATGGGAGTAGAGACCCAGCTGTCGCTGGTTGGTGTCATTTATTATATTCTTTTATAACAAGAATTTCATTATAGTGTGACTCTGGGTTAACTTTGAAACCTGACCGCGAAATTATGCAAGAACTGGCTTTTACTCCCTTGTTTTATCTCTATGAACATGAATAACAAAACGCTCTCATACTTGTTAGTCATAAATGGTGACGTGACAATGATGCTTCTGTTACCTGTTGAACAAGAAAATCAATGAGTCACTTCCGATTAGTAAGGCTCTTATGATAAAATTTTTATCGCAATCAATTATCTAATTCCCACTATCAGTACCTATCAAAACAATTGCTTATTAGCATGAGGCAGAGTTGCCACCCCCAGTGACTTATCCCTATTTATAGTGATCTTCTATATTGCCTAAACTAATAAAGCCCTAAATTAGCACATAAAGCACTAGATCATGGAAGAAAATCACTAAATAACCAATAAAAAATCACTGAAATCTAACGATTTTTTCTCACCGGTTGGCATCCCTGGCAAGAGGATCCAGAAAAACCTCACCAGGAGGAGGGGACAACCCTACAAAAACATTTTTATTGGGTTTCAAGCAGGTCGTCCTCGTCTGGTGTAGGAGAACGTCATAAAGAAAGATGGGAACTTCGTGGGCGGGTGTAAAAAGGGAGGCTTCGAATAGATTGGGATGGAGGAGGAGCGTGCGTAGTTGTGTTGGCCTCGGGCGGCTTGGTACTGCGGTGAGTTGTTAGTAGTAGTAGTAGCAGTAGTAGTAGTTTCAAGCTGGCCAAGCGTCGAAAAACACCAACGTCATATTTCTTTTTCCCCAGATCTTTTATTTTATTACAGAACTTTACTCTTTTTGTTTAATCTTAGTCTTTTAAGGGGGATGCGCACAAGCCTCCTGGTAATTACATATTATAGTGACCCCACTCAAGAATTTTGATCTGTAAGATCTAAGAAAAGCCGGTTTGTCTGTCTGCAGTAGGTTATAATTAGCTTAGTCTCATTGAGAAAAACTACAATATAGGTATACTTTTATTAAATATTTAATATATAGAGGTTATTGGGTTAGGCATTTAATATAATACGTTATGAGCGACCTGCTTTCCATAATTTTCTTCTGTAATTTCCATAATTTTGTTAATAAAGCATTATACTTTCATCATATTTTGGTACATTTCATTAAGATTACCCTAACTTCACTTTTTGAGTGGTTTTGCTATAATACACAAGTACCGTCTCCTCCTCAGCAGGTAGTTTTACTTATTTGGAAAGTAGGGGTACATTATTTTATATGAATCCATGGACCGAGGACTGCTTTTATAAATCTTATACTCCTTGTAACCTTTTGCAGAGCCTTGCTTATTTGGAAAGAAGGGTAAACTCCTTTATATGAACCCATGGACCGGGGATTGCTTCTGGAAAAATTAAGGGTCTTTTCCCCAGGGCGGATCCAGGATTTTTTTCGGGGGGTGGGGGGATGCAAAATAGGTTGATCCGATAAACTTGCATTAGCAAAAAGTTTAATTAGCGCAAACTTGCATTAATTAGGTAAATCACACTACTTTAGACTATGTTAGGGGGGTGCGCGCCTCCCCCCCTGGATCCACCACTGCCCTTCCTAGACAATTACTACAGTTATTTTGAATCTTACAATTTTTACGTTTTGTATAAATTTGTGGTATTCTTTGGCAAAGAACACTGCGCCCCCTATCCATCCCTGTGGGCGTCCTTACATGGATTCCGAGCAATTCTAAAAATATTCCAAGGACTATGTGAACTCGATGATTTCTTATTATTCGTTTAGGATTAAGTTAATTGTAATGTAATTACCCCTTTCTAATCAGGATCGACAATTAAGGGACAAAACACCGAGGTTTGTGCTCTATAAGCACCCAAAAAAATTGTTCCCTCAAAAATTTTAGAAACAAAAATTTCGTATTGTTTCCTTCTTGCTGGAAAACATGTAAAAATGTTTGATGTTTTTCCCATATCGGCTTTCAGAAACCTTGTTTGTACTTTTATTTCTTGTCTATAATATCAAGGAGTCTTGTAAATTCCTCCACACAGGAGAGGGGGTGTCTTTTGGCCCAAGACTCTCTCCAAAAGTCTTAATATTTTATAATAAATAAATGACAAGGGAGACAACCTTACAAGCCCTCTGCAGCACTTTGCCGACGATACCACGACCCACTCAGCCATCCCAAAACACGAATACACAACACAAGCCTCCCTTTCCCTACAGATGGATCTTTATAAAATCGAAAAGTGATCTGATACATGGATGATCAACTTTGATACATCGAGTATTTGGCTACTTTTTTCTACTTTTTCTTGTTCTTTTTCGGCTACTATTTCTACTTTTTCTTCTATCCTAAAACCAATAAGAGTTCTACAAAATCATGCAGTAAGAATTTTAGCCGGTATATCTCCACGTAAGTCTGTTTTAGAAATTTACCCAACTTGAAAAATTTTGCCGGCTGCAGGTCTTCGTGAATTCTAGATATTGTGGTTCATTTTTGGACTGCAGCAGGATATTCAGCCTCGTTGTTTTGGTGATTTATTGTCCATTAGCTCTACTGTTCATTCTCACGATACAAGGGGTAGTGCGGACTTCTATGTACCTAAAGGTACATCTCCCCGTTCATGTTTTTCTGTTTTTTATAGAGATACGCGGAAATGGAATAGTTTAAATAGTGATATTAAGACTATTGGAGACCCCAATATTTTTAGAAAAATCATTAAGGAACTGCTTTTTGCTGAATATGAGTTTTGACTGATTGATTGATTTATTTATTGTGGGGGTTTTGTTGATATGATGTTCCCGGAGGAAGTATAATATATGATATTATTTTGTATTTATTGTTTAGTGTGGTGGTATTAGTGGTGTCGGTGGCCAAGAGTTCTTTTTGTTCCAAGGATTTTGTTTTCTCTACCTCCCCCACGGACAAGCTTCACTTTTTAGGGGAAGTAGCAATAATTTTTTGTTTCTATCTTTTTTTTTTCAATAAATCCTTCTCTGTCTCCCTCATCGAAAACAAAGGAGCTTCTTATTACTCGATCAAAGGTGCCACGTGAACACCCCAGTTTCATTTTCAAAAATGAAACTGTAAAGAGAGTCGACGAGCTTCGTCTACTGTGGATTCATTTCTCCGCCGATCTCTCTTGGAATAACCACCTTCATCGGGTGAGAGCCTCCTGCACAAAAAAGCTCGGAGTCATTCTTCGCTGTAAAAACCTTCTTTCATCCAGCTTCCAAAAGAATAAAAAAGGGTACAAATCTCTGGTTATTGATGGAAAAAAAGCTAATCAGTTTTTTTCTAGAAAATACATTTAAAGTCAATTACAAAGCATTTTCTTTCCAGACAGAAGCTTTAAAAATCAGATAATGAGCGCGAGAATTCACAAATAAAATTCAACTATAGCTTTTCTTATGGAGACAGTGGCACTCCTACAGTAGGAGAAATAAGTGAGAAAATGTCTCCTCAGAGAGATACAAAAATAAACCTGAAGTCTCAAATCTTCCAATATTCTATACAGACATTAATCACCAGAGGAGAAGGTAGGGAGGGGGGGGTCCTCTTAATGAAATTGGTCCCAAATCCCTCAAAAGCATAGATAGTAAAATAAAAATTATTTTTTTCGTGTTTTGATCCCCCCCCCGGCATTTCGAACTAGGTTAGTATGCAAAATTGCACCCTTTTGAAAAAATTGGTTCTTTTACTTCTGTTTAATCTAATTCTGACAGTTGGCTTTTTATTTTGCTCGCGAATATAGATGACGTTGGTTGTTTTTCTGCCATATGCTGATTCTCCCTTGTTAGTTGCACACAATATCTGGTTCAAGTCCTTATAAGCCCTATTACAAGCCCTATTAAGCTAATTTTAAACTACAATATCCCATAAGAATATATTTCTACCGACAACTTTGCAACGTATATTGTATTTCTGAATACTGGAGGGATTAACAACAGGAAATCTTGCCAAATGCAAGACAGAGAAGAAACTAAATGCAACACCAATTGTGGTTATAGAATTGGCTTCGTCAATTCACTCCAGCACTGAGAGGAAATACTTCTTAAAGTAATCGGAGCATCCACGTATTACATATTTCTTGAGAGAAGCATGCTAAACCAAGTCCAGATATTTGGACATCTAAATCATTGGCGGTTCTAGCCCTAGGCAGGGAGGGGAGGACAGCTACCCCAAAGTTTTTCCGACATCTGACATTAAATTCCTTTAATTTTTTATTTTTACTCCTATGGTACACCTTGCCCCCCCCCCCCCACCGGATTATGAGGCCTAAAACCGCTACTTGTCTAAATGTAATTCTTTTAGCACTATCGAACCACCATTCTTAAAAAAATCACATCAAGTCGGGTTTCTCTACACCAGCGATTGCACCGTAAAGTATTCCCACATCATACCTATTATGAAAAAAACTCTTAAAAATTAAGACTTTTTCAACCCAATCACTTTAATTTTCTTATTTAAAGGGGGAGAAGGGCATGAATATTGCCGAAAATATACAAATTATCAAGAAATTATAGGGAAAATCTAGTAATTTCAAGTGCACATATCAGCGTCCCCCTCCTCTAATTATGTGCCTCTTGTTCTTACAGCAGGAACAGGCGCTTTTCCACCTAACCTGGCATCAGTAATCGAGATGTTACACGGGAATCTGTATAACCGTAAGCTCCCCAGACTCACGGCGACTGAGCTTGCAGTCACATCACTGACTTTAACCCCCAAGCTAAAGAACTTGCTAAAGCAAGACTCGAACCCTGATCCCGAAAGACACAGGACTACAAATTTATCATGCCATCGACGCGGCAAGAGTGGCTAAGTACGGGCCTACATAGGAGCGGAGGATTGTACAAGGGTGAAATATGTTAGATTAGTTTTCTTTTCAGGGATATGAATAATAGTTGGGTTAGTCAAACCCTGTATACATTTTAAAGCTAGCTAATGCCAGGCAGTACCAATAGTTATTACCGTAGATCAGTCGTTTTCAAACTGAAACATCAAAGAGCATGAATAACTTATAATAGCGGAATCTGGCACTAGTCTCGGCAAAAAAAAACATCAAAGCCATCTAGCATTTGGTGACGCTTGGCATTGTTTCAGGCTTTGCAATCGTTTTTCTGTCGGTTTTGCAATCGGTTTTCAAGATCAGACACTTATTATTACACTAATTTCACCAACTACACAAATTAAAGGTACTTATGTATCATACTGCCAACACTCAAGTTTACTGTGTAAAACTCGAGAACAAACCGGTTTTATCTGTCTGTATTAAGGAACAATTAGCTTACGCTCAGGGGAAAACAAGTGGCGGGTGACAGAATACATTGGAATGATTAACCTAATTTTTCATTAAGATTAACCAAACGTCACATGCCAAGTATTACCAAACGCTAGATGGTGTTTAGGATCTTTTTGTCGATATTAACGCAAGTTTCCACTCTTGTAAGTTACCCATACTCTCTGTGAAACATGTGAAAACTAAGTTGAGACGACTTTTACCACGGTCCCAATGTCTTATGACAGGAATGATGACAGTAATAATATATTTGTGTTTCCACTTTCTTTCTTTTTTTTGTAAAATATAATCTTCTTGTTCTGGAATAAGGTATTGTACTGCACAACGGATGAAATACCGGTCAAAGTGTTTATCAGTGTTAGTAGCTAACCAGTTATTGCACAACAAATGAAAAAAGGGACATTTTATTCAAAAAGAAAAATACGCAATTTAGCCTTATCATATATTCAAAATTTTTCTTTCCCATTCATTCATTTTAATAATTCCAACATTTGGTCTCCCTAAAATTCGAATACACAAAAGGTATGATTTTCCTAATTTCTTTTTCCACTTATGTGTGGTTCAATAGATAACCTGCAAATATTATTTTTCTCCTGGAGACATTTTTGTTCTAGCGGTTTTTAACATTTTTTCGTATTTCCTATTTTTATCTATCCTTTTTAATCTTCACTTTTTTGTATTTTTCCTTTTTTCCTGGAGAGATTTTGTTCTAGCGGTTTTTAGCATTTTTTCGTATTTCTTTTTTTTATTTATCCGGTTTATTTATCACTATTTCGTATTTATCCTTTTTTCCTATGCAGCCGATCCCAATTTATTTCGAGAAAATAGAAAGGGTCTGACCTCTGCAGTTCTTACAGAAAGAATTACCTTAGCCGGGACTGCTAAATACGACATTACCTTCTGGAAAGTTGTGCATAATTCTTGCCTGATGCCAAAAAGGATTCTTGCTTGTCTATGCCCCAGAATCAGGGACGTACGCAGGGCGGGCCTCCATGCCCCCCCCCCAAAAAAAAAAAATAATCTTATGATTTATTTTTATTTTCCCATAATTTTTTGATACTTCTCACAGAATGAGGGATTGGAAGGATTTGGCCCCCTCCCCGAAACAGATTTCTGCGTACATGCCTGCCCAGAATTCCTAGTGTGATAGCTGAAGTGGAGTTTTATCGTCAATAACCGAGGGGATGATCCAAAGTTGTTTCATCAAGCTTTCGCTTGTTCGAGCCGTGCTTCTGCTTTCGAACTGAAAGCTCCATTTAAGCAGGCAAGACACATCAAGCTAACTTCAGACTTTGTCATTTCAAAACTATACATTACGAAATAGCCCAGGACTAAACAAACATGCCATTTGACCGAGATGTAGTCCAGAGTATTACACAAAGCTTTAAATTAGATAATCAATGAACAGCATTCTCTCTTTTTTCTCTTTCATATGTTTTACTCTTTTTTCATTGGCTTTGATTCACCTCGTTTTGCTTCTTTGTTATTTTTCTCTTTCATGCGTGTTTCTGTTTTTTCATTGGCTTTGATTCACCTCGTTTTTCTTCTTTGTTATTTTTCTCTTTCATGCGTGTTTCTTTTTTTCATTGGCTTTGATTCACATCGTTTTTCCTCTTTTTTCTCTATCATACGTTTTTCAATTTTTTCATTGGCTTTGATTTACCTCGTTTTTCTTCTTGGTTGTTTTTCTCTTTTTTATCTATCATACATTTTTCTCTTTTTTCATTGGCTTTGATTCACCTCATTTTTCTACTTTGTTGTTTTTCTCTTTCGTACGTTTTTCTCTTTTATCCGCTTTTCTCTTTTTTCATTGGCAATTCATCTTTGATTCACGACTTTATTACTTCACAAAATATACATTGCAAAATAACCTAGGACTAAACAAACATGCCATTTGGCCAAGATGTGGTCCTGAGCATTACAAAGCTTTAAATTAGAAAATCAATGAACAACATTCATAAAAACAACATAGTATCAGCCACAACCTTATCAAAAAAAAAAACACACACACACACACACACAAATGCAAACAATAAAAAAAATTATGCGTGAATACAAACTAAACTACTTAAGACTCCCCTGACAGAAAAACCTTCTTCATTTTAAATTTAAAGGATGGAAATGAAATACATTTTTTTATTTCGTCTCGTATTTTACTCCAAATCTGAACTCACATCGGGTTAGAATACAATGTAAGATAGTGTAAGATCCATGAAGACTCCCTGGCCCCATCACCAAAAAATTTTCTTAGAATAATAAATAGAAAAAATGAAGTTTCCAAAATAAAGAAATTGAAGGCTTCCTTTTGTTTCTTTCTTAGCAGTGATATTAGAAAATCGGCCTCCAGCAAGAAAATCAACTTTTGAACTAAAAGACACAAAGCTTCTTTTTAACACTGATCAATACTCCGTAAAGAGCTGATATGTGTATGGTGTAGCTGTATAATCCGGAAGTTCATTATTTTGTGAATGACCCGAAAAGTTATTTATTTTGTTCTATATAAAATATGCTAGTTTCGATTTTATTATTTTAGTTTTTCTACTGATAACGGTTGCTGTATATGTGATCGAAATATCTGGACTTTTGTACCTGTTTTTTCACTGTCTAAATAGATGGATTTATCCCCATTTGAAAGTTTATTTGTTCCTCATCGAACGGCAGTGTGGTCAAAGAAAACAACACCTAATTAAAGTGTTACGTCAAAAATACGTCGTATATATGGAGAAATGAGACAAAACCAGTAAACAACTTTAAACTCAACATTTGGTTTGTAATTAAAAGACACGGAAGGCTTTGCCACTTTCATTGGAAATTTGTTTTACATTTGGGCAAGATTAAAGAAGAAACTTTACATCAAGAACTTTGAATGAACTTTGTGAATGAACTCTCTCTGAAAATAATCTAGTGAATAATCCGGAAGTTAATTCTTTGTGAATGACCCGAAAAGTTATTTATTTTGTTGTATATAAATATGCTAGTTTCAATTTTATCATTTTAGTATTTCTACTGAAGACGGTCGCTGTATATGTGATCGAAATATCTGTACTTTTGTACCTGTTTTTTCACTGTCTAAATAAATGGATTTATTTCCATTTGAAAGTTTATTTGTTGGAAAAGTAATTAAGACCAGAGAAACAGAGCGGATGGATTTTCAGAGGCGTCTACTTCTTCTGAGCCCGACCTACTTTCCACTAAAGTTTCTGCATCCATATAAAATTTGGCAACAGGGTTGTTCTTGCCCCCTCCCCCCCCCCCCGGGAATAGCCCTATACACACCTTTTCGTATGAACATATATCTTTGTTTCCGCCGAGCCACACTTAAAATATTCATTGTCTGAATTAGTAGGCAAAGAAGCTAATTTCGGTTATGACCGGAATGCTTATTTCCTAAATTGGCTATAATATAAAACAGAACAGGTTTAGACAGACATTTCCTCAACCATATCCAGTGATTAACTTTCCAAATTAACATTACGAGGACTGTTCTGGTTATTGATAAGGTTCTGGTTATTGACAGCTAGACACACTATTTCGCAATCTAGAGAGAGTTAAAGAATTTTTTAAGCTTTGATTGATTTTCGTGAAATGGTAATGGTAATTTGCCACATCATAAATATTATACAGTATGGAAAATTCCGATCTTCTTCATTTTTTGGGACAAATCAGTCTCACTGTGAGACTCTCACGCATTTCTTAATGAGTCTGCCTTCACGCGTGCACAGTGACAAAATGCCAAGTACAAGATTACCACCCAGTGAAAAATCACTAACTTTTATTGATTTTTAGTAATTTTCTTCAATAATTTAGTGACTTATGTGCTGATTTAGTGATTTTTTTTTATTTAGACAATATAAAAAATCACTAGAAATAGTGATTAATCACTAGGAATGGTAACCCTAGCCAAGCAGCAACTGAAACAATTACGATTTACGATAAGGGAAACTTCCCTTTGCGCGCGCTGTGATGTGGGTGAAATTTATCGTTTCAAACAGATCGTGGTAACGAACTGTAAGTAAGGAGCGACCCGGCTCAATAGTAACCGAAGCTCTAAAAAACGGAATTTTGAAACCAGTAGATATATCAAAAGAATCAAATTTTTATGCTGATTTCAAATATATAAGTTTCATCAAGTTTTGTCTTGCCCATCAAAAGTTACGCGCCTGAAAAAATTTGCCTGATTTTCGAAAAAAGGAGGAAACAACCCCTAAAAATCATAGAACTCTAATGAAAATAACACCATCAGATTCAGCGTATCAGAAAACCCTAATATAGAGGTTTCAAGCTCCTATCTGCAAAAATGTGGAATTTTGTATTTTTTGCCAGAAGAAAGATCACGGATGCGTGTTTATTTGTTTGTTGTTTTTTTTTTTTGTTTCTTTGTTGTTTTGTTTGTTTTCTATTTTCCCAGGGGCGATCGTATCGATCCAGTAGTCCTAGAATATCGTGAAAGGGCTCATTCGAACGGAAATTAAAAGTTCTAGTGCCCTTTTTAAGTAACCAGCGTTGAGGAGGGGCTGTCCCCTCCTCAACAACTCACTCTTTAAGCTAAAGTCTGACTCTGTCTCACAACTTCATTTTTTAAAACAATAAAAAACTTTAGCGTAAAGAGCAAGGCGTTGAGGAGGGGACAGCCCCTTTCATATACAGAATAATTTCTGTTCGTTTTAAGTTTTAATGTCGCTCCTTACTTTCAGTTTAAAAAACTTGTTTTTTTAGTTAATCTCCGTCAGGGTCAACGTCTCAGTTTATGGAACATATGGCTCAAGTTCTGGAGCTAGCAGTATAAAAAAAATGAGCTTATTCTCATGGGAGATTTTAATCTTAACCTCAGTATTCCGCTAACGGCCGAAGCATCAGATTTGCTAAACAATATGGCAGGTTCAGGCCTATACCCTGCTTTTACAATTCTGACACTGGTTAGTGAGAGTATGCATTCACTTATCGACAACATATTCAGCTCCCTGCTCCCAGAGTCGGCGGCATTCCTCGTCAGCGACACATCAGACCACTTTCCCATTCATGCAACACTCGCCCTTTCAGAACCAGCTAAGATAAGGTCACGAATCAACCCCATGTTACCGATTATATGTTTAACAGAGGAAAACTTGAAGAATTTAAAACAGGAACTAGAGCAATTAAGCTATGATAACGTAATGAAGATACAAGATGTAGGCTAAACGATGCATTTGAGTCATTTCACTCGACGTTCTTGGATGTATACAGTAGATGTTGCGTAAGAAACCCGAGAACTAATAAACGACAAAAAGACCAACCAATTAACCCCTGGATGACGGATGGTCTTCTGGCCTGTGTGAATAAGAAAAACCACCTTTGAGGAGAGTATAGACGCTTTCCGAGCTTAGCACGGATAGAGGAGTATGAGCAATACAGGAAAGTCCTTCGGACTGTGTTACGAAGAGCAAAGCGTGGCTACCTGCACCAAAAGCTGACGGAAAGCGGGAAGGATGGTCGAAAGGTATGGCAAATTATCAACTCGGTACTACGGTAAATCACTAAATCTTCAACATTACCAGCGAAATTGCGAAGAAATTACCGAAACTACACAGGTTGCCGCATCGCTGAGTACATTTTTCGCAAATATCGGCCAGACCACAGCAAATGACGTCGGGACACCAGCTAAATCATACAAAGAATACCTTGGCCCGAAGTGCATGAAAACAATGGCAGTGAGTCCTGTAACACCAGGTGAGCTCGAATTACTCGTAAAAAATTTGAAGGGCTCTTCTGCTCCAGGTTTCGACCTGGTCCACACAAAGGCACTGAAAGCACTAGTGACGACAATTGGTGAGCCTCTAACTTACCTTGTAAATCTTTCATTAGATAAAGGGGTCTTTCCTGAAATGTTAAAACAAGCAAGGATAATAACTCTTCACAAAGCTGGATGTCAAACAGACACAGAAATTTATAGACCAATCTCAATCTTATCAGTTTTCTCGAAAGTCTTTGAAACGCCTCAGAAAAACCAGCTTTACCAATATTTAGAGGCCAAAGGCTTTTTTAGCAACCGCCAATTCGGGTTTAGGGCTGGCCATTCAACCGAAGACGCCCTTACTTCACTGAGTTTATTCGTAAACAGAATCCTAGATTCAGTTGCTTTACCTGCAGCTGTGCTTCTAGATATTAAGAAAGCGTTTGATAGCATGCACCACGAAATACTACTAGGAAAGCTGGATCATATTGGAGTTCGTGGCCAAGTCCTAGATTGGTTTAAGTCTTACCTGAAAAATCGTCGAATTTACCCAGGAAATGACCATACAAATGATTTCGTAGTTAACTGCGGGGTGCCACAGGGCTCTAAATTGGGACCGGTATTGTTTCTTGGTCACGTAAATGATCTTCAGCAAGTACTGACTCCTGCAAGTCGTAGCCCTTATTTTTACAAACTATGTCACCCACAAACGGCGCCGGGGTCTATAGTAGAAGCCGAGGACGAACTAACGGCATTTCCGGATGATTCACTTACGGCAAGCTCAGAATGGAACATCAAGTCTCTCAAAACGAAGCTACAAGACATTCTTGAAGAAACGTACCTGTGGATGGACGCAAATCGTCTAGTCATCAACATTGACAAATCGAGTGTCTTATTTTTTTCACGTATGGATTCGCTGGCTCCTGATGTGATTGGCATTGAAACCTCTCGCGGACTTATCAAGAGACCAGAAAAAGGACAAGTTCGATACCTAGGGGTTTTAATCGATGAAAACCTCTCATTCATACACCACATAGCATGTGTCGAGACTAAGCTTTCAAGGAACCTTGGAATCTTGAGAAAACTCAGTCACCAATTCCCTAAAAAAATACTAATCCTGATTTACAATGCAGTTATCAAGCCTCACATTCAATATTGTTGTACAGTTTGGCAATCTAATTTCAAGACACATTTACAGAGACTAAACTCACTTCCCAACAAAGCACTTCAAATTATAGGCCCAGCACCGAACAGATTATCAATGGCATCACTTTACAGACTATCTTGCACCGTTTTTTGTTTTAAATATTTCTCAGGAAAACTCCCATCACCATTTAAAGGCTTATTCAGACTAGCATCACAAATCCATAGTTTAAATACACGATCTTCATCAGATATTTACATACCCCGACACCGACAGCTAGGTCGGAATTTTCTCCTAGAATTGCGTGTGCTAGGGAGTGGAATGCACTTCCACAAGAGCTGAAATCATATAGGTCTCTCGGCTCCTTTAAAAAGATGTAAAAAATACCTAAAAGATTAAAATTTTATTTACTAGATGTATTTTATTATTATTATGTTTAGAATTTTTTGATATTATTAGTATTTATTATATTTTAGTTTGATACTTCAAGGGGTGTGAGTAGAGGAGAAGTTGTGTTAAATTTATTGATTTTTGATGGTGGTTCGGGGTGGAAATTAGAGAGGACAGGAGATCACGTTGTATTTAGAGTGTGCCATTATTACGGCGTATTTTTTTATATTTTTTAAAATTAAAACCCATATTGAACTTGAAACTGAACCAAATTTTCGATACTGTATAATATTTATGCGGTGGTACTTTGCCAATTCCTCTGCAATTGGATCCTCCTTTCCTCTTCTTCGGCAGCAATTCCTCTAAAATTCCTCTAGTGCTGGATCTGCAATTCTTCTCTCCTATACTCAGCAAACAACAATTTTTTCAAGCCTACAGTAGCAGCCATCAAAAGCAATTCAAAAAGCGTTATACGATAGGATTTCTTGTTTAAACCGTCCTCAGTTAGCAGCAAGGTCGTATCCAGGGGGGTTAGGGGGTTTGACCCTTCCCCTCTAAATGTTTTTCCGAATCGTAAAAACGTAACAAAATGCATATAAACAAATGTTGAAGCGTTTTTTAATATTTTTTGTCTATCCCCCCCACCCAAAAAAAAACAATCATGGACAGATACTAGATAGTATAGAAAATGTATTGCAATAAGCGACCAAGTAACAAGTATGGCGATAATAGGTTTAAATAACTGGTTTTCTCCACTGGCAATCACCTTATGGTCCCTTTCAGAGGCGGCAGAGAGGGGAACTTCCCCCTTGCTTTGCAGCCACCCTGTGGTAGACTGGAAAATACATATTTTTTTTTTTTTTTTTTTTTTGTATTTTCATTGAAAAACATCTTTCTCGGTATTTTCACTTGAAAAAAAAAATTGCGCAGACGCTTATTTTAGTAGATTCTCGGCAACTTCATATCTATTCCTAAAAAAAGATATCTCACTGGTTCAAGAACTTTGCAAGTGCTATGATTGGGTTAAAAATTATGTGAAAAATTCCGATTGGTTCAAATTAGCGCTAGCTAAATCTCGGTCTGAATAAAAATATAATGATAAATATCCCGAAAGTCAAAAGACCAACCGTGAGCGCAAATTTTAAGTTCCCTATTACCATTTAGGGAAACAAGCGAGAATAAAGGTCAGGCCAGACAGCAGAACAATCCTTACTTTTGCCCAATGTCTAAGGATATTGGAGAGAACCTTTTGTAGTTTGTAGGGCAATGTAAAAAATTGGCAGATTTAAGGAAGACGTTTTTGGGGAAAGTTTCATTGATGAAAAATAATTGGACATTATCAACGTGAAAAGGGAATTTCTTAGGGTAGGGAAATTCTTGAGACTAGGAATGAGCCATAGATCTCAGATTTCAGGAGTGGTTTTAGGTCTTATAATCTGGGAGGGGGGCAAGGTAATAGGGGTGTAAAAATATAAAATGAAAGGAATTGAATGTCAGATGTCGGAAGAACTAGGGGGGCAGCTGACCCCCTCCTCAGGCCATCACTAGAACCATCACGTGTTTGATGTGGTGACCGGCATCAACCCCCCTCCCCCACCACTGGTTGGTCTCCAATCACTTACGACTTATAGAGAAGGACTAGAACTCTCAATTTCTGATCTAATGAGCAAACTCCGAAGTTTCTGCGACCATGAGGTGGAGGTATTATCCGGGGGGATTTCCCGGGGGTAAACGCTTAGAACCACTTAATTTTAAGTGTCATCACTTATAGCTTGTTTTTTGTTCGTTTTTTCACGGCCCTTTTTAGCTTTTGTACAAATAAGTTATTATTATTATCATTATTATTATTGGCCTACGATCGATACTTAAAAATCGGCTTCAGTATCATCTTCTGCAGCAAAAAAAGGTTTTGCCAGAAGGGACAAGAAACGGTAAACTTTTTCCGGAATCCAATTTAGAAGCCATTTTAATTTGAGGTTTTTTTCGTATTCAGTTATACCAATCAATAAAATAGAGTTACTGACCTTTGGAAATTTCAAAGCTTGCTGTATAGCGATTCCTCCTTCTGGCTTCTTGTTCACTTTAAAGACTTCAATTTCGCAGTCTGTTGCTCGGTAGATGACAATAGCTTTAGAATCTGGACTCCATGACAACTTGGAGCCATGATCAAATTCAACTGCTCCTCTATTGGGTTGATGATTCTTTTCAGGCAATTCCTTCACTTTCCAAAACAAAATTGATCTATCTACAATGAAATTTTTTTTAACACAGATTGCATAACAACAAACCTTTATAGGAACTACGAATTAACTTACTAATTACAAACTAATTCTTTTGTAGAAGTAAGGTTATCAAACAGTTCGTGGCAACGAACTCCGAGTGAGGAGCGACATGGCTCAATAGTAACCGAAACTCCAAAAAAGGAATTTTGACATCAATAAATACATCAAAAGAATCGGCTTGTTATGCTGACTCCAAATTTATAAGATTCATTAAACCAAGTGTTTATTCATTAAATGCCTGATTTTCGAAAAAGGTTGGAAACACCCCCTGTTACAAGAACCTTATTGAAAATCGCATCATCAGATTCAGCGTATCAGATAACCATACTGTAGAGATCGCAAGCTTCTATCTGCAAAAATGTAGGATTTTGTATTTTTTGCAAGAAGATCACGGATGAGTGTTTATTTGTTTTTTTTTTTTTTTTTTTTTCAGGGGTGATCATATCGAACCAATAGTCAAAGAACATAGGGAGAGGACTCATTTGAACGGATATTAAAAGCTCAAGTGTCCTTTTAAAAGATCACAGGGTAAGTAGCCCCCCTCCCACGCCCTCTTTTTCCCCAAAATCGTCCGTTCAAACTTTTGAGATAGCCGTTTTGTTCAGCATTGTTGAAAAGTCCCAAAACTATCCCTTTGGAGATAACATGACCCCCCCCCCCCCCAAGCCCCTGGGTATAGGTCTTTAAGCTATAAAATTTGCCTATTGTTTACGTATACTTTCAAAGAAGGGAAGGGAAATTTGCAGGGGTGAACTTTCCAGGGAAAATTTTACACTGGGGGATTTGACAAAGTTTCTATACGAAATTCTTTTTATTTGTCTTACTTTCTCTTTGCCTACTCAATTTTGGGTGTGGAGATGTTCCGGGAGAATTGTTTGGGGGAAATTTTCAGCGTGTTTGGATTTCCGGGAAATAATCTCCATGGAAGGGGGGATTTTCGGAGTGATCGGGAAAAGAACACTTAGTCTTTTATCAAATGATAAAAGACTTAGTCTTTATCAAATGAAATAAGCTAAGGAGAATTTTTCGGGCTGAATCTTCTGCAAGAAATTTTACCGAGGGGGTGGGGGATTATCAGCGAGGATGGAATTGTCCGGAAGATTTTACGGGGGGAGGGGGAATGTATTTTGTGTGGGAAGAACTTTCCATTAAGAAGTTTCCCATGAAGGGAGGGAATTTTTCATGGAGGGTGAGCCATATTTACCGGCATCACTTGAAAAACGATCAGAAATTGAATTAAAAAAAAAAAAAATACAGTTTATTCAGCTGAAACTAAGGAGCAACATTAAATCTCAAGACGAGCAGAAATTATTCTGTATATGAAGGGGTTCCCACCCTCCTCAATACCTTGCTCTTTACACTAAAGTTTGATTGTTACTCCCAATTTTTTTAGAGTAGGACCCTTGAAACAGAACAGCCGTTTAATTGACTTGACTTTATTTACTACTAATTACAAAATAAACTATATACAAGCAACCGCCCGGGGAAGGCTAAAAAAGCCTGATGAAGGACGGCTGCAATCCTCTAATTCTCAACCTTTTAAAAATTTCATTAACAAAAAAAAAAAAAAAAAAAAAAAAAAAAAAAAAAAAAAAAAAAAAAAAAAAAAAAAAAAAAACTGAGACATTAAGAATAATAATAATAATAAAGTATCTCCCCTCTCCCAATATTTTTTTTTATTTTTACTTTAAACAACCCAATGTGTTCAGCTTCCCCAACGCCAACTGGGATATCATTCCAAATAGCCGGAGCCAAATACCGAATTCCGAAACCTGCACGTGTGGTGTCTCGATACTCAACCGTAAAATTTTCCGCCTCTCTAGTCGCATACCTGTGGAGTGAACTATTTACGCGAAAAAAATTGTAAGAACTGGAGGACATACATCATTCCAACATCTATAGGCAAAAATAGCAGCTTGGTAATCGCGAATCTGACCAATGTTAAGCACACGTAATTTTTTAAAACATGACGCGGTATCATTCACATTTTCTATATAATTCCCAAGAAGACGTACTGTTTTGTTTTGTAAAATCTGCACTCTTTTGAAATTTGCGTAGAAATTGCTAGACCAAATGACGCAACCATAAGAAATATAAGGCTCAACAATACTATGATACAATAATAAAAGAACCGATAATGGTAAAAAATGCTTCAAACGACGCAAAATTCCCAGACCTCTAGCAACTTTAGCTGCAACAAGATGACTATGGTGCTTCCAAGACAAATTACAATCAAGCTGGAAGCCCAAATAACGCACCTCAAGCAACTGTGACAAAGGCTTACCATTAAAAAAATATATCTCCATCAACACTCGGAGGCTTACCAACTCTCCTAAAATCATAAAATTACTTTTTTTAACATTCACTGACAAAAGGCTCAAACTTGTAAATACATAAAATGACTTTAAAACCCTATTTACTTTCAACAATAGATCATCAATCATTCGACTAGACATAGTTAAAGCAGTATCATCCGCGAAAGTCGTGATAAAACACTCCGGTAAGTAAAAACGCATTGAATCAACATACACAAGGTACAGAAGTGGTCCCAAGACAGATCCCTGAGGTACACCACACTTCACTTGATAGGGAGAAGAAAATGCATCATTTAAAACAACTTGAATAGATCTTCCACTTAAAAAACTATCAAACCATTTCAGATAATTACCACGAACTTCAAGGGACTGTAGACGTTTGAGTAAAATTTTAAAATCCACTGTATCAAACGCCTTTCTAAAATCAATAAAAACAGTCAAAGGGATTTCACCAAGTTCAAATCATCTATTTACAATATCACAGAGAGAATGCACGGCGTCCGACGTCGAGTGACCTTTCTTAAAGCCGAACTGAGTTTCACTTAACATCCCTGTTTTCGTAAGGTAATCATATAGCCTTTTATGCACAATTTTTTCAAATATTTTGAAAACAGAGGAAGGATTGATATAGGTCTATAATTTTCGATATCTAGCATAGACCCACCTTTATGGAGGGGATGACTCTTGCCCTTTTAAGCGCATCGGGGAATACCCCAGTTTCCAGGGAAAGATTGATAATGTGGACGAGACATGGTATTAAATAACACATCACTGATTTAAAAGCCTTCAATTTAATTCCATCTGTCCCTGCTGAATTAGATTTGATTGTTTTCACAACCTTCAGAATTTCATCTCCAGTACACGGTTGAAATTCAATTTCATTTCCAATTCCTCTTTCATCCAAAAATTCGTCCTCCAGGGAATCATTATTAAAATTCACTAGCCCTTCCGCCTGCACATTTTGACCAATACTTGAAAAGAACTCAGCAAATTTATTAGTAATAATCGTTTCATCACTCACTGCTTCTCCTTGAATCAGCAACGAATTGGGCGGAGCTTCTTTCCTCTTTCCCAATAGGTCATTTATAACCTTCCGAGTTCCTCTCGCATTATCCTTATTTAAACTCAGTTGGTTAGCAAAATATTCTTTTTTAGCTTTCCTTCTCATTGAGTTCACTTTATTGCGTATTATTTTAAACTCTTCCAATTTCTTGACACACTTACTATTTAAATAATCTGCATACACTTGATTTCTTAAATCTGACGCTTCAAGAATTTCTGTAGTTATCCAAGGCTTCCTGGGTTGAACCTTATGCGGTTTCACAAATTTAACTGGGCAAGTCTTGTCATAAATTGGCTGTAGATCCCCATCATGCAATCAAATGCCCCAGATGCGTCATCTTTTATCTCCAAAATCTCGCTAAGATCAGTGCTGCTTAACTCATCACCAAACCTCTGTAAGTTCTCTTTTTTTAACGACCGAGTCTTCACTTTTTTTCTTTCATTTCTTTTTATGCGGACACAAGGTACCGTTCCGAGAACTGGAAAATGGTCAGAACAAGGGTACAGAACCACATCAGCATAACTACGGTCCAGATACTTCGAACCAACAAAAATATTGTCAATGAGAGTAGCTGAATGACTCGTAACCCGTGTTGGAATATTAGCTAGGGGAAAAAGATCATTAGCAACCATCAAATTAAAAAAATCAAGATTCACTCCATTCAGCGATAGCAGATCAAAGTTAAAATCACCCATACAAATAAAATCTAAACCTGTCCGAGTGCCGCACGCGTAAGTTAATCTCCAATCACTTTGAACTATTAAAAATGGCCCTATTCCTTTCAATTTCCAATTAAATGAGCCCTTTTGAAGTTTCTACGACAAAACTTTCAATACAAATCTTCTATGCCCCAGGCCATAACTTACAACCCTTTCCCTGAGTGTTGGGGGGTGTCATTCTCAAAGACCTAATTTTCAGAACTTTCTACTACGTTGAACAAAATGGCTATCTGAAAATTTTTATTATATGTGTTTGGAGGAATGGTGGGCGTGAGAGGGAGGTTAATTACCCTCCAATCACTTTCGACTATTACAAAGGGCACTAGCCCTCTCAATTTACAATTGAATGAGCCCCATTTGAAGTTTTACGACAATTCTATCTACAAAAACCTTATATGCCCCCAGGGCAAAACCTAAAACCTTTGCCCTTGGGGCTCTGGGGGGTTTGTCATCCTTAAATACAGAATTTCCAGAACTTTCAAATACGTTGAACAAAATGGCTATCTCTAAACTTTGATTGAATATTTTTGGGGAAATGGTGAGCGTAAGAGGGGGGTCAATTACTCTTCAATCACTTTCGACAATTAAAAAGGGCAATTTTAATTTCCAATCAAATGAGCCCTTTTTGAATTTTCTATAACAACTTTCTATATAAACTTTATATGCACCCAGGGCACAACTTACAACCCTTGCACTGAGGGCTGTGGGGGAGGGGGGAGGGGGGAGGGGTTGTTATACTTAAAAACCTAATTTCCAAAACTTTCAACTACGTTGTATAAAATGACTATCTAAAATATTGATTGGATGTGTTTGGGGAAAAATTGGCGTGAGAGGGGGGTTAGTTGCCCTCAAATCCCTTTCGACTTTTAAAAAGGGCATCATCCCTTTCTATTTTCTATCGAATGAGCCCTTTTTCAAGTTTCTATGACAAAGATTTCAATAAAAACCTTATATGCCCCGAGGGCATAACTTATAACCCTTGCCCTGAAGACTGTGGGGGGAGTGTCCTGCTCAAAGGTGTAATTTCCCGAACTTTGAACTGCGTGGAACAAAATGGCTATCTCAAAATCTTTATTGGATGCGTTTGAGGAAATAGTGGGCGTGGAAGGGCTGTTAGTTGCTTTCCAATCACTTTCGACTTTTAAAAAGGGCACTAACCATTTCAATTTCCAATCGAATGAGCTCTTTTTGAAGTTTCTACGACAACGCGCTATATAAAAACCTTATATGCCCCCTGGGCATAATTTACAACCCTTGCCCTGACGGATATGGGGGGGGGGTTCATCCTCAAAGACCTAATTTCCAGAACTTAAAACTACGTCGAATAAAATGGCTATCTCAAAGTTTTGATTAGATGTGTTTTGGGAAAAGATAGGCGTCAGAGGCGGGTTAGTTACCCTCTAATCAATTTCTACTATTAAAAAGGGCACTAGCCCTTTGAATTTCCAATCGAAAAACATATCCTCCTCAAAAACATAATTTCTATCTGGAAATCAACTACACTGAACAAAATGGCTATCTCAAAATTTTGATTGGACGTGTTTCGGGAAATGGTGGTCGTGGAAGGGGTGTTAGTCGTCTTCCAATCACTTTCGACTGTTAAAAAGGGAACAAGCCACTGCAATTTCCAATTGAATGAGCCCTTAAGACAACTTCTTCAAAACAAAGTGCCCTGTTCTAAGGGGAAAAATTAATAAATAATAGATTGTGCCAACTTCGTTCTTATATGCCCCCAGGGCATAACTTAAAATTCTTGCCCTGAGGGTTTTGGGGAAGTGTCCTCCTCGTTACTTAGTCCCCGTTTCCTGTCTCGTTCTTGAGTGTCCCCGTTCTTAGGCGGTGCCTATGATTTATACAACAACTTTCTATATAAACCTTATATGCCCCCAGGGCATGACTTACAACCCTTGCACTGAGGGCACTGAGGGGGTTATCATTCTAAAAGACCTAATTTCCAGAACTTTCAATTACGTTGAACAAAATGGATATATAAAAATTTTGATTGGATGTTTTGGAAAATGGTGGGCGTGACAGGGGCGTTAGTCGTTATCCAATCACTTTCAACTATTAGAAAAGGTACTAGCCCTTCCAATTTCCCATTGAACGAGCCCTTTTGAAGTTTCTATGGCAACCCTTTCAATAAAAACCTTATATGCCCCCAGGGCATGACTTAAAACCCTTGCACTGAGGGCTCTGAGGGGGGTTATCATCCTAAAGGACCTAATTTCCAAAACTTTCAACTACGTTGAATAAAATGGCTAACTAAAAATTCTGATTGGATGTGTTTGGGGAAAAGGTGGGCGTGAGAGGGGGGTTAGTTGCCCTCAAATCACTTTCGACTATTAAAAAGGGCACTAGCCCTTTGAATTTCAAATCGAATGAGCCCTTTTTGAAGTTTCTACGACAAATATTTCAATAAAACCTTATATGCCCCCAGGGCATAACTTATAACCCTCGCCCCGAGGGTTGCGGGGGAGTGTCCTCCTCAAAAACATATTTTCTATCTGGAAATCAACTACGCTGAACAAAATGGCTATCTTCAAATTTTTATTGGATGTGTTTGGGGGAATGATGGGCGTGGGGGGAGGGCTAGTTACCCTCCAATCAATTTCGACTATTAAAAAGGGCACTAGCCCATTGAATTTCCAATCGAATGAGCTTTTTTTGAAGTTTCTACGACAACACCTTCTATAAAAACCTTATATGCCCCTAGGCATAACTTAAAACCCTTGCCCTAAGGGCTCTGGGAGAGTGTCCTCCTCAAAAACATATTTTCTATCTGGAAATCAACTACGCTGAACAAAATGGCTATCCCAAAATTTTGATTGGATGTGTTTGGGGAAATGAGGGGCGTGGGAGGGGAGATTTTTCCTGGACGCAACCCTGAAACCTTTGTTACAGAGTACAAGCATGCTGCGATGATTTTCCAGCCAGAGTTGCCACCTGAAAATAATTTAGACGTGTTATTTTTTTTTTTTTTTTTTTTTTTTTTTTTTTTTTTTTTTTTTTTTTTTTTTTGTTCTTCCGTTTATGCGGAAAACATACACACTACGCTATCTACTATATAAACAAGCTTAATCAAATACTTGACACCATTCATTACTAGGGCCATTATATAGTTCTCTGTTTTCTTTAGTCTGTCTCCAATTTTACAGAGGTGATAGGACTTCCTGTTTTTTCCCTTTTCTGCTTGGACACGCTTTAGTCAAAATTAATTGAAGATGTGCGGGAAGACAACGAAAACCGTGACGGATGCAGGTTATGCCCCACGGTTATGTGCAAAACTTTCTACCCATTCCCGAATAGGCAGTAAATATTTTTCGGAATTGAGCCCTATTTATGCCCTCGTGAAGGTGCGAACGACGGCAAAATGCCCTATGTGCTCCCTCTGAGGGTCCTTCTAGGATGTATGAAATTCAATTAGCTAGATGGTACTTGTCTATTATACGGACCACACTAAAAAAGTGAAGTTAGGTTAATCATAATGAAATATACCAAACTATGATGAGAATATAATAATTAAGTAACAAAATTATGGGAACTACAACAGAGAATTATGGAAAGTTGGCCGCGCATAACACATTATATTAAATACTTAACCAACTCTATATACCAAATATTTAATTAAAATACGCTTGCATAGAATTTTATCTTACTGAGACTAGCCTAAGCTAGTTATCTCCGAATGCTTTTTGACAAATATAGTCAAAACTCTTACAAATTTCGAAAGAAACAAAGTTCTTGGTTTTCCGTTAAATTAAAATGTAATCGAAAATCAGAAATTTCACTTATTTTTTTTATTATTATCAAAGCACGGTGCCGTGATCAAAGCTATAGAATCTTGGCCAAATTAGGCGTGTGCATAATGCAAACTTGAAAATGGACTTGTTCCATATTCCTGATTTCTTTACTTTCTTTTTCGCTTGAGTGGATTTTTGGAGAAAACCAAGGGAAACCAGAGCTCATTGTTGACAAGATACTATGGATCAATCAAACTAATTGAGCAGATTTGTGAATTATCACCAGCTTTGCCAAATAACTATGCAAATTAATTTGAAGCACCAATTAAAAAAGAGCCAAACACAAGGCCACATCCAGGTGGAAGTGTTAGGGGATTTGAAACCTCCCCCCTCCAAAAAGAATTAAAAAACGTAAAAACGTAACGAAAATTAATATAAATTAATTTTTGATGCGTTTTTTAAGGTTTTTTTGTACCCCCCCCCCCCAAAAAAAAAAAATATTTTGCCCCCCCCCCCAAAAAAAATATATTTTGCCTTTTTTAAGTAGCAAATAAGTGCCCCTTTAAATGCCCTTTAATCGCCGTACAGCAAAGTGCAGTTGTCTGCCATTTTGTACCACAAAACGTCAATTTTTTGCCACAGGGGGCAAAAGGGCTGGGAAATGCAAATTCTTAAGACGACCAATCGGTCTTCATGGTCTGAAACAATAGGCCAGTTTTTTAGCACTAAGATCTTACATCTTTCTGCAAAGATTATCGTTTTTTAATTCATCTTTGTTCTAAGATCTTACAGCTCACTGATGTTAGCAAAAAGTGTGAAGACCGCCGCTGTTTCGCCATATAGAACAATGATGAGAGAACTTTATTGATCTACTCATCATTGTTCTCAGACCGCTGATCAGAGCAGCATGATGAAAGACGTTTGCACAAAAACGACAAAAGATGTAAGATCTTACTTCAAAGATTTCACTTTTAAGCGTTTTCTGACAAAAGATGCAAGATCTTAGTACATTGATGAGTGGAAAAACGGTCCTAATATATCGTATGTTTTAAACCGTACAAAGATTTTCGCATGGGTAGGGTAGATGTCTCCTTTTTTTCTGTTTTGCCAAAGCTTTAAAGCTACTGTTAGCTTTAAAGCTACTTTAAAGCTACTGTTCATATCCACACACCTTTCACAAATTTGTCAATGATTCCGTTGGATGCCACATGCCACCACATACGGTACTTTCTGGTGTCATTTCGGGTAGAAAGGCTAGAAAGGAAGGCAATTGTAAACCTCGAAAGTCGAAAATACTAAATCTTCTGTTTAAAATTCCCGGTTTACAATTCTTAAGAGTGTATATTTTGATGGGTTACACTAAATTTAATGAATCATATATTTGGAACCAGCATAATAAGCCAATTCTTTTGATATATCTATTGATATCAAAATTCCATGTTTTAGAGTTTCGGTTACTATTGAGCCGCATCGGTCCTTGCTTACAGTTCGTTACCACAAACTGTTTGATCCAGAATGGGGCTAATAGGTGAGGCTCAGTCGTTACCCGTAACTCTCGTTTCTTTGATGTAGCATGTATGGCTGTTTTCTAAAAGTGAATAAATGCCCCTCCTTCTTTAAAGCTCTCTCGTATTGTTCCTCCGTTCAGTGGCAGCAATGAGGGAGAGAGGGAGCATTGTCCCCAATTTTTTTGGCCTTTCTTAGATTTTGAAAAAATACCTTTTTCCGGTATTTTTATTCAAAAATGGTCTTTTTGGTATTTTCATGATAAAACAACAAAATTGCCACCAGTCCCAGATTTTGAAAATAGATTTTAGCCCTTCCTCTCCAAATTTCCGTGAATTAACTCGGTACTGTTCTATTAGCTAGGCAACATGCGAGAAGTGAAGTTTGGTTAATGATAATGAAATAAAACAAATTATGATGAAAATACAATAGTTTCGAAACAAATTTCGGCTACATATTTGCCCATTAGGGGGGTGTAAAGCATAGCATATATTAAATACGTAACCTAACCTAACCACCTTTTCCCCCCTAAATCCCAAAAAACTGAAGTTTAAATATAGGTCCCGGAGTGAGAAACCCCTTGTTTACTCAGCGTCCCATAGGAATTACCGGGTAATGCCTATTTGATATTTGCTTTTCTCGAGTGGCTGTCTCGGGTGTTGCCTAGCTAATAGAACAGCACCATAACTCCACTATCCCCTTATCCAACCAACAAGACAGAGACGAAGGGGCATATCTTAAAGCAATTATTTTAAGGTTGGCATATCAAGATCTGAGTGCTTGACGAAGGGCTTGATTCGACAGTGCACTTTGGTTTGTGGCGATCTTCCTAGGGACGTTTTCCTCAAAAGTCTTTTTGTCAATTCCTTCAAAGGAGATTCAACAACAGACAATTACAACCTTGTGACGGAGCGAGGTAAAAGACTAGCGGCATACATATACTTTAAAGTACGTAACGCTGCGAAATTATGAATAAAAAGGGGCAAATAGGACGTGATTACACTAGATGGTTGAGCGTGGGTACTCCCTCAAATCATGTATCCTAATCATCATTCAGGCAGAATAAATTACATCAAAGAATTTGTTTTGGTGACAGCCTTAGTGTTGAAACTATGTAGAACTTTGATCATTTCATCATAGAGTACTTTTTCATGGAGTTCTCCTTCCGGAATTTTACTTCCTGAAGAGATAAGCTCGTGATTACAAAATATTTTAGCCGTCCTACAAGCTCATCACGGATGACGTGTCAGCATTTTGGGGTTTATTAACGGGATTTGCATCAGACAAAACAAAAACATCTGCTGTTTTGAGACTGCAAAAACTGGATTAATGTCAAGAATTTTTAGGGCATCACATGTATATTTTTTTATGCATAATTTTAGAGTAAAAACTCCTATACGTAAAAACTAGAATAAACCAAATTATTTTCATGATTAAAAACTGTACAAATATCTCATAAGCTGAAACATGCAGTAATGAACCATTAAGTATTATTATGTATAACACTGGCAGATCATGGATATTTAGATCCCCATGATTTTTTCTGGCACCTTTAATCCCCATGAAATTAAATATTTTTTTCTGGCGCCTACATTCCTTGTTTTTTTTACTCTTTTTTTAAATAAACTTGTCAATTATTGGCACCCTTGTCAAATCCCTCCCCAAGATTTTGCACTAGATCCGCCCTTGAAGTATAAGAAATAATGTTCCAAATGATTCAATAAAATAATAGCAGACGAAACTGTTCATATAACCAGGACGATAATCTATTTCACAAATATCAAGTCAGAGACGATAAATACAGACGCTAAATCTAATGTTTTAGCTTAAATTAATAATTCCTTGAAATTCCTTGCTTATTCCTTGAAAGACTAGTAAGGATGTTTCGATGGGGGGTTAGGGATTTTGACCCCCCTCCCCGAAATGTTTGTCTGACTCGTGAAAACGTAGCAAAAATGCATAAGAAATCTTGAGATGTTTTTGAAGTTTTTATATACCCCCTCCCCCCAACAAAAATCCTGGATGACCATTGTCAAAATTTAGTTAAAAATAAAGTTTTTTAATCTAAATTTTCGAGGGGGGGGGGGAATAAAAAATGGTATTTGTGTATTATTCCTACCAGACTAAAGTTCTAGATCTGAATAAAACCAGTTTCTCTTTCTGCATTCGGAGATAATTAGCTTAGCCTGAGTGAGATAAACTACGGTAACTATGCAGGCATATTTTAATTAAATATTTAATATATATATATATATATATATATATATATATATATATATATATATATATATATATATATATATATATATATATACATATATATACATATATATATATATATATATATATATATATATATATATATATATATATATATTATATATATATATATATATATATATATATATATATATATATATATATATATATATATATATATATATATATTATATATATATATATATATATATATATATATATATATTATAATGTTTTTACTAATAAAATTATAAATGTTTTTACTTTTATAACTTTAATAAATCAAATAATATTAAAATTTTGATTACTAAATATCAGTAAATGTACATTAAACTGACGATGCACATTCATTTGTATTTTTTTTCAGTAAAGTGCAAATTATGTTCTGGCCTTGGGAAGGCATAGGGGTTTTGAGCCCATCTTATGTTAATTTCTGCTCGTTTTGAGTTTGACTCGGTTATTTATTATAATTTCTGCTCGTTTTGGGTTTCATTTATTTATCGATGCTGATTTGTGGTAGTTTCACGCTTGGTAGATTATTTGATTTTATTTTTGCTCATTTTTTGTTTAATGGAGCTCTTTACTTTTCTTTGAAAAACTTAATTTGTGGGAAAAGTTTTTTTAATTAATTTCTGTTCGTTTTACATTGACAGTATTTTCAGAGAAAAAGAAAATAATAATTTAAATCTTTTCGTTTTTTTAAGAATTTATAGTTTGGCCTGCAATTTGTATGCTGGAGAAAAATTTTCAGCAATTTTTAACAACATATACCCTCTTAAAAATCTGGACACAAATAGTAGTGTCTAATTTAGTTTTATACATCCTCTAGTTGACCTGAAATGGAAACTTGATACCATTCGCAAAAAAAATCTGTTTACTTTCTTTGATAGCTTGGATACACTTACGCTATTTTGATTTGGTTAAATTTTAAGAGCAGAAGCAGCCCCAAAAGTTTGAACATAATACTCTCAGTCGTTCTTGGGATACTGCTGAGATGCCTTATTGGGAATTAGCATTAACACAGTGCATTTTGATTTAATCTTATGGCAACAATTCGTTTTTAAACATAAAGTCAAATGGGAGGGTGGGCATGGGAGGGGGATTAGTTTCCCTCCAATCACTATCGACTATTAAAAAGGGCATCAGCCCTTTCTATTTTCAATCGAATGAGTCCTTTTTGAAGTTCCTACGACAACTCCTTTGATACAAAGTGCCCTGGTCTAAACAAAAAAAAAAAAAAATACATTATATCCACATCGATCTTTACTATAAAAATGTCAAGCCTTCCAATTACTTTCGACTATTAAAAAGGGCACTAGGCCTTTGAAGTTTCTACGACAACGCTTTCAATAAAAACCTTATATGCCACCAGGGGATAACTTACAACCCTCGCCCTGAGGGCTGGGTGGGGGGGTTGTCATCCTCACAGACCTAATTTCCAGAACTTTCTAGTACGTTGAACAAAATGGCTATCTGAAAAATTTGATTGGATGTGTTTGGGGGAATGGTGGGCGTGAGAGAGGGGTTAGTTACCGTCCAATCACTTTCAACTATTAATAAGGGTACTATCGTGAATGAGCCCCTTTTGAAGTTTTTACGACAACTCTATCATTAAAAACCTTATATGCCCCCTGGGCATAACTTACAACCTTTGCCCTGGGGACTCTCAGGGGTTTGTCATCCTCAAATACATAGTTTCCGGAACTTTCAACTACGTTGAACAAAATGGCTATCTCTAAGCTTTGATTGAATGTGTTTGGGGAAATGGAGGGCGTGAGAGGGGGGTTAATTACTCTCCACTCACTTTCGACTATTAAAAAGGGTAATTTCAATTTCCAATCAAATGAACCCCTTTTGAAATTTCTACAACAACTTTCTATATAAACCTTATATGCCCCCAGGGCACAAATTACAACCCTTGCACTGAAAACTCGGGTTTTTATCCTAAAAGACCTAATTTCCAGAACTTTCGACTACGTTGAACAAAATGCATATCTCAAGATTTTGATTGGATGTGTTTGGGAAAATGGTGGGCGTGACAGGGGGGTTAATTGCCCATTTCAATAAAAACCTTATATGCACCCAGGGCATAGCTTATAACCCTTGCCCCCAAGACTATGGGGAGAGTGTCCTGCTCAAAGGTATAATTTCCTGAACTTTAAACTTCGTGGAACAAAATGGCTATCAAGAAATTTTGATCGGATATGTTTGGGGAAATGGTGGGCGTCGAAGAGGTGTTTGTTGCCTTCCAATCACTTTCGACTATTAAAAAGGCACTAGCCATTTCAATTTCCAATCGAATGAGTCATTTTTGAAGTTTCTACGACGACGCGTTCAGTAAAAGCCTTATATGCCCCCAGGGCATAACTTACAACCCTTACCCTGAGGGCTGTGGGGGAGTGTCCTCCTCTAAACCATAATTTCTATATGGAAATCCAAAACACTGAATAAAATGGCTATCTAAAAATTTTGATTGGATGTGTTTGGGGAAAAGGTGGGCGAGAGAGGGGGGCTAGTTGCCCTGAAATCACTTTCGACTATTAAAAAGGGCACTAGCCCTTTTAATTTCCAATCGAATGAGCCCTTTTTCAAGTTTCTACGACAAACATTTCAATAAAAACTTATATGCCCCCAGGGCATAACTTATAACCCTTGCCCTGAAGACTGTGGGGGGAGTGTCCTGTTCAAAGGTTTAATTTCCTGAACTTTAAACTTCGTGGAACAAAATGGCTATCAAGAAATTTTGATCGGATATGTTTGGGGAAATGGTGGGCGTGGAAGGGGTGTTAGTTGCCTTCCAATTACTTTCGACTATTAAAAAGGGCACAAGCCATTTCAATTTCTAATCAAATGAGCCCTTTTTGAAGTTTATACGACAAAGCGTCCTATAAAAACTTTATATGCCCCCAGGGCATAACTTACAACCCTTGTCCTGAGGGCTGTGAGGAGGTTGTGATCCTCAAAAACCTAATTTCCAGAACTTAAAACTACGCTGAACAAAATGGCTACCTCAAAATTTTGATTGGATGGGTTTGAGGGAATGATGGGCTTGGGGGGGGGCTAGTTGCCTTCGTATCACTTTCGACTATTAAAAGGGCACTAGCCCTTTGAATTTCCAATCGAATGAGCCTGTTTTGAAGTTTCTACGACAACGCCTTCTATAAAAACCTTACATGCCCCCAGGCCATAACTTAAAACCCTTGCCCTGAGGGTTGTGAGGGAGTGTCCTCCTCAAAAACATATTTTCTATCTGGAAAACAACTACGCTGAACAAAATTGTTGTCTCAAAATTTTGATTGGATGTTTGGGGGAACGATGGGCGGGGGGGGGGGGCTAGTTGCCCTCCAATCACTTTCGACTATTAAAAAGGGCACTAGCCCTTTGAATTTCCAATCGAATGAGCCTGTTTTGAAGTTTTTACGACAACACCTTCTATAAAAACCTTATATGCCCCAGGGCGTAACCCCTTGCCCTGAGGGTTGTGGGGGAGTGTCCTCCTCAAAAAACATACTTTCTATCTGGAAATCAACTACGTTTAACAAAATGGCTATCTCAAAATCACTTTTGACTATTAAAAAGGGTGCTAGTCCTTTGAATTTCCAATCGAATGAGCCTGTTTTGAAGTTTCTACGACAACACCTTCTATAAAAACCTTATATGCCCCCAGGGCATAACTTAAAACCCTTGCCCTGAGGGTTGTGGGGGAGTGTCCTCCTCGAAAACATATTTTCTATCAGGAAATCAACTACGCTGAACAAAATGGCTATCTCAAAATTTTGATCGGATGTATTTGGGGGAATGATGGGCGTGGTGGGGGGGGGGCTAGTTGCCACTTCAGTCACTTTCGACTATTAAAAAGGGCACTAGCCACTCCCATTTCCAATCGAATGAGCCCTTTTCGAAGTTTCTACGACAACTCCTTCGATACGAAGTGCCCGGGTATGGAGAAAAAAAAACAAAAACACATTGTGCCCACATCGTTCTTTACTTACGCAGCACTAGCGCGCTGCCTATGATAAAGTGCCTTTATGGTTCAAGAGTCACTCTAAAAAAATTGGGACAAAAATTCGAACTTTAGCGGAAAAAGCGGGTTGTTGAGGAGGGGACAACCCCCCTCATACACATAACAATCTCTGTTTGTTTAATGTTACTCCTTACTTTCAGTTGAAAAAACGCGTTTTTTATTTAATTCCACAAAAAACTAAATTTTTCGGGGGGGAGAGTACAATAAACGGTACTTGTTAAGAATCCAGTAGTCACGTGAGAATTGTACTGCGAAGATCGGATAGGCACTACCCAGAAATCCATATGAGACGCTGTATAAACAAAGGGTTTCTCACTCCGGGAACTATATTTAAACTTTTTTGGGGGGGTTTAGAGGGACTAAAAAGTATCTAGGAGGGCTAGGTTACGTATTTAATCTATGCTATGCTTTACCCCACCCCACCCCTAATGTGCAAATATATAGCCCAAATTTGTTTCTGAACTATTATATTTTATCCTATTTTGTTTCATTTTATTAGTATTAACGAAACTTCACTTATCGCGTGACTACTGGATTCTAGGAGTATCACAAACTTTTAAAAACGCAAAAAAAAAAAATGTTTATATCCATTTTTGTTGTTTTTACGAGTCAGACAAACATTTCGGGGGGGGGGGGGGGGGGTCAGACCCCCTAACCCCTCGGATGTGGCCTTGAGCAGGACCTTCAAGTTTTAACGGCGCTTCTGTGCCAAAACGAGTGTTTCTCCCCTGCTTTCGTTTTTAAATTCTTGAATTCTTACACATGAGGTGCTTTTAAGCTCACCCAGAGAGCAATAATTTCCATACTTTTGACGCCAAGCTCATTGCTGGGATTAACTTCACGTTAATTCAGTAACCTCTCCACAGTCGAAATGAATTTCATAGCTTCTTTACCCAGAATAAACTTGAAAGGGTCAGTTGACCCATGCAATAAGAACTGACTGAATTCATAATTGAAATATTAGCGATAACACGTCGACGGCTGAATAAAAAAACTTACTTTTTATCCCTTTCTCAGGTGTTAAAACAATTAATTCAAAACATTATAAGTTTTTGTTTATCTTGTACAAGATCTACGAAGGAGTAGATGGGATAATGTGACGACACTGTAATGAATTAAAGAATATTCTAACCTATATTGTCCTTTTTTTTCTAATTATCCTATCCATAGGTTGACCGATTTAAACTAGTAAATTATACAATTAATATTTTACTGACAAATATTGGATACAGTTTATTGACAAAAATTGGTTACAAGTCACAGAGATACAAAATATGCAATTTAATTATCAAATTTGCATTTTTTTTTTTCAGCATTTATTTTGTCAAAAAGGAAAATTAACTATTAATGTTTGGCAAGAAGCCTGTTTTAAAGCAAAATGAAGGACCAGTAGCGTCAATTGTGCAAGGTCATTTGCCCCGAAAAAAAAAATTGGCCCTATAGATTTTGAAATACATTTTTGCCCGTCCGCCCTACATTTTCGTGAATCGACACCACTGTGACAGGACATATTTTTAGGAATCCAGAAATCGAGTCTGTAGAATTCGTTAAACCCACCTGATTATTCTAAACTATGCAAATAAAGATAATTTGTTGAGCTTCGTTTCCTAAGGAGTGTTGACCTAAAGAAAGCCATGGTAAAATCAAACACCTTCTAATATTATATTCGCAAGACCGTTGGAGTTATGAAGGTCAAGAGCACATTCAACCCCTTTAAAGTCCTTTCATACCCGATGTACTTTCACTGCATTCCTTTGAATAAGAGAAACGCAGAAGTGAAATTTCCGGTAGCTACTATTACCTAAGGACTAACTGATCACGTTTCTAGCAATTCAGAAAACTAAAGGACTAGAAAGCAGTTAAGAGCTAAAAAGTGGAAAACAAAAGCAACTTTTGTTGCTTTTGTGGACAACAAAAGAAACAAGGATTTAAAAGTGGGGGGGGGGGGCAAATATAGACTTTGCCTCCCCCTGCCGCACCATCACTACTGCAAATATTACAATTTTTGCCCAAAAAATTACGGTACTTTCCCATTATATGGGCCTTTACAAGGAAACCAGTCACGAAAAACCCGTTTTTGACGGGTTAATTCAAGACACCGTTATAGAGTAATGGAATGCATAGCGTGGTTTTCATTGCGTATATGATATTTAAACTGTTGTTTTGGGGGTTTAGGGGGGAGAGGTACCTAGGATAGGTTACGTATTTAAATACATTCTGAGACCACACTGGCTATACATGACAAATGAAGCTCAGAGAGGAAAGAAAATAACAAAAAGAAAAAGAAAATCAAAGAAGGTGAAAAAACGAGGATTTTGTCAGCCAGTGGCGAACTATGAAGAAGAAGAAATAAGCAAATATTTCGACAAGGACCTCCGCCGAGTCGTCCTCAGTGCTAAGCAAAAAAGTAAGAAAAGAAAAAGAAACCATCGAAAATCGAACCTTTCGAACTTTACTTGCCAACGACAGAACATAAACTAAATAAGAACCAGGTTGGAATCAAAAGGTTCATCATGGTTTGTACCTCATGGTCAATATTTGGGGACACAGGTCCAGTTGGGTATTTGGAGCTCTACGAGCGTTGAGTCTTGTATTAGGAAGGATTAGGGGATTTTCTTTAAAGGGAGGGAAAAAACGTCGATGATAGTCAGAACTAAGGCACTTGTGACCAAAGTTAATGGTAAGGATGTGACGTCGTGATTCCAATGTAGTAAGTTAAAGTCTAGCCAAACCTTCATCATATGTAGTATAGGACGTCCCCAGTATAATTTATATTGCTCTTTTTTGAATTAATTAAAAAAACTTCTTCCACAAAATAAGTTTTTCAAAGAAAAGTAAAGAACTCCATTAAACAAAAAATCAAATCAAATAATCTACCAAGCGTGAAACAACCACAAATCAGCATCGATAAATAAATGAAACCCAAAACGAACAGAAATTACAATAAATAACCGAGTCAAACTCAAAACGAGCAGAAATTAACATAAGTTGGGCCCAAAACCCCTATGCCTTCCCAAGGCCAGAACATAATTTGCACTTTACTGAAAAAATATAAATGTTTTTACTTTTATAACTTTAATAAATCAAATAATATTAAGATTTTGATTACTAAATATCAGTATATGTATATTAAACTGACAATGCACATTCGTTTGTATCTTTTTCTGAGAAAAAGAAAATAACACTTTAAATCTTTTCGTTTTTTAAGACTTTATAGTTTGGCCTGCTATTTTTATGCTGGAGAAAATTTTTCAGCAATTTTTAACAACATACACCCTCTTAAAAATCTGGACACAAATAGTAGTATTTAATTTAGTTTCATACCTCCTCTAGTTGACCTGAAATGGAAAAATTGATACCATTCGCAAAAAAATCTGTTTACTTTCTTTGATAGCTTGGATACACTTACGCTATTTTGATTTGCTTAAATTTTAAGAGCAGAAGCAGCCCCAAAAGTTTGAACATAATACCCTCAGTTGTTCTTGGGATACTTCTGAGATGCCTTATTGGGAATTAGCATTACCACAGTGAATTTTGATTTAATCTTATGGCAAAATTTAGTTTTTAAACATAAAGTAAAATGGGAGGGTGGGCGTCGGAGGGAGATTAGTTTCCCTCCAATCACTTTCGACTATTAAAAAGGGCATCAGAACTTTCTATTTTCAATCGAATGAGCCCTTTTCGAAGTTCCTACGACAACTCCTTCGATACAAAGTGCCCTGGTCTAAACAACAACAACAACAACAAAATAATATATTCGATCTTTACTATAAAAATGTCAAGCCTTCCAATTACTTTCGACTATTAAAAGGGGCATTAGGCCTTTCAATTTCCAATCGAATGAGCCCTTTTTGAGTTTCTACGACAACACTTCCTATGAACACCTTATATGCCCCCAGGGCAAAAATTACAACCCTTATCCTAAGGGCTGTGACAGTGGTTGTCATCCTCTAAGACCTAATTTCCAGAACTTTCAACTACGTTGCACAAAATGGCTATCTCAAAATTTTGATTGGATGTGTCTGGGAAAATGGTGGGCGTGAGAGGGGCGTTAGTCTTTCTCCAATCACTTTCAACTATTAAAAAAGGCACAAGCCCTTTCAATTTCCAATCAAATTAGCCCTTTTGAAGTTTCTACGACAATGCTTTCAATAAAAACCTTATATGTCCCTAGGGGGACAACTTACAACCCTCGCCCTGAGGGATGGGGGGGGGGGGGTTGTCATCCTCACAGACCTAATTTCCAGAACTTTCTACTACGTTGAACAAAATGGCTATCTGAAAATTTTGATTGGATGTGTTTGGGGGAATGGTGGGCGTGAGAGAGGGGTTAGTTACCGTCCAATCACTTTCAACTATTAAAAAGGGCATTAGCCCTCTCAATTTCCAATTGAATGAGCCCCATTTGAAGTTTTTACGACAACTCTATCATTAAAAACCTTATATGCCCCCAGGGCATAACTTACAACCTTTGCCCTGGGAACTCTGGGGGGGTTTGTCATCCTTAAATACATAATTTACAGAACTTTCAACTACGTTGAACAAAATGGCTATCTCTAAACTTTGACTGAATGTGTTTGGAGAAATGGAGGGTGTGAGGAGGGGTTAATTACTTTCCACTCACTTTCGACAATTAAAAAGGGCAATTTCAATTTCCAATCAAATGAGCCACTTTTGAAATTTCTACAACAACTTTATATATAAACCTTATATGCCCCCAGAGCATAAATTACAACCCTTGCACTGAAAGCTCTGATGGGGTTATCATCCTAAAAGACCTAATTTCCAGAACTTTCGACTACGTTGAACAAAATGGATATCTCAAAATTTTGATTGGATATGTTTGGAGAAATGGTGGGCGTGAGAGGGGGGGTAGTTACCCTTCAATCACTTTCGACTATTAAAAAGGCACTAGCCCTTTCAATTTTCAATGGAATGAGCTCTTTTGGATGTTTTTACAACATCGCCTTCATTAAAAACCTTACATGCTCCCAGGGCATTACTTACAACCCTTGCCCTGAGGGTTGTAGGGGGGATGGGTAAAAAAAAGACCTAATTTCCAAAACTTTCAACTGCGTTGAATAAAATGGCATTCCAAAAATTTTGATTGGATGTGTTTGAGGAAAAGGTGGGCGTGAAAGGGGGGTTAGTTGCCTCCAAATCACTTTCGACTATTAAAAAGGGCAGTAGCCCTTTGAATTTCCAATCAAATGAGCCCTTTTTCAAGTTTCTACGACAAACATTTCAATACAAACCTTATATGCCCCCACGGTATGACTTATAACCCTTTCCCTGAAGACTGTGGGGGGGGGGTGTCCTGCTCAAAGTTATAATTTCCTGAACTTTAAACTTCGTGGAACAAAATGGCTATCAAAAATTTTGATTGGATATGTTTGGGGAAATGGTGGGCGGGGTGTTAGTTGCCTTCCCATCACTTTCGATTATTAAAAAGGGCACTAGCCATTTCAATTTCCAATCGAATGAGCCCGTTTTGAAGTTTCTACGACGACGCGTTCAGTAAATACCTTAGATGCCCCCAGGGAATAATTTACAACCCTTGCCCTGAGGGCTTTGGGGGAGTGTCCTCCTCAGAAACATAATTTCTATCTGGTAATCCACAACACTGAACAAAATGGCTATCTAAAAATTTTGATTGGATGTGTTTGGGGAAACGGTAGGCGAGAGAGGGGGGCTAGTTGCCCTCAAATCACTTTCGACTATTAAAAAGGACACTAGACCTTTGAATTTCCAATCGAATGACCCCTTTTTCAAGCTTCTACGACAAAGATTTCAAAAAAAACTTAAATGCACCCAGGACATAACCTATAACCCTTGCTCTGAAGACTGTGGGGGGAGTGTCCTGCTCAAAGTTATAATTTCCTGAACTTTAAACTTCGTGGAACAAAATGGCTATCAAAAATTTTGATTGGATATGTTTGGGGAAATGGTGGGCGTGGAAGATTGTTAGTTGCCTTCCAATTACTTTCGACTATTAAAAAGGGCAGAAGCCATTTCAATTTCTAATCGAATGAGCCCTTTTTAAAGTTTCTACGACAACGCATTCTATAAAAATTTTATATACCCCCAGGGCATAACTTACAACCCTTGTCCTTAGGACTGTGAGGGGGTTGTCATCCTCAAAGGACTAATTTCCAGAACTTAAAACTACGTTGAACAAAATGGCTATCTCAAAATTTTGATTGGATGTGTTTGGGGAAAAGATGGGCGTGAGAGGGGGGTTAGTTACCGTCCAAGTACTTTCAACTATTAAAAAGGGCACTAGCCCTTTGAATTTCCAATCGAATGAGCCTTTTTTGAACTTTCTACGACAACGCCTTCTATAAAAACCTTTTATGCCCCCAGTGCATAACTTAAAACCCTTGCCCCGAGGGTTGTGGGGGAGTGTCCTCCTCAAAAACATATTTTCTATCTGGAAATCAACTACGCTGAACAAAATGGCTATCTCAAAATTTTGATTGGATGTGTTTGGGATTTCCCTTCGAATGAGCCCCTTTTGAAGTTTCTACGACAACACTTTCTATAAAAACCTTATATGCCCCCAGGGCACAGCTTAGAGCCCTTGCCGTGAGGGCTGGGGAGGGGGCTTTCATCCTCAAAGATATAATTTCCGGACCTTTCAACTACGTTGAACAAAATGGCTATTTCAAAATTATGATGGGAAGTGTTTGGGGAAATGGTGGCCATGAGAGGGGGGTTAGTCGGCCTCCGATCACTTTCGTCTACGGAACGCTTTCCACGCTTTAACGCTTTCTATAAAAACCTTATGTGCCCCCAGAGCATAAATTACAACCCTTGCCCTTAGGACTGTGTGTGGAGGGGGAAGGGTGTTTCCTTAAAGACAATTTCCGGGCCATTCAACTACGTTGAACAGAAAGGCTATCTCAAAATTACGATCGGAAGTGTTTGGGGATATGATGGGATTGGGGGGTACATTTACCGTCCGATCACTTTTGACCATAAAAAATGGCACTATTCCTCTCAATTTCCAGTCGAATGAACCCTTTTGGAGGTTTCTACGACAACAGTTTCTATAAAAAAAAACTTATATGCCCCCAGGGCACAACTTACAACAATTGCCTTGAGGGCTGTGGTGAAATTTTCATCCTCCAAGACATAATTTTCGGAACTTTTAACTAGGTTGAACTAACTGAATCTCAAAATTATGATTGGAAGTGTTTGGGGAAATGATGAGAGTGGGAGGGGCTTAGTTGCCTTCTGATCACTTTCGCCTATTGGAAATGTACTACCACTCTCAATTTTCAATCGAATAAGCCGTTTTTGACGTTTCTACGACAACGCTTTCTATAAAAACTTTAGCCCTCACAATTTTCAATTGAATGAGCCGTTTTTGAAGTTTCTACGGCAATATTTTCTCTAAAAACTACCCTCCAGGACACAACTTACAACCCTTACCCTGAGGGCTGTGGGAGAAGGGGGGAGGGGGGGGGGTTGTCATCCTCAAAGACAAAATTTCAGGAACCTTCAACTACCTTGGACAAAATGGCTATCCCAAAATTATGATCGGAAGTGTTGGGGGACGCGATGGGGGAGGGGGCATTTGCCCTCCGATCACTTTTCACCATTAAAAAGGGCACTAGCCCTCTCAAGTTCCAATCGAATGATTTCTTTTTGAAGTTTCTACGACAGCGCTTTCTATAAAAAACCGTATATGCCCCCCAGGGCATAACTTAACAACCCTTGCCCTGGGGGCTATGGGGGAGGGAGGGGGTGTCTTCCTCAAACACATAATTTCCAGAACTTCCATTTTACCTATTAAAAATACACTAGCCCTCTCAATTTCAAATCGAATGAACCGTTTTTGAAGTTTCTACGACAACGATTCCAATATAACCTTATATGCCCCAAGTATTCTCATAGTAAAACAAGTATTCTCATCTCCACCAGCAATGCCTACACCAACACACTTTTCTCATCTTCAGGACCCATCTTACTTTGAAAGCTAGAGAGCAACACTGGAAATGGCAAACTCTCTGAAGGTGACATTATTAAAGACTAGTGACAAAAGGTTATGCCCCCCAGGGCATAAATTACAACCCCTGCACTGAAAGCTCTGATGGGGTTATCATCCTAAAAGACCTAATTTCCAGAACTTTCGACTACGTTGAACAAAATAGATATCTCAAAAATTTTGATTGGATGTTTGGGGAAATGGTGGGCGTGAGAGGGGGGTTAGTTGCCCTTCAATCACTTTCGACTATTAAAAAGGCACTAGCCCTTTCAATTTTCAATGGAATGAGCTCTTTTGGATGTTGTTACAACATCGCTTTCAGAAATGGCTATCTCAAAATTTTGAGTGGATATGTTTGGGGGTAAGATGGGCGTGGGGGGGGGGGGCTAGTTGCCCTCCACTCACTTTCGCCTATTAAAAAGGGCACTAGCCACTCCAATTTCCAGCCGAATGAGCCCTTTTCGAAGTTTCTACGACAACTCCTTCGATACGAAGTGCCTGTCGAAGAAGAAAAAAAAACACATTGTGGCCACATCGTTCTTTACTTAGGCAGCGCTAGCGCGCTGCCTATGATAATTTCAATTTAAGAACATTGGTCTTTGGTCAACCCAGGGTGCCAGACAGGGCAAAATTATTCCAGACAGGGTCTTATATAAGACCCTGTCTTGATATGGATTGATACGGAGAACCGTTTGAGAAGGGAGAAAGATTTAAGGAGAAAACTACCAGATTTAAATAAGTGGGAAATGTGGGAGTTCCATTTAAGGTCGTTTTCCAACTGCACCCCAAGCAGTTTAACCGTATTTAAATTTGGTATGCAAAGGTAAATATTGATAGGGGGTATATTTTATAAAAAATAGAATAGCACGAAACAGCTTTTGGACATGCTTAAGTTGAGTTTAACATTGTCATGATCATTCTTTAAATTGTTAATGAATGAGTCGAGTGTAACATTCAAAATATTAGATGTTTGACAAAGGTTCAGTAATTTCAAATCATCCGCAAATTTAAAAGAGTTGCCAAAACTAGGTAAAACATTATTAAAAACAATTAAAAATGCTAAATGACCTAATTTAGTCTCTTGAGGTGCTCCACTGGAAATCGACGAAAAACCTGATGAACTCCCCGAATATCCAAAATTCCTTTTTCTCTGCTTGGATTCAATTAGGTTTGCGAACCAGCTTCTTCAGTGTTATGCAAACTTAAATTTAGCTTAATTTAAAAGTTAGCTTAAATTTGGTTATAAATATCAGAAATGGGTTAACAACATAAGCTAACCAAACCTAATCTAACATAGCCTGTCATCATTAAACCTTCCATTAAATTGAAAAGATTGAATGGCAACGCTGACTAAATACAAGGAAAGAAAAAGGTATTTCGGACATGCATGATAACATATATAACACTCGCTACCAGACTAAGTTTTTACAGATTCGTTTTCTACTGACATGTGTCGCTCCTTGCTCTCATTTCATTGCCACAAACAGTTGATCCATGGAGCAACAATTTCATAGAAACGCGTCAGTGATGTTGTCTGCTGCGAAAATACATTTAAAAGAAAAAAAAACATTCTAATTCATTACGTTTATTTTAGAAACTTACAAATTAACAGAAAAATATATACTACTTCCAAATATATTTTTACAAATTAAGATAAACACAAAAACACAAGATTTCAAGACAAGAAAAAGTTCACCGAAATAAAAAACTATCGGACTAGAATACGAGACAAAATCACTTTCTCTAAAAACGAATTGTAGTCCGACAAAAAAAAAAACATTGCCATAAAATTGCAATATTTTTAGTGTTTTCTAATTATTACACACAAACTGTTGGAAGAAAATAAGTAAAGCAATTAAATTAACTTATTCTATAAAACAAAATAAGAAAAAATTGTATCAAAAGATCGCATCTGTGTAAACAAATGCATAGTGCAGATAAACTGTAAGTCTCTACTGACTGTTGTTATTTTATCATAAAGAAGCGACATATAATATTGTACATTTATAAGTGTTTGGCCTTTCGCATTATTCAAACTGATGTCTTATTTTTCAGCTGGGCTTTTATGAAACGGAAGGGGATAGGTGCTTACCCCCCCCCCCCCGCGGCTAATTGGTCTCCAATCACTTTCGACTTATAAAAAAGGACGAGCACTCTCAATTTCTGATCGAGTGAGCATCCTCCGAAGTTTGTACGACAATGAGGCGTAAGTGGGGATGATGAAGGGGCAGTTCCACTCCTGTATAGAATATTTTAAAATCTAAACATATTTCGCCGTCTTAGGTAAATTCCCTGTTCTTTTACAATTTCAAATATTTACATATATTCGTCGATGGATTCAGCTTAGGGCGAATTGCTTTCCAATCCAGAGCAGGCAAAAGTTGTTCGACAAAAAGATAGTTGATCCGGAAGGGCGGTATGTGTGTCCTCTTTGTAAAGATGAGGACGAAGATTTGGACTATTTTCTCCGGAAGAGCCCGGTGCTCTTCGATTTAAGGTAAAATTACTTACATGGGATTGTTTTGCTGCTTCCTAAAATTTTACAAAGTAGTAAAAAGTTTTACAAAGTTTTGTAAAAAGTTTTAAAAAGTTTTAAAATTTTACAAAGTAGTTGGATTTTACAAATTCAACCACAATATTTCGTGTTGGTGTGTACATAGATAAAAGCTTAGAAAGAACGAAAACTTTAAACAATTAATTATTATATAGAATTACAATTATTTTCTCGCTAAATTATCATTAGGTATTTTTTCGCTATGTATTATATTTCTGTGTGCTTTGTAATTTGTTCTGTTGGTTATTTCTTTATTTTTCATAAATTTTTGTGTGTACATGGCTCTTGAAATACATGATCTATCTATCTATCTATAAAGGCTTTAAACCTCTACAATGGGGTTCTCTGATTGTTTTGTAGTTAGGGAGGAAGAGAGATGCCTCAAAGGGTGCATTTTAATGTCAAATGTCCAACTCTCATTGAGCCTTCAGATAAATGCAGGATTAATTCTAAGGGAGAGGGAACAACAGGAACAAAACACAGTCGAGTGCAACATTTAAAAGTCTGAGAAAGATCTGAGAATCCATTACTCCTAATATTTCTTACAGTAAGCAAATTCTTTTGTTAAATTATTTTTCTGAATTATCAGCCCTCCAAAATTATTTTACTATCCTCCCCTCCCTAAAAGCATTCCCTGGTAGGTGTCTACTAAGGAGCCTGTTTGGGAGGGGTAAACACTTGCTGAGGAGCCTGTGGGGGGTAAAGAGGTTGGATTCCCCAGGATGGATTGGAATGAAGGCATTGCGTGTTTGTGATTTAGGTTTTTCAACTTCAAATTTACGTTAATACCTGAAGAATATGGTACCGTCAATACCGGAAGTGACGGGAAATATATAATTTGGGCTATGCATTTTGCACAATAGGGCTGGGGGTAAAGTATAGCGGGTCTGCACGCAAAATATGTTGGCTACAATTATTCTGCATATTATGAAGTAAGAATTGTTTTCTAACTTCGCGTTGTCTAAAGACTAAAAGCCAAGAAAAGATCACACTGGTGTTAGTGCAAAAATATTTGGCTAAATTCAAGATTGTCATCCAAAAGTAATATTTGCTCCCCAGTATGGTTAAATAATTCCTTCTCTATCCATCCTGTTACCGTACGGCAAATCCTAGTAACCTGACGTATCTTAAGACTCCAATACGGGGCTACAACTCTGGTCCCAAATTTCCCTGTGTGGTCCAGTTTTTATTCAAGTGGAGAATCTGTCCAAAACCATGAGAAATTTACGTGGTTGGACAATAACAGTAGATACGACCTTTTGATATCTAATAATATTTTATAATACATGGAGAGTAAACCTAAACTAAATACAATTGTTTTTTTAACAAAAAAAATAAGATACGGTTTATGTCAAATCAGAGAGACATTGTTTTCCGTCAGAATTTTAGTACAGTTCAAAACTATTCTTACTACACGAACATATACAAAAAAAAAGAAACAGAAAAGGCTCAAAAGACAATCAAAACAGGATAAAACTTCAGAAAAAGCCAATAGCCTGCACAAGCGATAATAATTTTTTTTAATAATTGCAGCGCCTTAGGCTTCAGCGCATCAGACTAAGTGGTCTTCAGCCACTACTACTTCTAGGAAGAGGTGCATCTACTGCCAGTAACTCTTGCGATATTTTCCCAATAATTACAGCACCTTATGTTTGATCAGACTAAGTGGCCGTTAGCCACTTCTAAGAACAGATGCATCTACTGCCGGTAACTCTTTCGATATTTTTCAAAAAGTCGCAGCGCCTTAGACTCCATCAGACTGCATCTATTGCCGGTAAATCTTTTGGTTTTTTTAATAATTACAGCTCTTTAGGCTTCATCAGACTAAGTGGCCGTCAACTACTATTACTTCTAGAAACACACATCTACTCCCGTTAACTCTTTCGATTTAATTTAATAGCTGCAGCACCTTAGGCTTCATCAGCCTAAGTGGCCGTCAGCCACTACTACTTCTAGGAACAGATGCATCTACATTCGGTATATTCATCTATAATTTTTTGTATGCCAATTTTAAAACAAACCATAGCAAAACCAGCAATTGAGGCCAACCCCTTAAATGACGATTTTTTTTTCACCACTCTTTTCGTAAAATCGAATTTATAGTAGGCTAACATGAAAGAGGAACTTCAAAACAATTCTGGGAAATTATCCATTATTCTATCAATATTCCATTTTCAGACAACAATAACCACTTCATAAATGACAAAACCCAGGAATTCGATTGGAGGGAACTGAAATATGAGGCCATTTATAGGTCTTTTCCAGCCATTATACCACCAAAAATCGCGGATTTTTATTCACCTTTTCATATTTCGGAGGGGGATTTATACCTTGTAACCCTGAGGTTTGGCCTTGATGAATTATATGGAAAAATATCAAGTTTTTATTTCGCTTGGTTTAGTCTCAGTTTGACAACTCTGTCTTGGAAACCCTCATGGTCCACATACTTTAGTTCTTCTCCTAATCTCTTAGTTCTTCTCCTAATCTAATAATTCTCCTAATCCTAATCTCATTTAATCGCACTGAGTAATCGGAGTTGTTTCACCCAGTCCACCTAATCTGAAAGTTTCGAATAAAAAAACAGCTTTGTAAAGTGTGTTTTATCATTACTAGCAGCAGTAGTGTTTGTCCCCCAATTGTCTGAAACAAACCTTACAACGAAAATAGTAATTCACATTTTAAAAATCTTTAAAAACATATACAACACAGTAAAACTAAATAATTTTGAAAAATTAAAACACTAAAGAAAAAAATGGAGCAATGAAAGAACAATAAAACTTCGAACTACATTTTACAAATATAGGGTAAAACAAAATTTGCACTGTCAAATTAAATTATTTTTAAAAGTAGAAAACAACTCACAACTTATTGCTAACGTATTGAAGTATTGGAATCAAGGTACACTTAGTCTACAAGTCAAATTTTGTTATCAGAGCTGTGGAGTATGTATATTATAAATGCTGGCTCCAAACACCAGAAACTTTGAAACACCTCACTTTTGGGAATAACGTACATAACTTTTTTTTTGTACGAAAGATTTGTATGTATGTAAGTTGACACCGCACGAAATTAATTAAACACCCCCCCCCCCCCCTATACACAATCCAAATCCTTGAATAAATTCACATATGTCAACATACATCGGGTGATGATACATCGTGAAAGATGTATCTCTTTATAAATATTTTCGTGAAGATTCATATAAAAGTACGTTTTTTCTTTTAATTTATTTATGTTTTTTGTTGGTTTTGTTATGTTTATGTTTTTTTCCCTATGGCCTGATGGCTTTTTTTGGAAATACATACATACATACTCCAGGCCCGCTTAGATCTTAAACTAAATAGGAGTGCAAGATTTATAACAGTAATGTTAAAATTTTGGACGAAAAAGTGAAAATAAACATGTGTTTCAGTAGCTTTGTTCATTTTGAGGACAACAAAGTTTTCCATTGTACAACAGACTAAAGTGAGGTGTAGAAGTGAGGTGCTGGAAAATTCTCATAAGAATTTTCTCTAATAAGAATTAGTCCATAAAACAAAAGAACAAAAGAACGAAATTTAAATTTTATTTATATGGTAAGTTAGCGGATCGTTTCACCCATTAGCTGCAATAATTAAAATTCAAAGACATTCATTTATGAAAGAGTAATTCCAACCCCTGAAAAAAATAAATAATTTTAGTTGAGAGGGGGGGGATGTAATTACACCTGCACCTTGAATAGGTGCAGTAACGTCAAACATTTATGGGTGGTATCAGCCGTTTTACCAGGGGTCTGGGTATAGTGTCGAGACCGTTAAAAGAACGCATTTTTCGGCCATTATAAGACATTCTTAGAAAGTTAGAAACCCGCATTTTCTTGGAAGTCAATTGAGATACTGGAAAACAGAGTAAGGCAACTGATCCGCTAATTTAGCAGGGTCGAGCCGAATCTCAATTAAAAAATATAACACAGTAGACGCACACAGTTTTTGGCCTCATACAGCCATCCCCAAATCTCAAGCTGTTCTTCTTAAAAACTGTAAATGCATAAAATTCACCTGTTTTTTCGTATTTTAAATTCCAACTCGCTAAAAGAGTATCTGCGTAAGTACCCGCGACCGATTTTAAACTTCAAAGCCGGCGTTCGTCCACTCAAATCTCGCGTTTTTTTACTCCTTAAAAATATATATCTACAACCAATTCACCTATTATTTCGTCTGCTAAACTCTCCCTCCCCAAGTAAGTTTCTGCATACAAGCATTAACCACATGGCTGCTTTTCAAATTTTCAAGCCAGCCATTTCATTACAAATTCTTGTCCTTGTTTGTTACCTAATACTTAACACTTCACTTCGTTTTTTTAATAGCTCGTGACACAAGCATTAACAACTGTTATACTTTTGTGAATACATAACAAAACTATTAGGATCAGATAAGGTACAAAACAGCTGCAAAAAGCATTGACCAATTCACAATATGTAACAAATAATGACAAAAAACACGAAGCAATGAAATCTCGCTATCAAAACTAGTAACCAAAATCACAGCTTTAAAATACTCATGTTAAATTATTAGAGGAACATGACAAGTTACCATCGGTATTCAGCTTTTAATTTTAGTGTATTTGGAGAAGGATCTTATATCCTGGACACAAGGACGTAAACAGAATTTTGCTCAGTGTGGTGGGGGGGGGTAAAAACTTTCAAAAATGCATGAAAATTTTCAGGGGAGGGGTTCAAACACTGGAATCCTCCACAGATAAGCCTTGCCTAGATAATAATTTTGGTACTTGTGTATTATCCCGAATACACTAAAGAAGTTTGCTGTTTCATCTGAGAAAAACCAGTTTATCTGTCTGCAATTGTTTATAATTAGCTTATTAATAGTGAGAAAAACTAGGATACAGGTGTATTTAATTAAATATTCAATATATAGAGGGGGTTAGGTTAGGTATTTAATATAATACGTTCTGGGACAATTAAGGAAATTACTTATCTCTACGTCATCAAACTAGGTATTTGATATATATGGTGCACACGAATCCGATGGGGGTGAAGAATCTGAATAATATACATTTTAGACAAGTTTTAGTTAGGAGGGAGGAAGGGTAACCTGGATGGGTTCTAATGAGAATGAATAAACGGAAATGTGGTAAAACAAAAAATATGAGTTTTCGGGACATCAGAAATTTTTTTCATGAGATTGGGAGGAAGTCCTTCGTCTCCCTATGCGCAAGTATTACAAAAATACCTTTTTTCGAAGCCTACTGAGAATAATCTGGTTTATATACGGTACTGGTTAAAACATCAATTCTGAGATTTCAGTTGTTTTTTCTTTGTTCAGAAGATACCAACACAAGTGCAAACAGCCAAGCAGTTTTAATGAGAAGCAAGATATGAAAATATGGTGGAACAAAAAAAGGAAAGAATGTCATGGTAAAGAGGGGGGCACATACCTTCTCCTGGTTTGGAGGTATATAAAAAATACCTATATTTTTATGTTTTTAGTAGCATGTTCAAGTTTAATAGAAATAACCTAACATCTTCAAAATGTTATTTTAAATGTTTCAAGAGTACTAACAAAACAGCTGTCTAAACTTCTGATGCCTACTTGTAGGCATGTTGCATTTATGACTTATGCATTTTGGTCTAATATGGAATGAATTCCGTTCGAGCAAAAGTCATATGGACGGAATCTTGCCTAAGCATCAATAAAACACGTCCGAACTTAAAATTACAAGAAAAAACACACATCAAGGACCAGAAACTCACTCAGATCTTAAGGAACTTCGATAAAGAGATATCTTTTAATAAAAATAATGCAAAACTACGATAAAAATTATACTCTGATAGTTTCCAGACCCTGAAGTATGGGAAAAAAAACTTACTGGGACCCCGAAGATCCACTATTATCCAAAGGGTAGTCCTGTAACACTCTGAATAACATTAAATCAAGACACGTCACAGCGTCTTCAATACTGCAATGTCCTTCTTTTGAATTTTGTATAGGTTTGTTTAAAACTGATCTGGCAAGGTCTTTCAAGGAATAACGCCTCGGTAGACCTTTATGATGAGTATAAACAATAGATGTATCAAGACACAGAGGATGTATCATTTTCAACACTTGTAAGTCATTATTTAAACCATGTCCAATAAGTAGGGTATCAGAAAAGATCAGTTTCAGTAGATCACTTTGTACTTCATTAAACGATTTCTCTGCAGATTCAACATGTTTCTCAGTGATTCCAGAAAAACTTGTGACATAATCAATTACTTCATTCTCAGGTTTTACATAATGATCATAAACCACTTTCCCAAGAATATCAACAAGCGTTACTCGGGCAACCTCTTTCCCGACCGTTGTATAAACCATTTCACAATCAATAGCATAAATAGATAAGCGTTCACTCTTTTCTCTAGGTAGAGTGCGGACAAAGCCTCTTAAGGGACCATTAAATCCAATATGTAATCCAGACCACACATGAACTTTTGCAACACTACAACCCTCCGATCTTGCTTCTCGACCACAGCATTTATATTCACCTAATGACGGACCATATCCTTTAAACTTTTCTAGATGATAAATGCACTCATCAACAGTAGCGACGGAATATGTAAAATTCTTTGAACACCTTATACACTTGAATTGGTATCACTTATATCAGTAACAATGCTATTATCTGAGTCATCATTCGATCCATCACTGGAAGGTGTGTGAGGAGGTGGGGTATCACCATCTTTAGTGTTATAACTTCGTCTTCCGGGAACAAACTCATTTGCATTCACGTCAAATTTCTTTTTTATCAAACGCTTCAAATCAGCTTTATAAATCACTGCTTTATTATCTTCTAATTTTAAAGGGAATCCAAGAGTTAAGAGAGCATGATCAGACAGTGCATAACTTCTGAAAAAGGGGTAAATCTGCTCTTCAGTGAGTACAGATCCTCCAAAATGAATTTTTCGGACTCGTTTCCTTTTCTTTTTCTCTTTAGACTCGACTATTATAGGAATCACCGTCTCTTCGCGCTGCTTCTCCCTCTGTTTTTCGCGTTCTTGACGATTTTTTCTCTGTCGACGGGAGAGTCGGGCGACAGTTCTTTCAAAGGATTCAACATTTGTATCTGGTAGTTCCGGCTGATGTGTCTCTTTCTCTTCTAATTGCTGCTCATGCAGTGACTCATCACTTTGACAGTCCGATGATGTTCTGTCAACTTCGTGTGTGACAACTGATAGAAAATAACTGTCTATTAATCAAACAAAGCAAGAGATGTAAAAGTATGATTAGTTCGGCCTATTTTGAAAAAAATCCTTAAAGAGATAGGAAATAGAAAGATCATTTAGCTCTGCTGGATCTACCTAGCATCTGCACATGCGGAGATATAAGCGCGGAATGGAAGGGGGTTAAAGTCAAAGCATATATTTTAAAAATTAACTATTCCTTTAAATTTGTCAATCAAACAAAGTTAATTATTTCTGCTGAATAGAAAAAGTGACTAAAAAAGCAAGTCACTTATCCTTCAAAATGTTCAAGTTCAGAAGTCCACGGAAGTGTGACCCTTGAAACTCACCATGGTAGTTTTTGAGGGGAGAAAATGATGAAATACATAAAATTCGGGAACTTCAAATCTATGAGTTCTTTTCTTTAAGTCCTGATAAAAATGCTGATCACCCATTCCTTTAGTTCCTTGCCAAACTGTGTGGTTCGGCAACCCGATATCCCAGACTTTTACTTTTAAGCATAAGTTTTAGCCAATGGGCCTTTTCTGGCGAACAAATTGTTGATCAGCAATCACGGGAACAGATTTGTTTACCAGCAACTGTTGATCTTAGAACATTGTTTTACTATTTTCAATTAAACTCGAGTATATTTCTGTAATTTTCACTGTTTATAAACCTTTAAACAGTCTGATCAAATTATGAACTTTTCCATAAAACCCAACAAGATTTATTCACTGCCCTATGGAGGGAAAAGAGATAGGTAATTCAAAAGATGTCCTATGGAGGAAAAAGAGAGGCAATTCAAAAGAAAGTATCTTCTGAATATCTTATTTTAGGCAAGATATCAAGTTAACAATATGTACGAGATTCCTCTGACAAATTAATTGTTTTTTTTTTCTCTCCTAAATTGTAAAAAAAAAAGTCCCCTATGATAGTCATCTTAAAAATTTCCCGCTTGTATTTTAACAACAAAATTGACAAAGAACGATTTTTAATTGTGAATCGTTTAATGTCTCGCCAGAATAGATTGTTGATCAACAGTGTCGCCATGGATGGCCAAATATCACCCTTCCCACGAGAAACCATAGAGTGGTCAAACAGTTCAAAATCAATAGGTATCAAACAGTTCGTGGTAACGAACTGTAAGTAAGGAGCGACCCAGCTCAATAGTAACCGAAACTCTAAAAAACAGAATATTGATACCAATAGATACATCAAAAGAATGAGATTTTACGCTGATTTCAAATATATAAGTTTCATGAAGTTTAGTGTTACCCATCCAAACTTACGCGCCTGATAAAATTTGCCTTATTTTCGAAAAAAGGGAGAAACAACCCCTAAAAGTCATAACTTTAATGAAAATCACACCATCAGATTCAGCGTATCCAAGAACCCTACTATAGAAGTTTCAAGCTCCTATCTGCAAAAATGTGGAATTTTGTATTTTTTGCCAGAAGAAAGATCACGGATGCATTTTTTTTTTTTAGGGGTGATCGTATCGATCCAGTAGTCCTAGAATATCGTGAGAGGGCTCATTCGAACAGAAATTAAAAGTTTTAGTGCCCTTTTTAAGTGACCGAAAAAATTGGTGGGTAACGTGGCCCCCTCTCACGCTCATTTTTTTCCCGAAGTCACCCAATCAAAATTTTGAGATAGCCATTTTGTTCAGCATAGTCAAAAATCTAATTAATATGTCTTTGAGGATGACTTAATCCCCCACAGCTCCTGGGGGAAGGGCTGCAAGTTATAAACTTTGCCCATTGTTTACATATAGTTTTGGTTATTGGGAATTATCCAGGCATTTTCAGGAGGAATTTTTTTCTTGTTGGGGGGAGGGGGGTCGGAGTGGGGTTACGCGGGAGAATCTTTCCATTGGAGGATGTTTCCTTGGGGGAATGGACATTCTTATGAAGGGAGCGACGGATTTCCCAGCATTATTTAAAAAATGTAAGGAGCAACATTAAAACTTAAAACGAACAGAAATGATTACGTATATGAGGGGGTTCACCCCCTAGTCAATACCCCGCCCTTTACGCTAAAGTTTTTTGAGTACTTTCAAAAGAGCGATCTATTCTAATTAACCGGCCTTTGTGATTCAGGGGTTTGTGATTCGAATAAAATTCGAACTTTAGCGTAAAGAGCGAGGTATTGACTAGGGAGCGAACTCTTTAATATACGTAATAAAAACATACGAATATAGAAATTTGTTACGTAAGTTAATTCGTAAGTTACGTCAGAAGAAAATTTCGAGAAAGCCATTTAGTCAAAAAAGGAAAATTAATATGCGAATTTCGTTTTAATTATTCATGTACAGTGAGCCAAAATCAAAGCTGCATTAATTCAAAAACGTTCAGAAATTAAACAAAAAAAAGTTTTTTTAACTGAAAGTAAGGAGCGGCATTAAAACTTAAAATGAACAGAAATTATTCCGTACATGAAAGGGTCTGTCCCCTCCTCAACGCCTCGCTCTTTGCGCTAAAGTTTGACTCTGTCTTACAACTTTATTTTTTTAAACAATAAAAAATTTTAGTGTAAAGAGCGAGGCGTTGAGGAGGGGACAACACCTATCATATACGGAATAATTTTAATGTCGCTCCTTACTTTCAGTTAAAAAAAACTTGTTTTGTTTTATATAATACATCAAAAGAATCGGCTTATGCTGATTCCAAATATATAGAATTCATCAAGTTTAGTGTTACCCATCAAAAGCTACGAACCAGAGAAAATTTGCCTGATTTTCGAAAAAGGGTTGAGACACCCCTAAAAGTCAAGGAATCTTAATGAATATCACACCATGAGATTCGGTGTATCAAAGAACCCTACTGTAGAAGTTTCATGTTCCTATATACAGAAATGCGGAATTTTGCATTTTTTGCCAGAAGAAAGATCACAGATGCTTGTTTCTTTTTTTCAGGGGTAATCGTATCGGATTCATGATCTAGAAAGTCAATAGAGGATGCATTCGAACAGAAATTTTAAATTCTAGTACCCTTTTTAAGTGACCAAAAAGATTGGAGGTCAACTAGCCCCATTCCCACGCCCCTTTTTTACTCAAAGTCGTCCGAACAAAACTTTGAGATCGCAATTTTGTTCAGCATAGTTGAAAGATCCAATAACTATGCCTTTAAGGGCAAGATGACCCCCACAGCCCATGGGAACAGGGCTGTAATTTATGAAATTCGCCCATTGTTTCCATATGGTATTTCTTATTGGGAAGTATAGAAACATCGTTCGGGGAGAGGGAGGGTTAATGGGGAGAATTTTCCGCGGGGAGTACTTTTCAGGGGAAATTTTACACTGGGAGATATAGCAGAATTCCTATGCGGAATTCTTTTTATTTGTCTAACTTTCTCTTTGCCAACTCAAGTTTGCATATGGAGATGGTCTTGGGGAATTGAAGGGAGGATATTTTCACCGGGTTTGGATTCTTGGGAAAACATTTCCATGGAAGGGGGGATTTCCCGAGGTATCGGAAAAACGATTAGAAACTGAAGTCTTTTTTTAATGAAAGTATGCAAAGGAAGTTTTTCAGGCTGAATCGTCCGCGAGAAATCTTACATGAGTGGGGTGGGGGGTATTTCAGCGAGGATGGAATCATCAGAAGGAAATTTTACGGTAGGGGTGTATTTTACGTGGGGGGATTTTACATAGGAGTTTCCCGTAAGGGAAGGAAATTTTTCATGGAGGGTGAGCCGGATTTACCAGCGTTAATTGAAAAACGGTCAGACATTAAATACAAAAAAAACAAGTATTTTTAACTGAAAGTAAGGAAAAACATTAAAACTCCAAATAAACAAAAAAATATTCCGTATATGAAGAGGCCCCCCCTCCACAATACCTTGCTCTTTACGCTAAAGTTTGACTGTTTGACTTTTGGTGAGTCATCCTTTAGTTTGACTGTTGGTGAGTCATTCTTTTAAGAATGACTCCTGAAACCCAAGGGACAATAATTTAGAATAGGAAGCTTTTTTAAACGTGCTAAAAAAAAAACAATTAGGAAGGACTCCTGAAACATAAGAGCCATTTAATTAGAATAGCCTTTTAAAAGTGTTAAAAACTTTAGCACGAAGAGCAATGTATTGAGAATGGGGTCAGCCCCTTCATATACGGAATAATTTCTGTTCGTTTTGAGTTTTACTGTTGCTCCTTAGTTTCAGTTGAAAAAACCTTTTTTGTATTTAATCATGTACAAGAGAACAAAGCACGTGTAATATACGTTGATTGAAAAATTAACATAATTTACCGGTGATTTTGTTACCCCAAGTTAAAACAATAGACCAAAACGGTAAATAATCTAGCATGGTTGGTTGCTTTGTTCCTCCCTTTACAAGTTCATCCGGAAATATTATAGATTCAGGAAATTAAGAAAATATTTGTCTCATTTGCTACTTGGTTTACTTCCGATATTTTTGGTCAACAACAAAAAAACACACATCAGAATGATAGCAGCTTTTCTCTCTTGTATACAGTTACTCTATGCCAAAAACAGTAATAATCTAAAAAAAATTACGGATATTAATTCAGCCAGGGTATCAAAAGTAAAAAACTTGTCACTCGCCCCCCCCCTTTAGTGTATATGCTTCTAAATAGTACACTCCTTATAGTCGATCTGTGGCTCACATTCGATGTTATGACGTTTAGTACTTCTGACGGTTAGTCGAAATGGTAGCACCCCATTCAAATGGTCCCAAACAAATGCTTCCAGTGGCAATTTCATAAATGCTGCACCAGGGGCAAGGATCACAGATTATAAAAAGCGGATATGTTACATCTTTCTGAAAGGTCATACAAGGCTTTCAATCTATATGATTAGAGGGCTTAAAGTAAGGGCCTGGTCTTTTGTGCCCTCCAGCATCACCCATCCCCAAGTTTACTCATAATACATTTTTAACTTCTGTCAACTCATGACCACTTGGAGAATGGTCATAAATGGCTAAATTCTAGTCATTAAGATCAAATCATGACCATCTAAAATCAAAACATATCAAGTACATATTCGTCAAAGAGATAATTATTTCGACCATAGCTGGTATTTACGGGTTTCTGAAATCCCTTACCACAAATCAGGGGACAATATTGCTACAAAGATGTCCAAAATCAACGTGTACAAAGTAAGCTACATATTCTACAAACGGTTAAAATGTTACCTCTCTTTATCATTAGTCATACATGGATTTTCAATTTTTACAGATGGCCCGGAGTGGGCACGTTGTTCCCATGCCCCTTCTAGTAGACCCCATCCCTCAACTTTGCGCACAGACACGTCTTACGTTTCTGAATCACTATAATTCAGATTCAAATGGTCATGGTTAAAAATCATAAAGTAGTATGACAGTCATAAATAAAACTCCATAGCAAATGTTACAAACAGTATTTGATATCCACCAAAACTTGTATTTGATGGTTTCTGAAATTGTTGATGACACAACTTACGCTAATGTTACCAAACAACTTTTAATTTTCATCAAAAGTGGCAGTTAAGAATTGCTGTTCACAAATTTGAGAATGGCGAAAGAAAAAAAATTCTACAGTTTGTAATTTTTGGTTGGAACATTAAAGAAACTAAATATAGCTCCAATTTCCAGCAGTTCTTCTTTTTGTATCAGTACATTTATGATAATCAATTCAGTTTTATTTGCATAATTAGCCATAAAATTTGATCAACATCTTCTTAGCTATAAATTGCTCCTGCTGCTTTTACTAGAGCCTTGAAGGAGATAATAGTGCAATTACTTTGTCTGGTGAATTACAAGTTATTTAATAATACTGATTGATTTATTCAACCAGTTTGTTTAGTTTTCGATAAAATGCAAATACCGCACTGGTTTTGAAGGGGGGGAGGGATTGAAGGGTGGAAACATCAAACTTATTGGTTGTGATGTATTTCTCTTCAAATTTTGGCTAATCCATTGTTATTTGTGTTTATTTCTTATTTGATTTCCTCATTCACGGTAATTTCTGTTCATTTTAGGTTTGACATCTTATGTAAGCCAAATTTTACTCAGATGCTTAAAATTACCCATTCACTTTTAATGAAAAATCTTTTGTTTTTCTAATTTTGACTCTATACATAAGGTAAAAGGCAAAATCAAATAAACTATAATATTCCTTTCTAAAATAGAGTGGCAAAGATAAGAGAGACTTGGAGTGAATACTCAAGTAAAAGTACTTAAAGACAAAAATAAATTACCAACACACAAATGATTCTCATTTAAAATTAGTAAATAGAGCTTAATACACTCTAGAGTCTAGAGCCGTGATTCCCAGACTTGATACATATGGTAAAAGGAAAAATTGAATAAACTGTCTTTTCAAATAGATTAGCAAAGATAAAAGAGGCTCTGAATCACAGTTCATATAATTATCCAGTATGATCATTCCCTATCTCACCCATTATAAAAATCCCGAACCGGGGTGCGAGTGCTCCAGAGAACGTTGAAACATAAGCGGCGTCAGATCTTTTCACGGGTAGACAAGTCAGACGCGAAACAATCGGAAACAAGTGGAAACCCGCTATTAATAACTGCACGAAGAAGTGGGAGGAGCTTTTTGTTCGCACCGAGAACAAAGACCAGAAATGATCTGCGATAAGCTTACTGGATAATTATATGAACTGTGCTCTGAATAAATACTCAAGTACAAATACTTAAAGGCAAAAATAAATTACCAACACAAAATTGATTCTTATTTGAAATTGGTAAATAGAGGTTAATACCCTATAAAGCCATGATTCCCAAAGTGGGGTGTAAGCCCCACTGAAAGGCATGGCAATATTTTCGTGGGTCATGGGCAGGACATGCACTCTTTGGCTGACTATACTTTAGGAGCTTAATTAAAAAAAAAAAATAATAATGCAAATGACGTCACACACACATGCATTTAAAGAGGAAAAAAGATACATAATAGTACTGCAGTGATCTACAGAGTATAAATTTTTTCACATAATAGTTTTTAATTAGTATAAAATATGCCAATTATAGACGATCCAAAAAAGTACCAAGTTGATGGCCTCTTCTGCTTCCCTTCAGGTCATTACACATGTAACTTTGAATGACAAAATTTAAGTATCAGGATTTTAGAAAGGCTTAGATGGTGCAAGGCCCAAAATCGATTGGGAGCCACTGCTCTAGAGTCTAGCTTGGCTTCTTTTAGTTCTGAGCTTCAAGTTCCTATCAAATTAATTGAGGAAATTTCTTAATGAACCTATGATGTGGATGGGACACTTCACCCCAACATAATACACCAAGTACTGCACGAAATCAAAGATGCTGCATCTGGTCCTACATTAAGTAACAGATCATAAATAATACATTTACATATTGAGACACCCATAACAATCATTACAAAGAGCTGACAACATTGCGAGGACAGGGCAATTTTTACTGTCAAATGGGAAATACAAGGATTTGATAAATTAAGTTGTCAACATCAACAGCACCCCCTAATCAAACTAGCCCCCTGAGGGAGCTCCTGATCTCCTAATTTTAAACTTATTTCTCCAGGAGGGTATGTAGCTTCTAGCCCCTCACCCAACATATAGGTATGGTTGGTCCCAAAAACTTATGTTCAGATTAACAAACTGAATGATGGATATATCCTTGATTCTCCATTTTACAACACCCTAAAAAACAAGTAATATTATTCTCAAAATGATCAAAAAGAAATCATACAGAAAATGCTTGTAATTGAATTTCACCATGATTCAGCATAATCTTTACAGATTATACTGAATCTCTACATAAAACTGTTTTTATTCCCCTCCTTCTCCTAAAGCTAGATACTAATAAATTATGCCAACATGTTGCTCATCTTCCAGTTTTCACTTTCATTTTCACTTGATTTGGGAGAATTGGCTCTAACTCTGCCCCCCCCCCCAGGATTTTGACGAAATTAAGCCACTACTTTTGACACTGTTTTTTATCACATCTAGCTGGACACAATGTAGAACTTCTAACCTACTAGCCAATGTGTACAAATATGTATCTAGTAGGCAGAATTAAATTTATACCAGAACCATAACACCAGATTTAGTCAATATTATTAATTGAATACAGCTTTGGATTCGGTATAGAGGCAGTTTGTAAACTGAAAACGTCATAGAAATTCCCCAACAAAGTTGTTTCTGATCCTTGAATACCCTAAATATCAGGGCTGTCACTTCCAGATCTCAAGTCATGATAACACATACTGATGTCAATTTCGCAAGCATTTTGATTGGCAAAGAACAATTGGAACCAATTTTTTTACTAGCATAATTGAAATAGCTAACTTTAAGACTAGAGAATCTGAACTGACAGCTCTGTTGAGAACAAAAGAGATATTTTACCTTCAGAGCAAGATGCCAAGTACTTCCCATTGGGGCTAAGATCCAAATCCATTACTGGAGAGGTATGTCCTTTCAATGTTGCCACTTGCCATGGATGAGTAAAAATTGGTTTTGAGTCTTTAGCTCTTCTCTCAATTGCAATTTGTTTTTTCTTAACCTTTACTTCTGTTGCTTTTTTCTCCACTTCCTCAACTGTTTTCTCTTCTTTGTGCTCATTTTTGGAATCTAAAACCATAAATAATCAGGGGCAAATCACCAGCATTTTTATTGTGTGTGTGTGTGTGTGTGGGGGGGGGGGAGGGGGGGGGGGGGCAATGGGGTCCATATCTGGATAGTCAAGGGCATAGGATATATACTATTTTTTCTCTGCATTATTGGGGGGGGGCAACTGACCCCTTGCCACCTCCCAAAGAACGTTCCTGTAAATAATGTTGAAAATAAATACACCCATATAAATTATTTAAATCTAGACAGTGCATTAAACCAAAGTTTAGTGGAACTCCTCAAGAAGCACATATTAAGCCATATCTTTTCAGAATGCACACGTCTTTTCTAGGAGTTTTCAGACTAATCTTGAGTGGTTTACCCTTAAAATCATCCCTCTTGTGCATATAAGAAATACATTTATGCTTGGAATTTACAATTCTTAATCTACAGCCAAATAAACTTTACCCTGACTTTCTATATCCAGACACTCTGTATGATGACCACCAGGAGGAAAAATGACAAATTATACATGTGAGGCAAATCACCCTTAACTGAGTATAGGCTAGTGTTGTAACTGGTAAAATTGGGTATTTTACATATTTTACCATAATTTTACAGACCCCTGTAAAATTAGTATTTTACCTACTATACATATTTTACTGACATACTTTACACAGGCTTGCAATTTTCACAGCACAAAAGCATGAAGAGACTGACAGAAACAGGTTTAGTTATGATTTTGTTTTGTGCATATATTACCAAGGATGTCCAAAATTTGTGAATGTCAACATTCACTGGTGACCATCTCAAATGCCTTCTTTTCTCTTTGGATTTAGTTAGCGTTACCAGCCAACTTTTTCAATTTAATGCAAGTTTTGATGATGACAGGTTAGGCTGGGGTTTTCACCTATTTCTGATATCTTTAACCAATCTAACATAAACTAACATAACCTAATCTAACCTAAACTAGCGTAAGACTGAAAAAGCTGAGTTGCAAAGCTAATTGAATCCAAGCAGAGAAAAAGAAATTTCGGAAATTCACCAGTGAATGTCAACATTACCCAAATTTTGGACATTCTACAACAGTAAAATCTAGCTGTTTTCTCTTGTTTTCAGAATGATAAAGTGTATTATAGTAAAATTAATTATAATTTTAAAATGGTGAAATATTAGCTAAAATAAAATTATATTAGTTTTGTGAGCTGTTAAAGACAAAAAGGGCTACAAGCAAGATTGACATGTGACAAGCAAGAAAAATAAAATTAAAAGCCATGAAAAACGAGGCCAATGTCAGTCAGTGGACAGAAAAAAGTAGAAATGACAGAAGTATACATTTAGTCCAGGACTTCTGCACAGCCATCTTCAGTGCTTAAAAAAAAGAAGAAAAACTAACCTTTGAAGTAACTCTTAATATAAATGAAAGAAATGAAAGAATGAATAAATGAAAGACTATTCACCAATTACATTGAGCAAGAATTCTCTGCTTAGTGATTGACTTGACATGTACCAAATTTTCATTAAAAATACAGTCAGATGATCTCATTTTAAACTGAAGAAAAAATGTTATTTGAATCCTTTAATTTTAATTTATTGTCCATTGGGTTTACATGAATATCTCAAGTACTTCTATTTAAAGCAAGATCTCTATTTATTGTTTTTTTTTTTTTTAATTTCAATTGCCTTCCTAAAAGAATGTGGTAAGCCATTTGCTTCAGATATTAAAGTGGCCTCATCAAAAAGAACTAAATGATCCAGAATTTCAACAATGTGGAGGGCCAAAGCAGAATCAATTTCATGATTTGTATTTTATATTTCAGATCCCAGAGAAATCTTGTGTTCATGCCACTGATCCCCCAGGAGCCAGCATTTATCCTCCCTTGGAAAATTATCCCTGCAGAGAATTCTCTCCTTCCCCACAGAAATCCCCCCATTTCCCCCTAGATAATTCTGGATCTTTATTACAAGGAAAACTGAAATTTCTACTCTCCTATTTAAGTCAGAGGCAATTGTATAGCATTTCCTATAGTAAAGACCCACAAGGGTTTGAAGTATTAATATTTGTTTATTTATTTTTTCCCAGAGGCACTTCATGTGGAAGGGGTGGTGAAATAAACTTTGGGAGGGGCTCAGTCAACTGGAAACCAAGAGTTCTAGTGCCCTTTTCTAAGATTTAGTCTACTTTTCAACCAATTGCTACTGAATGAGTTGTTACTGACTACAGTGTCTTTAAGAAATTATTAGCCTATTCTATTTTAACAACCCTTATCTTTCACCAGTTGTTTTGAAAGAATCTTCAGATAAATACAAAATTAGTTCTAAGGGAGAGACAAGGGGAGGGCAGAGGTAGAAACTGATATATAACCCACAGGGTCTTATATGGGACTTTATATGGGACCACAGGTCCTTATATGGGAGGCAGGGGAGAGGGGTATTTTTTCAGGGCAGAGGGGGGTGGAACAGGCACAGTCACTTGAATCAGAACCTGGGTCTGAAGAAGAGCAGCCAGATTTGCCAGCAGATCCTGGCAAAGACAGTCTTAATGACTTTGAATATTCTGCTATCAGTTAATCAAACTACTTAGTTAATCAAAGTCATCAAAATGATACAAATCACTTTTCTACTTGTATTTAGTGTTTTTATAACTAAATGAAAAATAACATGTATATCATATGAGAAAATGTGGTTAAAATGTCATTAAAAGCTGAAAGCAGTGGTTAGAAAGAAGTGCTCAAATGGTCTTGTAGCTATAGGGCAACTCTAAAACACCAATTTTACATTATATTTCCTAGGGAGCACCTTATTTAACCAATTTTACTTACCAAGTTTAATTTTATGATAATTTTGCAACACTAGTAGAGGCTATTGTATTAATAACTTTATTTTTTTAAAATCATGTTTATTCAAAGCAAAGAGCAGTATGGCCACTCAAAATGAACCAAAATTATCCTATATATAGGTGGCTATTTTGTCACTCAGCTAACCTCTTACTCAATATGCTGAAATTGGAATAGAGATTTCCTGGAAGTATTTTTTAATGCAACAAATTTAGTCAGTTGGTTATGTGTTTTGCTGATTATCTTTCACAACATTTAAACCAAAAATTGTTCTTTAGAAAAGGGTTTCCCACTATTTTTGACATATGCATATCCCATTCTACAATTTTCATAACTTCATATATCCATCATGAAACAATGGAAACATGAAACAATTTTGTTTTTTCTTCTTTTTTTATTTTGCATATGCAAAATGACAAGAAAAAGGATATAAAACCATTCATAATAAAATATAAATGAAAGCTAAATTACATTATTCCCAAGTTAAACTATGAAAAATAAATAATTGACTTTTGGCTCATTAATCAGATATTGTTTCTAATTCAGAGACTTTCTTAAATAGTTTCTTTAACTATAATGATGAGGCAAGTCTAACAGAATAGCTTTCAGGTTTTAAGCACTACTAATTGACTAAGCTACCTTGACTCTTCCTTCAGACAATGTCATGGTAGATTTTGAAAAAAATTAAATGGCATTCATACAACTAAATATTATGAAGAACCAAAACTAAAGCTCTATTGTAAAGTTCAGAGTTGCTGAAAATTCTGAAAATTAATTTTAAAACTACAGCTCAGGAAATTTGTTAAACATAAAATATTTCAGAACTTTAATAACTAACAATATTCTTTTCTAATTATTAATAATTGATAATAATTATTTAGATGTTTTATTTTCAAAATTATTCTCTCTAGAAGACATTGCCAAGGTTGTGCTTCTTATCAGAAATATGGTAAGGATGCTTCAAAATATTATTTTTGCACTACCCTCCTTAATTTGAAACTTAGATAAATAAACCTTTAATTCAAAGACATCTTGTTCAGACCTAGCTTCAAGAGGATGACACCAATGGGAGACACTCCCCCTCCCATCAAGGTCATTGAGGAAGAAACATCTACAAAATAAACTTCTTATCTCCTCCTCCCTGCCCCCTGAGATGGACTCATGATTGTTTATATTGATAATCTTGTTTCAATTCATGGTTAGAGAAACCACAGAAGGTGAGCTAAGCTTGCATTTTGGGGATAAATAAAACTGAAGTAGTAGTTTTCTGCAGAAACAAGACAAAAAAAACTAAGAAAGATGACTAGGGCACCATGCAAAGGTCCATATCTTCAAAAAAGGGGAACTAAACAAAGTGTTAGCATAAAAACATTAAAGAATATTAAAAGTGCTTTTAAGTAAATACAAGTTATGGAGGGTGGGGGTAAATTTTATTTCTGATGCAAATGAGAGGTAAGTTTAAACTTTATATATACCAATTCAGGGTATATATTTACACATTAGGAGGGGGTACAGTTTAAACTTACCTCTCTTTTGCATCAGAAACAAACTTTACCCCCACCCTCCCTTATGTGCAAATATATACCCTAAATTGGTAAACATAGGGGTGGGGTTAAAATTCATTTGTGGCAAGTGATTATTATATTTGCAAAGAACATAAAAAAAGGGCATTGCATAGTAAGTTCACTTTATTTGTAAGTCAAAAGGGCTGTTCTTTTTTGGGAGCCTTTCTCAACAGAAAAACAAAAAAAAAATTCTTACATCAACATAAAAAACATACTAAACAAACAAAAGAAAAAATATAAATAAATAGGAAAAGAAACTCACATATTAAATAAACAATTCCCTTCACTGGTGTAAAAACAAAATTGAATGCTTGTAATGATTGGAACACGCCTTCTCACAGAATATAAATGGAAATATATTAAATAAACAATTCCCTTCACTGGCATAAAAACAAAATTGAATGCTTGTAATGATTGGAAAACGCCTTCTCACAGAATATAAATGGAAATATATTAAATAAACAATTCCCTTCACTGGCATAAAAACAAAATCAAATGCTTGTAATGATACATTTATATTCTGTGAGAAGGCCTGTTCCAATCATTACAAGCATTCGATTTTGTTTTTACGCCAGTGAAGGGAATTGTTTATTTAATATATTTCCATTTACATTCTGTGAGAAGATGTGTTCCAATCATTATAAGCATTTGATTTTGTTTTTACGCCAGTGAAGGGAATTGTTTATTTAATATATTTCCATTTATATTCTGTGAGAAGGCATGTTCCAAACAGATTTATATTCTGTGAGAAGGCATGTTCCAATCATTACAAGCATTCGATTTTGTTTTTACGCCAGTGAAGGGAATTGTTTATTTAATATATTTCCATTTATGTTCTGTGAGAAGGTGTGTTCCAATCATTACAAGCATTTGATTTTGTTTTTATGCCAGTGAAGGGAATTGTTTATTTAATATATTTCCATTTATATTCTGTGAGAAGGCGTGTTCCAATCATTACAAGCATTACAATCATTACCAATCATTAAAAATTTTGTTTTTACGCCAGTGAAGGGAATTATTTATTTAATATATTTCCATTTATATTCTGTGAGAAGGCATGTTCCAATCATTACAAGCATTTGATTTTGTTTTTACGCCAGTGAAGGGAATTGTTTATTTAATATATTTCCATTTATATTCTGTGAGAAGGCGTGTTCCAATCATTACAAGCATTCGATTTTGTTTTTATGCCAGTGAAAGGATTTGTTTATTTAATATATTTCCATTTATATTCTGTGAGAAGGCATGTTCCAATCATTACAAGCATTTGATTTTGTTTTTACACCAGTGAAGGGAATTGTTTATTTAATATGTGAGTTTCTTTTCCTATTTATTTATATTTTTTCTTTTGTTTGTTTAGTATGTTTTTTATGTTGATGCAAGAATTTTTTTTTTGTTTTTCTGTTGAGAAAGGCTCCCGGATGTGGGGCCAAAATATTTGGAGTATTTTTGTTTAATTAAGTGTTTTGTATTCACTGCTTTATAGAAATTAAAACCCGTTTTTCATGTTTAATTTTTTGTGGCAGAAAAATGGCATTCTTTGCATATTTTGCTAACAATAGTGAGCTCTAAGATCTTAGAACAAAGATGAACAAAAGAACACAAATCTGTGCAGAAAGATGTGAGATCTAAGTGCAAAACAATGCTCCTGATAATATGAACAGCAAAATATTTACCAGCTTCTGGAGGTGAAGTCTAAATATTAAGACTTTTGTTGATGTTTGTATTGATCACCTCAGCTTAGACTGAATTAAAAAAAAAATTAGTGGCATTAGGCTAGGCCTATATTTTCATTTCATTTATAAACAAGACAGCAGTTTGGTCTGAAAATTATCAATACAAAATAAATTAGGTACCATTCTATTTAACTTCTAATAGGCTAGTGTAAAACTGGAGAAAAGCTAAATTTAGGCTATTTCTATCCTGTAGTTACTTTTCAACAACCTCCCTTTATGACTAATTATCTTGATCTGGCAATTATGTCATAGAGAAGAAAAAAAGTATTGCTACATCTAGGCTGTGGACAGGGTAAAGTTCCAGTTAAAGAATGGTAAATTGTTACAAATCATATTATTGACTTATGGATAAAGTGAATATACCACTCAATGCACTTTTTATGCTCTTTCCAAATATAATAGGCCTAATCATTTTTTTTTCTAAATAAATTGTACCACCACCCATATATACCAATTCAGGGTATATATCTGGGTAAATATTTACCAAATCATATTATTGACTTACAAATAAAGTAAATACACCACTTGATGCTTTTTTTATGCTCTTTCCAAACATAATAGGCCTAATCATTTTTGTTGGAAATGAATTTTACCCCCACCCCTATATACCAATTCAGGGTATATATTTGCACATTAGGGGAGTAGGGTTAAAGTTTAAACTTACCTCCCATTTACATCAGAAATAAAATTTGCCTCCCCCCCCTAATGTGCAAATAAATACCCTGAATTGGTATATATAGGGGTGGGGGTAAAACTGATTTCTCACAAAAATGATTATTATATTTGGAAAGAGTATAAAAAAGGCATTGAGTGGTATATTCACTTTATTTGTTAGTCAGTAATATGATTTGGTAAATATTTACCTATATCTGCACATTATGGGGGTGGGGGTAAAGTTAAAACTTATCTCCTATTTGCATCAGAAATAAAATTTGCCCCCCCCCCCCTAATCTGCAAATATATACCCTGAATTGGTATATATAGGGAGGAGATCCACCACATGGCTAATATGGGAGTAAATGTCATTTGTGATGCAAATGGATGTTATATTTAGATTGAGGATGCAATTCTAGGTATATAGGCCTATTTGCACATTAGGGGGGTGGGGGTATATATACTGTGAATATATAGGTTCTAGAAAATCCATGAATTTCTTAGAAAAACAAGGAAAGAAGTGAAGATAAAGGATCTCCCCCTGTAAAATGTGTCAACTAGGATTATTCTGCATAGCCTATTATGAAGTAGGAACTGTTTTCTTAATGCTTCCTTAGCCTATGTCCAGCTGGACTCCTAGGCTTAAAATACTGGTTGGTCGGTTGGCTAATTTAAAGATTTGTATATATATACACTGTCAAATTAGCCATCTCATGGTATCCCTATGTAGGGATGGGGATAAAATTCATTTCTAACAAAAATGATTATTATATTTGGAAAGAGCATAAAAAAGGCATCAAGTGGTATATTCACTTTATTTGTAAGTCAATAATATGATCTGGTAAAAAATTTACCAAGTGTTTTTGCTAGGCCTATCTTGGAAAGCAGCTGGGTCAATATATACCAAATCATATTATTGAGTTAGGAATAAAGTGAATACACCATTTGATGCCTTTTTTTATGCTGATTACGAATATAATAAGCATTTCTATCAGAAATGAATTTCAGCCCCCCCCTCCTATAATGGCTATACCTAACCTAACCCTGAATTGGCATATATAGGGGGGGGGGGGCTGAAATTCATTTCCTATAGAAATGCTTATCATATTTGTAATAAGCATAAAAAAAAGCATTGAATGGTGTATTCACTTTAGTCCTAACTCAATAATATGATTTGGTAGATATTAACCAGTAGCTGAGTTAGGTAGCCTAAATGAGACTTCCAAGAATTAGGCTAATCCACAGAAAAAAAAGCATACTTTTATTTTTTTTTAGTAGTCTGTTTCCTTAGGCCAACAATAACAGCAGTAACTTCTTAAAGATTATCCAGAAGTAACTGGGGCTGTTATAAAAATTTAATGTAAGGCCTAGGCCTTACACTTTGAAACATAGGCTATAAAAATGGTAGGTTATCTCATGGACAAGAATATTGGGAGCTGACCTTTTTCAACTTCAATAGCTTGGGTTATCCATGATCGTAGGAATAAAAATATACACATTCCTCCGACAACTACAGCAGCTATTAAGGGTAAAGTATCCATTTTCAATAGTATTATTCATCCCACTTTCACACAAGTTTTGAGCACATGCTTGGACGGCAAATTGTTTTCATTAGAAGAAAAGATAAAAACCCGCCAAATCTACAATATATTATTCCAATACCAAAATAACCGCTACCAAGCAACGCATCTCAAGCCTTAACAGAATTAAGCTGCGTTTAGGGTTGCCACCGGTAACACTTTTGGCATTTTTTCATAAAGTGACACTTTTCGGGAAACATGAAACTATTGTGACACTTTTTAGTGAAAGTGGTATTTTTTTCAAAGTAGCCCTTTTTCACCAAAAAGAATTTTTTTCAACAAAAAACGAAAGGAAAAATGTCAATGTAGAAGCATCAATATCCTATTTTATTTCATTTTTCCATCTCTCTGTTCTCAGATTCAGAAACACTCTATTGCTATATTTTTGCTCCATCATATTAATCATAAATCTTATACTTAAACATTATCACATTGATCACGAGTAAAAGCCTTTTTGGAAACAGCCTTTTGGATTAATCACCACCAAAAAAGGATTGGACGCACTTTTTCCTCTTAGCTATTTACCGGTAGCGAAGTTTTGAGTGTAATAAGCACAGTAGAGAGAATATACCAGTAAGCTTATCGCAGATCATTTCTGGTCTTCGTTCTCGGTGCGAACAAAAAGCTCCTCCCACTTATTTCTGCATTAGCGGGAATGCGGGTTAGCCTGTTTCCGATTGTTCCCATGCACTTTGTTGGAAACAATCGGAAACAGACTAACCCGCATTCCCGCTAATCTGACTTCGCTTATGTTTATATCTGCAAAAACGTTCTCCAGAGCACTCGCACCCCGGTCCGGGTTTTTATAATGGGTGAGATAGAAAATGATCATACTGGATAATTATATGAACTGTGGTAATAAGTGATAATTTCCTCAAGTTTTGTCGCTCATATACCTCACACGAAGGATATCCTAGGATTTTCGCCAATTAAATTATTTGAAAGAGTTGATGTCTGATAGACTATTAGTTGTATTTATCATAGGGTCATCAATAGCAGCAATCTATGTTCGTGACGTTCTGTTCAGTATTTTCAGAGAAAAGTTTCAAATACCAAAACGTACTGTAAGTCCAATACAGATAGTCCATTGTGTGAAAAAACTGGATGAACAACTCTCAATGAAGACGATTATTGCTGTCCCTTTTTTCATTTTCTCAAAAGGAAAAAAGTTCGGACGGCTTTTTTTCTTTTCTTTTTTTTTCCTTTTTTGCACTATGAGCAAAGACTGCTGCGAACAAAAAAGAGAAAAAAATACTCTGTGGGACATATCCCTATTTTATACATTAAGCACCATTTGCGCTTTAGCAGGTTTTATGGGGGGGGGGGCTGACAAGTTGACAAGAGTTAAAGTGCTACGCTAAGCAGAGAATCACTACCATCTAAGTAAAATCAATATTACTTTTTTGTAGCTTATGGATGGCATTAGAGCCAACTTTTCATGTTTGAAAATTAAAAGTGGCTAATATGTTCCGTTTGAAAAGCTTGTTGCTACCAGCGCGAGCGATGCAAAGCATCGCGAGCGGTAAATTTTTAAAAAATGACACTTTTTATACAAAATTGACACTATTTTGCCACCCAAAGTGGCACCAAAAAAAAACTACTGCGTGGCAACCCTGGCTGCGTTCGATTTTTGCCTTATTTAAGGTTTTACTTGTCCCTTCTTCTGTCTCCTGGAAGTAGTAAATCCATCAAATGTCTTTTTTGAGGGGGAAGGGGCAAATTTAATACTGCAATACTATTTAATACCAAATTAACCCACTGTCAGCTTCTATTTGTCTAATTAAATGCTTCTAATGTTCCTTAAAATTTAGCATAAAATTATTGTCCCTTAAAATTTTTTAAATTAAAGTCTTCATCAAAGTGTCGTTATTGGAAAAATGGACATGTCATTTGAATACCATCCGTGCCTCTAAGTTCAAAACTGAAATTCTAGGAATGTGTTGCAAGGGTCGAATAGTACAACTCAAACATGGGTACAATTAATGCACTCAAATGGAATCTTTTGGTAGCAGAGGAATCATAAGTGAAAGTAATATGCCACCGTTTAAAGTAAAAGAGAAACACAAATAAATTTTAACTTGTTGTTTATATTTCGTCTTTGAATCTCCTTTCTTTTGAGACCAAAGCAACACGTGGCTGATAAGGTAGTAAAATTACGTACAATGAGGAGGTGGTCATCAAAAATAACTGTGAGGTGTAAGTGCACATCCGCCTTCATGAAGTAGGGGTGGTGGGCATTTTTAAGGCAGGGCATATTTGTCAAATAGTGCATTTTAATGTCTAGATATTCTGATTCACGTTGAGCCTTGAGATAAATGTGAAATTAGTTTTGGGTAAGGTAGGGGAGTTAAAATTGATGTATAAATCCTGTTGATTACCGGAATTCTTTTTTTCTAAGCCTTTTTATTGATGCTGGGGAAAAGGGTAATACCACCCTTCTGAATATGATAATATTTTTCTATGTAGAATCAACTACTAAATTTATATACTTACTGGTACAAAGGTGGACAAGGCGATACGGCGTATTATGAGCAGTACCATGAAATATCTTGAGGGGGTTATTTTTTTTTCCTAGCTACATACATAGACTCAAGGCATTTAAATATATATAAACAATGCTTTTTTGTATCAGAGAACGATTTTTGAAGGTCAAACTAGCTTCAGCCACGGAGAAGATCAAAAGTCAGGCAGAATTTCCGTTCATATGAGCAACAACATCCTTTTCCATTGATCGTAAATTCTAAGTTCTCAAAAATAAAACTGTAAAAACGGAAGGTTACCCATCAATTTACAATTATAAACTTTTACAATTATAAAGTAGGAACTTGGGATTTATGAGGCTGGTAACTGAAATTATATTTTGATTATGCCTAGGCATGATTAGAAAAAACGATCAGAAATTAAAAAATGACAAATTTTTTCAACTGAAATGAAGGAACAACATTAAAACTTAAGACAAGCAGGAATTATTCAATATGTAAGGCTTGCTGCCCCCTCTCCGGCCCCTTGCTCTTTCCGCTAAAGTTTAATTTTTTGTACCAATTCTTCAAGAACAACTGACTCAAAAGGAAAGGCCGTTGATTTGAAATAACAAGCTTTTTGAAATCACTAAAAAAAAACTTTAGTGTAAAGAGCAGGGGAGTTAAAAAGGGGGCAACCTCCTTCACTTGTGAAACTATTTCTGTTTGTTTTAAGTTTTACCGTTACTTCTAACCTTCACTTTTATTTAAAAGAAAGTTAAGGGGATGTGGTACGATAAAGACTTGCCCTATGTCGTCCACTACACACGTTTTTAGTTTGTGTGGTCAAACTATTTAGAATTATGTTGGCGGCCTTGATATAACTTGTAGAACTTTGATAACAGATTTAAATAAACGAGAGAAAACTAAAAGCCGACAGCGAATTTCCCAGATATCTTAGAAAAACCCTTAAATTTCTTTCAATTTGTGCCTGATATAGAGATATTCCGTTTGATGAGACTTACATAATCAGGAAGTATGAATCCTGTTTTTTTTTTTTTTAATCGGACCACAATTGTCTAATTTAAGTACAGGAAACGTCAGTCCCTAAAAATATTCTAGTCTACCTGACCGAAAAATAATGAAAATGTGTTCAAAGGAATTATCATTTGACTGATCTGGCCGCTTTGGGAATTTCTGCGCTGTCACCCGCCATGAGATACCATCGTGGGAGGATCCTCTCCAGGAGGAGAACTGGGAAAGGGCGGAAGATCCAGACTTGAACAACGGCCCCTGAAACTTGGGTAGGCACCGGGGGTTTCCGGCCCCTCGATCAGAGATTGGTGTCCCTGCCCATAGACGAGTCAATGAAACCAGTTGGGCAGGGTCCTAGCAAGTCGCTCCCGTAGAAAAAGAATATGCTAAAGAAACGTCAGTGAAAAGCCTCTGATCAGATTCCATCATGACGACGACCCATGCATGCCCTTCGACCTGATTTCTGAACGCGAATAAACCAGTACGAATCGGATTTTGGAACGTAAGGACACTGTTGGCTCTTTCAAAAACTGAACAAGTTCTACAAGAGTGTGAGAACTTTCGGCTTGACATCCTCACAGTGACCAAAGCACGATGGAAAGGATGTGGAGAAAAGAAGCTCAAAGCAGTAAACAGCAACACAGCTTATACTGTTCTGTACAGCGGAAAAGTGGACAGACATGCAGTTGGAACCGCAGCTATATTGAACCCAAATGCAACAAAATCTCTTTGCTCATGGAAGCCGATTAACGAGAGAATCCTGTATACACGATTTGCATCTAAACATGCAAAGCTGTCGTTAGTCATCTGCTATGAACCAACAAATGATGTCGATGAAGCCTCGAAAGACGATTTTTATGAAACCCTCTAGCCCGTCCAAGACTCCATCCCTCTCCATGACGTCGCTTGCCTGGCAGGCGACCTAAATGCGAAAGTTGGTCTGGACAGATCTTATTGCCCGAGGTAGTGAGACATCACGGGCTTGGAACTATCAACGAAAATGGTGCAAGGCTAGTCAGCTTTGCCATGTCGAACGACCTGTTAATAGGAGGTTCATTATTCGAACACAAAGATGTCCATAAGTATTCATGGACATCCCAAGACAAAACTGTCAAAAATCAGATTGACCACGTTTTGATCCGACGGTCGAGAACTAGTCTGAAAGACGTGAGGAGTTATAGAAGTGCGAACGTCAGGCTGGACCATGAACTTCTTGTAGCAACACTCAAGTTGAAACTCCGCGCCACAGATCTCGACAATCAACAAAATTACCTAGAAATTTCGACGTGGAGAAGCTCAGAGACAAGGATGTTAGAAGACAATTCAGCATTAAACTCTCGAACAAATTCGAGGCACTTGCTGATATACCACAAGACGTGGAAAAAGCTTGGACGACTATACAACAGAACTACAAAGAAACTGCTGAAGAAGTGATTGGCTTTAAAAAGTCAATAAAGGAACAGCGGATATCCCAGAAGACATGGGACTTGATCGAAGACAGCAAGAAAATAAAACAGAGCATGCTCAGTAATGATCCCTCTGCTGATGTCATGAAAGACATAGCGCATAAAGAAGTGGACAGAGAAGTGAAGAAAAGTGCTAGATCAGACAAGCGACAGCACCTCATTGAGAGAGCAAGCATGGCAGAAGAAGAAGCCTGACGTGGTGACAAAAGAGCTGTGTACCGCCTAACTAAAGAAATCACTGGGAAGACCAAAGTACAAGATGGACCAGTAAAAGAGGAAAAAAGAAGACTGTTAACCGATCCAGATGACCGGAAAAATAAATGGGCGGATTACTTCGAAAGCCTTCTCAACCGCCCTTCCTCTTCTGTTTCACCAGATATTCCGGACAGCCCATTTTTAGATCTCCTCATTAATGAAGACGAGCCAACGACGGATGAGATTTTTTCAGCCTCGAATAAGCTGAAGAATGGAAAGTTTCCTGGTAGTGACCGTATATCTGGAGAAACGGTCAAGTCACCAATCCGCAGGTCCCTTTCGATGTGGCTAGGCTTCTTTTCCCTCCTCTGACAAAAAGAAAAACTCCCCAAAGACTGGAGAACAGGAACCACTAATAAATTGTTCAAAAAAGGAGACGCGACAGTTTGTGGTAATTACAGAGGCATCAACCTCCTCTCAATACCCGGAAAATCTTCTGCATAATCATCCTAACAAGACTTCAAGCTGCCTTAGACCCACATTTACGTGAGGAGCAACATGGCTACCGACCAAAAAGATCTTGCGCCGATCTGATATTCACACTGCGTACCATTCTTGAAGAATCAAACTCGTGGGGACAACGTCTATATCTATTGTTCGTCGACTTTGGAAAAGCATTCGACTCAATAAACCGCCCAATACTATGGAGGATCCTGATCTTCTACGGTATTCCTTAAAAGCTGGTTCGTCTTACCATGGCAATGCACGAAGACACGGAATGCTGCGTGAGAACCTCGGAAGGAAATGCAAGATATTTCAAAGTGATGACAGATGTTTAACAAGGATGCGTATTGTCTCCATTCCTCTCTATTCTCATAGTGGACTACATATTCGGACAAATTTATGGATACGGGATCAGAATTGCAGGCAGACTAGTCAAATATCTCGACTTTGCAGACGATGTTGGATTGATGGAGAAAGACAAAAGCAAACTTCAAGACTTTTTATGTAAGTTAGCCGAAAGAGCCGAGCAGTTTGGGTTACATATCAACACCCCCCAAACCAAAGCGATGTCAACCACTAACTCACCGATGACTATCCAGTTGGGGACTGAAAGTATAGAGCAAGTCACCAACTTCCGATATCTTGGTAGCACCGTTTCATCTAGTGGCGATTTCGAAAAAGAGCTGAGAACACGAATAACCTTGGCAAGCTCGGCATTTCAACGACTTCGACCAGTCTGGAGATCAGCGAAGTACTCACTCTAGCTAAAAATTCGCCTTTTCAGAAGCAATATCCATTCGATCTTAACGAACGCGATGGAATGTTTAAAATTCCCAGCCGAGCAAGAAAAATGACTCGCTGCATATGAAAACAACTGTCTTCGACATATCGTGAATATTAATTGGAAGGATAGGATAACAAACTTGGAAATTCGCCACTACACAAACCAGCCTGATGTCACTGATATAGTCAGGCAACGAAGATGGCGCTATCTTGGCCATGTTATCCGTATGCCAGGATCGAGTCTACCAAATATACTTCTCCAGTGGCAACCAGACGACACGCGTCGACGAGGAAGGCCCAAAAACATGCTTTGCAGGACATATGAGCGGGACAGGAGAGCCCTTCATGCATCTTTAATCCCAGAGTGGGAGGACATCTACACCACAGCTCATTATGCGGGATGATTGGAGGCTGTTAACTGACACCCTGTGTGCCTCTGGAGGTACAAGAGGAGCTAAGGTCTAAGGAAGGATTTTTTTATTTAGTATTAAGTAAACTTCGGAAGTGAAAGACAACTTACTGTGATATTGTGCACTTTGTATAGCCCTATTAAGTTTACAATTACGACCCACGAGCATAAATTGGATTCGATTTATTGAACTCGAATGGATACTTTTGTTTGATTATTACAATCATTTATATCTGTTGAATCACTAAGTTGTTACTTAGTTAAATTTTAAGGTAGTTGAAGTACTAAATATGGGCCGAAAAAGGAACAGGAGAGGGCTCAACTTGAAGAGTGGTCAAGTCCACCATCTGGCTTAGGAGAAATAAATATGTTTTCCTCGACAATAAAAAAACCGTCCATTTAAAGAGGAACCATAATTATTTTCATCAAGTTCAGATGCAGCTGGAATGTCAAAACCTCGACCTGGGAATTTTCGTTGTGTACTTCGGCAAAGATGATATCCACGTTGAAAAAATCAACCGCGACAAAAATTTCTGTTAACACAAAATGTTTCCAAACCTCCATAAATTTTATTTGAAAACTTGGTTACCAGAAATTGTGGACTAAAGAGTATCAAGCATCATCGCGATCCACGAGCCATATCTAGGAGAGTCACCGGATAAATACAACCCTCACATATTCTGATTACGCTAGCTAGGTTAGTTTCTAGCTGAATTTATAAATATATGCATGTAATTACTCTATATTTTACCCAAATAAACATTTCTTAGCGGTCCTTGTCATCAAAATTCAGATTAGGCTAAAACACCGGTAGGGTTTCTGTCAGGGGTGTAATTTCGTCAAATACTGGGGGGGGGGGCAAAGTTGGAGCCAATTTTCCCAAACCAAGTGAAAATGACAGTTAAAACTAAAAGATAAGCCGTTTGGTATCATATAGGCACTACTTAGTAACTTAAGAGTACTGTAAAGATATTAGTACTATGTAAAGGTAACTTATAGCACTGTCAAGGTAAATATGTATTAGAAAACTGATCTGTTTCTGTTGATGCTTGAATTATGCAGGTTTATCTTAGTTTTGACAAGATTTTGGGAGATACTAAATTTCAGCTGGGGGGGAGGGGGGCAAACTGGGGTCTTGCGGGAGATAGACCAAAGCCTGTGAGGCGATGTTAATAGACCAAAGCCTGTGCACGCTAATAAAAATTAGCGTGCTTTCACTCATTCGTTAGCAAATGTCAACTTTTGTCACTTGTCAACCCCCAAATTCTTGATTGATCTTGATAACTAAGCCCCCTGGACAAGTCCTTGTCCTTCGGAAAATTTACCGACAAGAGAACCTGAAAATGTGGCAATAGACAACCACATCCCCTTCAGCAAATTTTGGTGTTCCACTGTTAATATTATTCATCCCATAGTATAGTAAATGTAGCCAATTTTAAATCTGCAGTGGCACGTGGATGAGAATGACCTTATAAATTTTAAGGTTATTTAAATTCTTAAAATGCTTGTAGAATGTTGAAATACTGATTTTGACTTCTTTCCTTAGGCAGGCTAGCTGTCAAGAACATGAGAAAAAGGGCTTAAAAATACCAGTCCTAATTTGGGCTGTGACTGCTCACCAGTAGGCTAATGTCAGTGTTGGAGGGATTAGTTCTTAATTTCTATGAAATTTTAATGCAGGGTAGAAATCAAGGTAAAGTTCTACAAAATCATATTATTGAGTTAGGACAAAAGTGAATACACCATTTGATGCCTTTTTTTTATGCTGATTACGAATATAATAAGCATTTCTATTGGATATGAGTTTCAGCCCCCCCTCTATATAGGCCAATTCAGGGTTAGGTTGGGTTAGGTTAGGTATAGCCTATATAGGGGGGGGGGGCTGAAATTCATTTCCGATAGAAATGCTTATTATATTTGTAATCAGCATAAAAAAAGGCATTGAATGGTGTATTCACTTTATTCCTAACTCAATAATATGATTTCATAGAACTTTACTGAAATCAAATAGGAAAAATATACTATTTGATTGATTCCATAATGCTCTTGTGCATAGCCTATTCTGGACTGCACTCTAGGGTAGGCCTATTGTAACAAAAGGGTAAATTTGCCAGTGGCACAATAATTTAGCTATGATAAAAGTGAAAACATCATTTGATGCCTTCTTTTAAGCAGCGTTCACAAGCATGTCTAGCTAGAATCCCATGTCTAGACATGTGTCTTGCCAGAATCCAATGTCTAGGCAACAACCATTCACTTGTAAAATTCAGTGCTTAGCTAAAACTACAAATTTAGTTTCAAATTGTCATTTCTAGCCAATCAACAGAGCTTATGCAGGCAAAACTTTCAAATATTATAATCCATATTTTTACTGTTCACAAGCTAATGGATGAGATAAGCAAAACAATTGCCTTAGTGTGCTTCATTATTATGTCTGGTGTTGTATATTTGCCTAAAATGAAAAAAACAATTAATAAGAAAACAAAAATTAGATTTCAGTTTACAAATGTAAACAAAAATGATGAAAATAGTGGATCTTGACACATTCTGATTGGCTGTAATCAAAAATTCTAGACATTGAGTTCTAGAGGCTAGAACTCAATGTCTAGCCAAGCGCCTTGTCTAGCATGTCTAGCTAAGCACCAAATTTTACTTGTGAACAGTTGTTGTCTAGACATTGGATTCTGGCTAGACACATGTCTAGACATGGGATTCTAGCTAGACACACTTGTTAATGCTGCTTTATGGTCTTTCATAATACAATAATTGCTTGGTAAATATTTACCAAATCATATTATTGAGTAGGCTAACAACTAAAGTGAATATACCATTCAATGCCTTTTTTTATGCTGATTACAAATATAATAATCATTTCTATTAGAAATGAAGGTAAAGTTCTACCGAATCATATTATTGAGTTAGGAATAAATTGAATACACCATTCAATGCCTTTTTTATGCTGATTATGAATATAATAATCATTTCTATCAGAAATGAATTTCAGACCCCCCTATATATACCTAACCTAACCCTGAATTGGCATATATAGGGGGGGGGGGCTGAAATTCATTTCCGATAGAAATGATTATTATATTCATAATCAGCATAAAAAAAGGCTTCAAATGGTGTATTCACTTTAGTCCTAACTCAATAATATTATTTGGTAGAACTTTACCGAAATGAATTTTAGACCCCCTATATATGCCAATTCAGGGTATATATTTCTACATTAGGGGGGGGGGGTGGGGGTAAACTTTAAACTTCTCTCCCATTTACATCAGAAACAAAATTTGCCCCCACTCCCCTAATGTAGAAATATATACCCTGAATTGGCATATATAGGGGGAGGGGGTTAAAATTAATTTCCAATAGAAATGATTATTATATTTGTAATCAGCATAAAAAAAGGCATTGAATGGTATATTCACTTTAGTTGTTACTCAATAATATGATTTGGTAAATATTTACCAATTGCTTCTGTTGCAAATTGCATCTTGGGGTTTTAAAGAGGCCCTGAAGGTATTTTTATGAATTAGCCTATGAAACAGCATAAAAATGCATCAAATGATGTTTTCACTTTCATCCTAGTTAAATTATATGGACCACTTCAAAGTTACTGTGAAATTTAACCAACCCTTACCCCCCTTCTGTGCAAATATATACCCTGAATTGTTGACAGCAAAGTTTTGAATTGCAAAATTCAGCACTATTTTTGCTGACAGCATTTGAAAACTTAAAATGTTAGGAAAATGGTTTATATTTGTGTTGCCCAATAAATGAGGTTTGAGTTGTTTTAAATAAGTATTTTGGAATATATTACTCTTGAACAACTTAGTTATAAACTAGTGATATGTTTTCAGCAACTTTTCAATGACTTAACTACTTCTTCATAACTTCTGTGTGTGATTACAAAAATGAAATACCTTTGGGGCCCTTTTAAGGGCTCAAGATGCAATTTGCAACAGAAGCATTTATTGTATTATGAAAGAGCATAAAATAAGGAATCAAATGACATTTTCACTTTCATCTTAGCTAAATTATTGTGCCACCTGCAAATTTACCAAACAAAAGAGGGTAAATATGTCATGGTTATCACATCTAAAGGAAACATGCTAATAAAATAAAGATAGTACCATCATATTCCTTATTTTATGCCCTTTCTAAATATCATAGTTACTTTTCTGATAATGTATATTATCCTCCTGATGGCTCTAGGTATCCTGTGCTATAGAACTAATTACAGTATAGGCTATATTTGCCCACTGTTTTGCTTCTCATGATACATCATGTCTTCTTTGTTAACCATTTTTCTTGAATTCTTGACCTGATGAAAAACATTTGGTAAATATTTTGCTGTTCATATTATTGACAGTAAAATTCTACTTTAGATACTTTTGGCTATCATGGAAATCAGTTAGGTTCAGAAAATGAAACTTTCAGGGATGGGTCTACAGGCTAAAGTATGTCCCGGGAAGGTATTTTAAAGTACCTATCTCCACTCCTTCTCCCTCTAGAGAGTCCTGACATTTGATGACCTTTAAAAATCTGTGTATTATAAAGGTGAAACCTTGTAAGATAGATCTTCTGCCTAAATGAAGTACAACAAAATTATTTTCAGCTTCACAACTTTGCTCAGTCCCAATTTATAAGGTTTTAAAGATATGCAAATACATTTCCTAAATCTTGAAAAAATAACATTGATATGGCTTAAAATTCTGTTCAAATAACATGAGTTGCATTTTCAGAACTAAAGCCAGAGAAAAAGAAACTGATAACTGAAAATTAAGGTAAAAGTTAGACCTCCACTCCTCTGTCCATGGGCCATTAACCTTTGAGGACATTTTATAACCTTTGTGTTATGAAACTGAAACCTTGCAAGGTAACTATGGAAAAGTCCACATTTCTGACCTACTTGATGCTTTTTTTTTTATTAAAAAAAACATTTATTAAAAAAAATCAAAACAATTCTGTCATGTTTTCTTCTCATTCTGTTAGGCTTCTTAAAAGCTGCTGTTTCAACTAAATGTTGAAAAATATAAAAGCCAAGAGAAGAAACATGGCAGACAGAAAATGGCGAAATTGTTTTATTTTTTTTTTTTAGCCAAATTCATTGTGACAAATGTAGATTATGTAACTTTAACAAAATGTATTTATAATGAAATAGTAAGTTTGAAACCAATGTTTAAACCCTTTTTATGCCCAAAGACTATAGGAAGAAAATATCAATTTCAAGGGTCCAAAAAGGGCTTAAAATTGAATATGAAACAACAGCAATTTTTATATCCAGAAATAGCATAAAAAGGGCATTTAGTGGTATGTTCACTTTACTTTTAGGTCAGAAATGTAAACTGCTCCATATTTACCCCTTGCAAATAGATGTTCTGATCAAATAAGGGGACAAGAAAAGTATTTCAAGCTTCATACATTTGCTCAATCCCAATTTATAAGGTGATTTAGATGTCTCTAAATCCATTTCTTTATGGTTTAAAATTTCATTGGAATAACAGGAGTGTATGTTCAAAAATTATTGCCAATGGAAAAGAAATTGAAAACTAAAAATTGAGGCATTTTTTTCAGAATCTGGATAGGTATATACCTTTCATGTAAATAATCTCCTAAGTCCAGTATATTTTTCCTTTTAATTATAATCTAGCAAGGAAGAAAGTTTTTGTTATCCATGTTAATAGTGACAGATCAAAGCTGGTAGATTATATAACTTTAACAAAATGGATTTATAATCAAATAATAAGTTTGAAACCAATGTTTAAATCCTCTTTTATATCTGAAAGCTGGAAAGAAATTATCATTTTCAAGTGTCCACAAAGGGCTCATAATTGAAGTTGCATCAAAAGCAATTATTGTAATCAGAATTAGTATAAAAAAGGCATTGAGTGGTATTTTCACTTTACTTGTAGGTCAGAAATGTAAACTGCTCCATATTTACCCCTTGAAATAGATGTTCTGATCAAATAAGGGGACAAGAAAAGTATTTCAAGCTTCATACATTTGCTGAATCTCAATTTATAAGGTGATTTGGTAAAATTCTACTTTAGCTACTTTTGGCTATCTTGGAATGGGGTTAGGTTAAAAAAATGAAACTTTTAGGGATAGGTCTACAGGCTAAAGTATGGCCTGGGAAGGTATTCTGAAGTACCTACCTCCACTCCTTCTCCCTCTAGAGGGTCCTGAAATTTGCCTACTTGACAGGTCTATACCTAGCCTATTGAAATTTTGACAAAACAATATTTTACCTTAATTTTCAGTTATCAGTTTCTTTTTCTCTGGCTTTAGTTCTGAAAATGCAATTCCTGTTATTTGAGTAGAGTTTTAAGCCATATCAATGTTTTTTTTCAAAATTTAGGAAATGCATTTTCATATCTTTAGAACCTTATAAATTGGGATTGAGCAAAGTTGTGAAGCTGAAAACAATTTTGTTGTACTTCATTTAAGCAGAAGATCTATTTTGCAAGGTTTCACTTCTATAACTCACAGATTTTTAAAGGTCATCAAAGGTCAGGACCCTCTAGAGGGAGAGGGAGTGGAGGTAGGTACTTCAAAATACCTTCCCTGGACATACTTCAGCTTGTAGACCCATCCCTAAAAGTTTCATTTTCCTAACCCAATCCCTTTCCAAGATAGTCAAAAGTAGCTAAAGTAGAATTTTACCAGTGATTTAAATATCTATAAATCCATTTCTTAAATTTAGCAAAATGCTCTGATATGGTTTAAAATTCCATTGAAATAACAGGAGTGTATGTTCAAAAATTATTGCCAATGAAAAGAGATTGAAAACTAAAAATTAAGGGCATTTTTTTTTTCAGAATCTGGATAGGTATATACCTATCATGTAAATAACCTTTTTAAGTCCAGTATATTTTTCCTTTTTAATATAATCTAGCTAGGAAGAAAGTTGTTGTTATCCAACTTAATTGTGACAGATCAAAGCTTGTAGATTATATAACTTTAACAAAATGGTTTTATAATCAAATAATAAGTTTGAAACCAATGTTTAAATTGTGTTTATACCTGAAAACTATGGAAAGAAATTATCATTTTCAAGTGTCCAAAAAGGGCTTAAAATTGAAGTTGCAATAAAAACAATTATTATATTCAGAAAAAGCATAAAAAAGGCATTGAATGGCTTGTTCACTTTACTTGTAGGTCAGAAATGTGAACTGCTCCATATTTACCCTTTGGAAATAGAAGTTCTGGTCAAATAAGGGACAGGAAAAGTTTTTCAATTTTTGTACCTTTGCTCAATCCCAATTTACAAGGTAATTTAGATGAGCTTTAGTAAAGATTTTGTCCTTGTATGGCATACCAGAAAAATGCATTAAAGTGATTAGTACTATGTACAAGAGTAACACTGCTGCAGTTAAAGTAGGAAATGAGGTTAGCAGCTGGTTTTATATTAAATCAGGAGTTAAGTAGGGTTGTGTTATATCCCCCTTTATATGGATTATTATGATTGACTTTGTTTTAAGGAGCACAGGAAAGGCAATGGGAGACCATGGAATCAAATGGGGAGGTAAAAGTCTCCTGGACTTGGATTATGCTGATGATTTAAGCAACCTAGATGAAAATGTTAGCAAAATGAATGAAGTTATTGAGGTTTGGCGAGTTCAGAGTGTTAGAATTGGTTTGAAAATTAATGTTAGGAAGACTAAGTCACTAAGGCTAGGAATAAGTGAAGATGAAAAGGTGACGTTGGGTAATGAAAAGATTGATCAGGTGGGCAGCTTCACTTAACTTGGTAGTATTATTAGTAAAGATGGTGGGAGTAGTGAAGATGTTAAAATTAGAATAGCCAAGGCTCAGGGTGTTTTTTCACAGTTAAAAAAAGTTTGGAAGAATAGGAAGATAAGTCTGCAAACCAAGATTAGAATATTAGAAGCTACAGTGATGACAGTGGTCAAATATGGCTCTGAAGCATGGGCACTCCAAAAAGCAGAAGAAGATTTGCTAGATGTTTTCCAGAGAAATTGCTTAAGGATTGTTCTGGGTACCCAGCTGACTGACCATATTTCAAACAATAGGCTATATGAAAAATGTGGTTCAATACTGCTCTCTAGGGCTATAATGAAAGAAAGGTTGAGGTGGCTAGGGCACGTTGTGCAGATGAAGGATGACAGATTGCCAAAGATTGTTCATTTTGGCCAACCGTTTAGGGCTAAACGGAAAGCTGGTCATTCCCATCTTGGGTGGGAGGACGTCATAAAGAAAGATTTAAAAGAAATGGGAACTCCATGGGTGGGTGTAAAAATGGAGGCCTTGAATAGATTAGGGTGGAGGAGGAGCATGCATAGCTGTGTTGGCCTCAGGTGGCTTGGTGCTGTGGTGAGTTGTTAGTAGTAGTAGTAGCAGTAATATTTTTTAAGGAATTCCAAATGCATAAAATCTAATTTTATAAGCATTTAAATTTGTTATATTTTGGCTGCACAATATATATTACATTTGGTCTAGTCTTGTCATGCAATAAGTTGTGTACCAACTGTTAGCATTAAAGTGTAGACTATGTTTACCTCAATTGTGGGCGGTGGCCTGATTTCCTATGGAAGTGGACTTGAGATAGAAATACAGGTGTGGGCCAGCCTATATAGACATCAATATAAACAACTTAGAGATGATATTACAAACAAGTGATTTTTATTATGGTTACTTACACATTACAAAAGTGTCTAATGGACAAATGATACAGTAGGCTACTCTATGAATGACAATGAGTTATTCCCATAAACATACAATAACAAATGACCCCCAGAAAAATAAAGTAATGAATGAGAGCTGGCTTACAATAGGCCTGTTTTTTCACTCATCAATGTGCTAAGATCTTACATCTTTTGTCAGAAAACGCTTAACAGTGAAATCTTTGAACAAAGATCTTACATCTTTGGTCATTTTTGTGCAAACGTCTTTCATCATTCTGCTCTGATCAGCTCTGAGAACAATAGGCCTGTTTTTTCACTCATCAATGTGCTAAGATCTTACATCTTTTGTCAGAAAACGCTTAACAGTGAAATCTTTGAACAAAGATCTTACATCTTTGGTCGTTTTTGTGCAAACGCCTTTCATCATTCTGCTCTGATCAGCAGTCTGAGAACAATAGGCCCGTTTTTTAGCACTAAGATCTTACATCTAAGATCTTAAATCTTTCTGCAAAGATTATCGTTTTTTAACTCATCTTTGTTCTAAGATCTTACAGCTCACAGATGTTAGCAAAAAGTGTGAAGAGAGCCACTGTTTTACCATATAGAACAATGATGAGAGAACTTTGCTAATCTACTCATCATTGTTCTCAGACCGCTGATCAGAGCAGAATGATGAAAGATGTTTGCACAAAAACGGCCAAAGATGTAAGATCTTAGATGTAAGATCTTAGTGCTAAAAAACGGGCCTAATGATGAGTAGATCATCAAAGTTCTCCCATCATTGTTCTATATGGCAGAACAGTGACGGTCTTAACACTTATTCCTAACATCAGTGAGCTGTAAGATCTTAGAACAAAGATGAGTTTAAAAACGATAATCTTTGCAGAAGATGTAAGATCTTAGTGCTAAAAAACGGGCCTATTTATATTCTACTATATTCTAGACAAAAACACTGACAGCTGACAAAGGTAAATTCTGTTCTAGTTTCTTTGGCGGGAAGCTTTTCCATATTTGATAGGAAGCTACCTATTGAATTTCTAACAGGAATGCTTGCTTGTTTCCTCTAGAAATTTCCATGATTTTTGTATCAAATTTGCGCTTGATTTTTAATGTAATTTTTTACTTTGGTTTCCCTTTTTTTTCTTTTGAAAATTTAATGAATGTTATGGTACCATTCCTTCTCTCATTACAAATTTACAAATGTTATTCTGAAATCCCAAGTGTTTTCCTGATATCTGCATTTAAGAGTTTTTTTATGGGCAATAAACTCTACCGTAACGTAACAGTAGCAGATAGAAAAATTGAGCAAAAAATAACTGATGGCCTTTCATCTACATAAATGATAAAAAAGATGCTAACTTCCACAACAATTTAATTGAGAAAATTATAAAACTAAAAAAAAAAAAATATTAAAGGAAAGCAGTCTGTGGTTATTTGCTTACTTCTTGTTTTTGTTTTTACTGCATAGTCTTGCCCAGAAAACACACCATTTCCTATCAACCACAGGAAGATGTTTGACTTGAATAACATTTTTAAATTCAAATTTTTTGGAATTAGATTGTTCTAATCAGTGCCTTTGAAATGTATTACTTTGAATAATTATTTAGAAACAAATGATATGTTTTTAACCTCTTTTTGAACCCACTTATCCTGATGGTCATTCTTTTTGTGTGATAACTCAATTTAGTTACCTTTTGGGGCCCATTTAAGGGCTCAAAATGGAATCAAAAGTTTTTGGTAACATACTGTAAGTAAGGAGCACCTTGGCCCAATAGTAACCAAAACCCTAAAAAAACAAAATTTTGATACCAATAGATACATCAAAAGAATTGACTTATTATTCTGATTCAAAATGTATAAGATTCATTAGGTTTAGACTTCTATTAATCATCAAAAGCTACAAGCCTGAGAAAATTTTCCCCAATTTTCGAGAAAGGAGGGAGCACCCGCTAAAAGTCAAGCAATGTTAATAAAAATCATACCATAAGATTCAGCTTATCAGAGAACCCCATTGTAGAGGTTTCAAGCTCCCATCTGCAAAAATGTGGAATTTTGTATTTTTGCCATAAAAAACATCATGGATGTGTGTTTATTTGTTTTTTTTTGTTTTCCCCATGGGTGATCATATTGAATCAATGGTCCTAGAATATTGGAAGAGGACTTATTTGAAAAAAAAAAAATCAAAAGCTCTAGTGCCCCTTTTAAGTGTCAAAAAAGATCAGAGGACAGCTAGCCCCCCACCCTCCTATGCCCCTTTTTCTCCAAAGTCATCTGATCAAAATTTTGAGATGACCATTTTGTTCAGCATAGCCTAGTTGAAAGTTCCAATAAATATGCCTTTGGGGATAAAATGACCCCCTTCCCCCTCCCACAGCTCCAGGGGAAAGGGCTTTATGTTATGCAGATTGCCCATTGTCTATGTTTAGTATTTGTTATTGGGAAATATTCAGACATTTTTTGGGGGAGATTTTATGCTAGGGGTGGGTTTCCTTGGGCAGGGAAGTTTTTGGGGGCTAACTTACCAGTATATTTTATAGGCTACATGATCAGAGGCAATGCTATAGCGTTGCCTGTAATAAAGGCCATATGGCTCCAATGTTTTATTATTTATTTACTAATTTATTCATTATTTTTTTTTCCCAGAGGCACTTCATATGGAAGGAGTCGTCTTAAAAAACTCCAAAGGGGGCTCATTCGATTGGAAATCGAGAGTTCTAGTGCCCTTTTTAAGGGTCAAAAGTGATTTGAAGGCAACAAACACCCCTTCCACGCCCACCATTTCCCCAAACAGATCCAATCAAAATTTTTAGATATCCATTTTGTTCTACGTAGTTGATTTCCAGATAGAAATTATGTTTTTGAGGAGGACACTCCCCCACAGCCCTCAGGGAAAGGGTTGTAAGTTATGCCCTGGGGGCATATAAGCTTTTTATAGAAAGCTTTGTTGTAGAAACTTAAAAAAGGGCTCATTCGATTGGAAATCCAAATGAAAAGTGCCCTTTTTAACAGTCAGAAGTGATTGGAGGGCAACTGACCCCCCTCTCACGCCCACATTTCCCCCAAACACATCTAATCAACATTTTGAGATAACGATTTTTGTTCAACGTGATTGAAAATTCTGGAAATTTGGTCTTTGAGGAGGAACCCCCCCCCCCACAGCCCTTAGGGCAAGGGTTGTAAGTTATGCCCTGGGGGCATGTAAGGATTTTATAGAAAGTGTTGTAATAGAAACTTCAAAAAGGGCTCAATCGATTGGAAATTTGAATGGCTAGTGTCCTTTTTAATAGTCAAAAGTGATTGGAAGGCAACTAACACCCCTTCCACGCCCACCATTTTCCCAAACACATCCAATCAAAATTTTGAGATAGCCATTTTGTTTAACGTTGTTGAAAGTTCTGGAAATTGGATCTTTGAGCATGACAGTCCCACAAAAGTCTTCAGGGCAAGGGTTATAAGTTATGCCATGGGGGCATATATGGTTCTTATAGAAGGAATGCTCATATAAACTTTAGAGAGGGCTCTTTGATTGCAAATTGAAAGTTCTCGTTCACTTTTTAAGTATCAAAAGGTATTGGAGGGTAACCAGCCCCCACCCCCTCGCCCTCTTTTCCCAAAGGCATCTGATAAAAAATTTGAGATAGTTATTTTGTTAAATAGTTCAAAGATCATATAACAAAAACTCTGGTGTCGACACAGCCCCCCAGGACCCGAAGGCAGGCGTTGTAAGTTATGCCCTGGGGGAATATATGGTTCTTGTGGAATGGATGCTCATAAAAACTACAGAGAGGGCTAATTTGATTGGAAATTGAAAGTTCTACTTTAGTTTTTGAGAGTCAAAAGAGATTGGAGGGCAACTAGCCCCCCACGCTCATTTTTTCCCGAATGCATCCGATAAATATTTTGACATAGCCATTAAGTTAAAAATTGTTCAAAAGTTAGATAACAAAAACTAGGGTGTCGACACAACCCCCCAGGGCCCGGGAGCAGGCGTTGTAAGTTATGCCCTGGGGCATATAGGGTTCTTATGAAAGGGATACTCGTATAAACTTCAGAGAGGGCTCATTTGATTTGAAATTGAAAGTTCGAGTTCACTTTTTAATAGTCAAAAGAGATCCGATGGCAACGGCCCCCCCCATAGCCTTCTTTTTCCAAACCGATCTGATGAAAATTTTGAGGTAGACATTTTGTTAAAAAAAATAGTTCAAAGGTTGGATAGAAAAACTCCGGTGTCCATACAACCCCCCAGGGCCCGGAAGAAGGCGTTCTAAGTTAGGCCCTAAGGGCATGTATGGTTCTTATAAAAGGGATGCTCGTATAAACTTCATAGAGGGCTCATTTGATTGGAAATCGAAAGCTCTAGTTCACTTTTTAAGAGTCAAGAGATTTAAGGGCAACTAGCCCCCCATGCCCTTTTCCCCCAAACCAATCCGCAACAAATTTTGAGATGACCATATGCATTATGCAAGCATTATGCAGATAGCATTATGAAAGGGATGCTCGTATAAACTTCAGAGAGGGCTCAGTTGGTTCGAAATTGAAAGTTCTAGTTCACTTTTTAAGAGTCAAAAGATATCCAAGGGCAAATACCCCCCACACCCTCTTTTTCCAAAGCCCATCCAATAAAATTTTTAAAATAGCCATTGATTAAAAATAATTCAAAGGTCAGACAAGAAAAACTCCTGTGTCGATGCAACCCCCAATGGCCCGGAGGCAGGTGTTGTAAGTAATGCCCGTTTTTATAGAAGGGAAGCTTGTATAAACTTGAGATAGGGTTCATTTGATTGGAAATTGAAAGTTCTCTTTCATTTTTTAAGAGTCAAAAGAGATTGAAGGGCAACTAGACCCCCCCTCCACGCCCTAAATGCATCAGATAAAATTTTGAGATATACATTTTGTTAAAAATAGTTCAAAGTTCTGATAACAAAAACTCCGGTGTCGACACAGCCCCGAGGGTCCGAGGGTAGGCATTGTAAGATATGCCCTGGGGGTATATATGGTTGTTATGAAAGGGATACTTGTATAAACTTAATAGAGGAAACTGAAAGTTGTAATTCACTTTTTAAGAGTAAAAAGTGATTGGAGGGCAGCTATCCTCCCTCCACACTCCATTTATTTTTTTCCCAAATGCACTTCATATACAAGGGGTCGTCGTATAACCTTCAAAGGGGGCTCATTTCGAATGGGCAAACTTTTTTCACTTTTATATTCTTACTTTGATATCAGTTTTGATATTCTGATGAAGATTTGATTTTGAAATAAGGAATTTTTAAAAACTTGAAACTTTTTCAATCAAAAACAAACAAGAATTAATTAAAAAAAACTTTCCGAAAAATAAGTTTTTCAAAGAAAAGTAAAGGCCATTTTAAACTTAAGCTCAGTAGATACAAATACCTGTCAAAATTCAAACTCAAAACGACCAGAAATTACTATTAAAGAATAAATGAAACCCAAAACGAACAGAAATTAAATAAACAACCATAGGAAAAAACATGGAACAAGTAATAATATAAATGAATAAATAAATCTTAAACTAAGTAATGGTTAGATTGAATATGAAAATCAATCTTAAAACGAAAAAAATATTTTGCTATTGAAGTATAAATGAAACTTAAAACGAACAGAAATTAAATAAACAATCAATGCAAACAAACATACAATATATATTAATGTAAATGAATAAATAAATCTTAAAACGAGTGAAACTTAAATTGAATATGCATATCAAGCTTGAAACGAACAAAAATCACTACAAACAAGAGTTTGGGTATCGCCCCCTTCTCTCACTATAAAAGTCTAAAAGCTACTGCGTCATTGGCACTTTACTGAAAACTATATGCGTCTTGAACAGTCTTGGAAAGTATACACAATATCAAATTGAATATTTGATGCATAATGATATTAGTTGTTGAAAGATCCAGCAGTTCAAGAATTTATTTCAATCTAATTTTATTTATATTTTCAGTGCTGTAAGAATTGGAAAAGAAAATATTTGTAATACAATTCGTTTTCAGTGAAGCGCCAATGACGCAGTAGGATTTTAGTTTTTATTTACAGTTAAGGAAGGGGGCAGTATCCAAACTCTTGTTTGTAGTGGAACTATATTTGTCTTGAACAACTCTAGAAAGAACTAATAAATTAAACTGAATATTTGATGTATAACAATATTAATTGCTGAAAGCTCATCAGTTCAACATTTTACTGTAATTTTAATGTTTATTTTCAATATTAAGTACAAAAGAAAATATTTGTAAGAAAATTGGTTTTCAGTAAAGCGCCAATGACGCGGTAAGTTTTAGACTTTTACAGTGAGAGAAGGAGGCGATACCCAAACTCTTGTTTGTAGTGATATTTGTTTGTTTCAAGCTTGATATGCATATTAAATTTAAGTTTCACTCTTTTTAAGATTTATTTATTCATTTACATTAATATCTATTGTATGTTTATTTGCATTGATTGTTTATTTAATTTCTGTCCGTTTTAAGTTTCATTTATACTTCATTAGCAAAATATTTTTTTTCGTTTTAAGCTTGATTTTCATATTCAATCTAAGCATTACTCGCTTCAAGATCTATTTATTCATTTATATTATTACTTGTTGTATATTTTTTCCTATTATTGTTTATCTAGTTTTTGTCGTTTTGGGTTTCAATTATTCTTTAATAGTAATTTCTGGTCATTTTGAGTTTGAATTTTAACAAGTATTTGTATCTGCTGAGCGTAAGTTTAAAATGGGCTTTACTTTTCTTTGAGAAACTCATTTTTCGGAAAGTTTTTTTTTAATCAATTCTGTGAAAGGCCAATTTGATAAGATAACCCAAGATAGGCTTTAAAATGTTTTCTTGCTCCACATTTTTTTACGTCCATCTTTGCAAATTATTTATGCTTTGTGATCAAAACATAATCTAATCTTTATTTTTCTTCAAGTATGTTCCTCAAGTATCAATTTGAACCTGTAATTGGTATATTTTTAGAAGATATTTAGTTTTAATATCCCTTTGAGAATGGATCAGTTGGCCAATAGGTTCTGCGGGCGTTATGAAAATATTGCAAACTTTACCCTTAATTGTATAGTCAAATAGTTGTGTTGTGTGATATCCTTGTGACTGTCCTTATTCTTAATGTTTTGCTTTTTCTGTTTTTGCCTTGTTACAGTCCTTTTAACACATTTCAATTTGTATAGAGGGTTGAAATAAGTTATTATTTATTATTATATGAAATTTTACCCTTAAAAAGAATCATAGGCGGTGCAATAGCGCTGCCTAAGTAAAGAACGATGTTGGCACAATGTATTATTATTATTATTTTTTTTTTTGGTTTCTTGGTTTGTTTTAGACCAGGGCATTTCGTATCGAAGCAGCATGGATTCCGTCCAAACCGATCATGTGCTGATCTTGTATTTACTCTTAGAATGCTGCTACAAGAAGCGAATGAATGGCACAATAAGCTTTATTTGGTCTTTATAGATTTTGAAAAAGTTTTCGACTCTGTTGATCGCCAGACACTTAGGTTCTTCAATACTACGGCATTCCTGATAAGCTCATTCGAATCCTTGAAGCCTTCTACAAAGACACAGAATGCTGCGTGAAGACAGTGACGGGAGTACCCGTTACTTTCTTATCATTACAGGGGTGAAGCAAGGATGTGTGCTATCACCACTGCTATTTATTCTTATCATTGATAATATTCTCCGGACCTGCGATGGACATGGGATCCAGTTGGATAATAAGAGACTCGGTGATGTTGATTTCGCTGACGATATCAGCCTCCTAGAGTCCTGCAACCAAAAGCTCCAGCATTACCTTAACCAAGTCAGGGACGCTGCCGAACCTTTTTGCCTTAAGATAAATACCAACAAAAGAGAAAGTATGGCGAACACTGGTTCTCCACTTGACCTACGATGTAATAACCAGACGATAGAGCAAGTCGTAGAGTTCAAGTACTTAGGAAGTACCATCCACAATTCAGGATCATGTCAGTGAGAAGTCAAATTAAGAATCGGCCAGAAGTACTCTCTCCAACTCAAGCTGAGGCTGTTCAACAGCAACGTCCTCTCAACGCTTTGCTATGGTTCTGAAACTTGGCACATAGATCAAGTACTTGAAAAGACACTTCTTGCGTTCGAAAACATTTGCTTAAGGTGCTTTCTAAATCTCCACTGGTCCCAAAAAGTAACAAATGCTACTATGCTACAGAAGAAATCTCAGCCACTGGTAACCAAAGTGATCAAATATAGGAAGTTGAGACACCTAGGTCATGTAATCCGCATGTCCAAAACTCGACTACCGAAGGTCACCCTTCAGTGGCAGCCACGTGATACCAGAAGAAGAGGACCCCCCAAAAATACCCTACGACGCAGCTACCGGGCTGACCTCGCAAACCTCAATGCCTCAATCCAACCTGAATGGGAAGATGTCTGGGCGGCTGCAGCAATGAGATATGACTAGTGACTCTTCTTGGATGCCCTAAGCGTCTCTGGAGGCACAGGAGGACCTATGGTCTAAGGATTTCGTATCGAAGGAGTTGTCGTAGAAACTTCGAAAAGGGCTCATTCGATTGGAAATTGAAAGAGCTTGTGTCCTTTTTAATAGTCGAAAGTGATTGGAGGGCAACTAACCCCGCTCTCGTGCCCACCACTTCCCCAAACACATCCAATAAAAAGTTTTTAAGGTAGCCATTTTGTTCAACGTAGTTTCAAGCTCTAGAAATTAGTTCTTTGAGGAGGATACTCCCCCCACAACCCTCAGGGAAAGGGTTGTAGGTTAGGCCCTGGGGGCATATAAGGTTTTTATAGAAAGTGTTGTTGTAGAAACTTCAAAAAGGGCTCATTCGGTTAGAAATTGAAAGGGCTAGTGCCCTTTTTAATAGTCGAAAGTGATTGGCGGGCAACTAACCCTCTTTCACTCCCACCATTTCCTCACACACATCCAATCAACATTTTGAGATAGCCGTTTTTTTCAGCGTAGTTGAAAATTCTGGAAATTATGTCTTTGAGGATGACAAACCCCCCACACCCCTCAGGGCAAGGGTTTTAAGTTATGTCCTGGGGCCATATAAGGTTTTATGGATAGCGTTGTCTTAGAAACTTCAAAAAGGGCTCATACGATTGCAAATTGAAAGGGCTACTGCCCTTTTTATAGTCAAAAGTGATTGAAGGGTAACTAACCCCCCTCTCTTGTCCACCATTTCCCCAAAGACATCCAATCCAAATTTTGAGATAGCTATTTTTTTCAACGCAGTTGAAAGTTCTGGAAATTAGGTCTTTGAGGATGACAAACTCCCCACAGCCCCCAGGGCAAATGTTTTAAGTTGTGCCCTGGGGGCATATAAGGTTCTTATAGAAAGTGTTGTCATAGAAACTTCAAAAAGGGCTCATTCAATTGGGAATAGAGAGGTCTAGTGCCCTTATTAATAGTTAAAAGTGACCGGAGGGCGAATGCCGCCTGTCCCACGCCCATCATTTCCTCAAACACTTCCAATCAACATTTTGATATAGCCATTTTGTTGAATGTAGTTGAAGGGTCTGGAAATTATGTCTTTGAATATGACAACCCCCCTCCCCACAGTCTTCAGGGCTAAGGTTATAAGCTATGCCTTTTGGGTATATAAGTTTTTATCGAAAGTTCTGTCGTAAAACTTCAAAAAGGGCTCTTTCGTTTGGAAAAATTAATAGGGCTATTGCCCTTTTTAATAGTCGAAAGTAATCGGAAGGAGAATCCCCACCCCACACCACCCCCATCATTTCGCCAAACATTTCCGTCAACATTTTGATATGGCCTTTTTGTTCAACGTAGTTAAAAGGTCTGGAAATTATGTCTTTGAAGATGACAACCATCTCCCCATAGCCCTCAGGACAAGGGTCCTAAGCTATGTCCTTGGGGCATATAAGGTTTTTACAGAAAGTTTTGTCTTAGAAGCTTCAAAAGGGCTCATTCGATTGGGAATTGAGAGGACTAGTGCCTTTCTTATTAGTCGAAAGTGATCAGAGGGCGACTGAACCCCCCCCCCCCCCCCCCCCCACGCCCATCATTTCTCCAATCACTTCCAATCAAGATTTTGAGAAAACCATTTTGTTAAACGTATTTGAAAAGTCTGGAAATTATGTCTTTGAGGATAGCAAATCCTCCCAGCCTTTAGGGCGAGTGTTGTAAGTTATGCCCTGGGGGCATATAAGGTTTTTAAAGAAAGTATGGTCATATAAACTTTGGAGGGGGCTCATTGGATTAGTAATCAGACGCTGTAGTGCTCTTTTTAAGTGTAAAAATGATCGGAGGGTAACTATCCCCCCCTACACACGTCGTATTGTCCTTAAATGCATCTAACATAAATTTTGAGATAGCCATTCTATTCAAAATTGTCTAAATATTATATAACAAGGCTTTTGGGGTTGAGACAAACCCCAGAGATTAAGGGCAAGGGTTGTAGGTTATGCCCAGGGGGTATTTAAGGTTTTTATGGAAGGGGTGGTTGTTTAACTTTAGCTGAGGCTCAGTCTTTTTCCCTGAAAAAGACTATGTCACTATAAAACGGACAGAAATTAATTAAAAAAAAACTTTTTCCACAAAATGAGTTTTTCAGAAAAAAATAGTAAAGAACTCCATTAAACCAAAAGTGAACAAAAATAGAATCAAATAATCTACCAAGCATACAACTACCACAAATCAGTATCGATAAATAAATAAAACCCAAAACAAACAGAAATTAAAATAAATAACAGTCAAACTCAAAACGAGTAGAAATTAACACGAGTAGGGTTCTAAAACCCTATGGTTTCTAAAAACCAAAGTATAATTTCTACTTTACTGAAAAAAATTCTTTTAAATGTTTTCATTTTTATATCTTGAAATGAAAAATTAATTCAGATTTGAAGGAATATATATTAGCATATGTATATTAAACTGACAATGCACATTTTTTTCTCATTAAATTCATTTGATTTGTTTCAGTAAAGCACAAATTATATTCTGGCTTTTAGAAAGCATATGGTTTTAGAACCCTACTCATATTAATTTCTGCTCGTTTTGAGTTTGACTCTTATTTATTTTAATTTCTGTTTGTTTTGGGTTTTATTTATTTATCGATACTGATTTGTGGTAGTTGTATGCTTGGTAGATTATTTGATTCTATTTTTGTTCACTTTTGGTTTAATGAAGTTCTTCACTTTTTTCTGAAAAACTTATTTTGTGGAAAAAGTTTGTTTAATTAATATGAATTAAACATTAAACTCAAAGAGTATATAACAAGGCCTATGTATATTTTTAGTATAATTTAATATTTTCTAATTCTTCTTTTTAACTTTGGGAAGGTAACAGTCATCACAAAAGCTTTTTTGGAATCTTCACTTAACTGTTGTTTACCCAAACACAAATAAACTAGGCACAATTTAGGGGATACTTGATTTGACGAATTCAGCAATTAAACCAGTCATCGCCAAGCTAATGGAGTTAAAATGTTGGTTACCATAATTTTTTTTCAAGCAATTATAATTAGAGATTCAATTAGAGTAACTTTTTATTTACTACTAAACATAAACACTGTAAATATACCAAAACACAAATGCCTTATGGCATAATTAAGCGTATTACTTATTACTAAGAAAAGGAAAAATCATAATGTGGTTTGTGATGTGATTTTTGTGTTTTTTTTTCTTTTTTTCCTCTATCTTTTTGTTACTTTAGTGATTACTCCATCTGTTCCTTTTTTTGACGGGTAATAAATGAATAATAATAATAATGCAGATTACATTTTCAATAATTTAAATAGAAAATAAAAACAACCTGACCCTACAAATTCGCAAAGCGTTTCTTTAAGACATTAAGAAATTGAGGCCTATCAGTGCACTCTTGGATTGGTCGTGGTAAAGAGTTCCATATTTTTGTTCCCATGTGGCGAAGGTTAAAACTGGATCTAGTTGTGGGTCACAAATGTGACGGAAAATATAAGATGTGGGGTAATTATGATATTGAGAGTTTGCCATGAAAATTTTAGGACATTTTGATGGACTTTATTATATTTGTAGAATTATGATGAACTGTATTACTACTGTATTTCAGTTAAAAATGTAAATATGAATTAAAAATGTCAGAAATTGCAATTAAAAAACGCAAAGAGGAAAATTTTTGTATACATGAGATTGAAGCTTTATTTTGTTCTTTACTTTGTCTTGTGTGACAGTTGATACACGGCTGATCTTTGACTGACCTTCTTTTGCTCATCCAGATGCTTAATCTGTTAATCAGCTTTTTTTTTATTTTAATAGTCTCAATTCTATAATACCAGTGGCACCTCATCAAATAGTAGAATATGTACATATCCTCAAGGTTATTTGAGCTTGCATGGACACAAGAATGGGAACACAACCAAATCAACAATAATTTCTTTAGTAGGTTATTTTTTTCTCTGATACAAGACACAGACAATTATGTTTCCATTGTAATTTATTTTGTCTGAGAAAACTAATTCCAATATAGTTGAAGGATGCAGGATTGGTTGCCTCTGTGCAATTACCAAATTAATTCAGCACTCTGCTGCCTTGGATATACTGTTCAATCTCTATTACCGTTTGCTATAATTTTCATACTATACTGACGGCATTTTTGAGATTAGAATTGTATCTGTGATGGAGGAAGGTGTATCTTGTATTGCAAAAAGATTTCAGATATCCTTGGCTGGTTTAGAACAACTCCAACACATTTTTTTCCCTTCTGTAGCAAGGTTTGTAGGCCCTACACTTGAAAAGAGAGACCACTTTCCCTTACAGCTTCCAAATAGGCTTTCTTGAGCTATGAGTAAACATTGGTCAAACGATTATCATTTGCTATAATTTTCACACTATACTGACGGCATTTTTGAGATTAGAATTGTATCTGTGATGGAGGAAGGTGTATCTTGTAGTGCAAAAAGATTTCAAATATCCTTGACTGGTTTAGAACAACTCCAACACATTCGGTTTTGTTTTTATTGCCCCTTCTGCAGCATGGTTTGTAGGCCTAAACTTGAAAAGAGAGACCGCTTCTCCCTACTTCTTTCCAAATGGGCTTTCTTGGGCTATGAGTTAACATTAGTCAAACTGTTCTCACTAACTTCAGTTAAAAAACTGACTCCTTCCCATAGCACACATTATAGAACTTGTTGCAATGCGTTTTGCATGGTAATCTTCATTTTATGAAAAGTGAGCTATTTGTCTCTCCAGAAATTGCATTTCGATGTCTGCCTGGATTTTTTACTCAGCATAAAGCATGATCTGAAAAAATCAACTCAGGAAAAAAATATCACAGCAAAGTCTAATTAAGATATTACCCTAACTTTATTGATGTATTGAGGAAAGAGAACCTTCTTTTCTTCTTTCTAAGCTGAACACTAAGTGTCACTGTTTCCACTAAATTTCAAGTAAAAATCAAAGAACCTTTATCCAACCCTACAGACATAATCCATTTGGTAATGATGATAAATAAAAAGAAACCAATAAAAATAAGTACTGTTTTTCTTAGTATTCAATATATTACTCAGGCAGGAAGGATGGGGTACATAGACAGGGAGTTGGGCTCATGATGAATAAGGAAGCTGCTAAGTCTTGTTTAGGCTGGGAAGGTATTAATAATAGAATACTAATTGCTCATTTTATGACTAGAAAGTTCAGGGTATCAGTTATAGTAGTATACGCCCCTGTAGAACCGACTGATGGAGATACTAGTGACTCAGATGAATTTTACTTACAGTTACAGGAGCAAATAGACAAGGTCCCAGGTAGAAATATGATGTTATTACTGGGAGATTTTAACGCCCAGGTTGGTAGAAATAAGGATAGATGGTATCCCAGCTTAGGTAAATTTGGTGTAGGAAAAGAAAACAGTAATGGATACAGACTTTTGCAATTTTGTAGGTATAACAATCTAGTTATAAGCAATACGGTGTTTGGTCATAAAATGGCTCATAAGCTAACATGGTATTCACGTGATGGTAAGACAGCAAACCTTATTGATTATGTTATAGTAAACCGAAGACTGGCAGGATCAATACAAGATACTAGGGTATATAGGAGTGCTGTTATTGATGTTAAAAGTAAAGATCACCATCTAGTAGTGTCAAGGGTTAATTTAAAGCTGAAATATCGGAAGGGTAATTACCTCCCGAGAAGTTATGATGTTAGTAGACTCCAGGATGAGAATTTGAGAGAAACTTTCCAGGAACAGTTGAATACTAAACTTGAGAGTTTAAAATTTGATAATGTGGAAGATGGTTGGAATAATTTTAGAAAAATAATTTGTGAAGTTGCTGAAGGTGTATTAGGGAAGAAAGCTAGAACTGCAGCTAAGAATATTAGTGAAAAAGCTTTATGTTTAATAGAAAGGAGAAAGGACTTGTACAAGAATTATCTGAGTGATAGATCGCATGAAAACAAAAGAAATGTAAAGAAAGTGGAGAAAGCATTGAAATATGAACTAAGGAGGTGTGAAGTGGAGGCCATGGATAAAATTGCCGATGATTTAGAAGATGCAGCTAGACGGCATAATAGTAAAATATTGTACTGGCACGTTAAAAATTGAGAGGTAGTAGTCAATCCGGACTTGTCCCAGTTAAAGATAGGAATGGGGTGGCAATTAGCGATAAGGAAAAAGCTAAAGCGAGATGGGCCGAACATTTTGAGAACTTGCTTAACCGAGATAGAGTTGCAGGAAAAAATATAGAGGAAAATGAAAAAGTTTGTGATACCTTGGATGTGAAGGAAGTTTTGTTTTGTGAGGAGGAATTAGCAACAGTACTAAAAGGATTAAAGAATAATAAGGCTCCAGGTGCTGATAGGGTAGTAAATGAGTTTCTTAAATATGGTGGCTCTGAGGTTAGAAATAAGCTATTGAAGATTATGAATATGATTTTTGAAAAAGGGGAAGTACCTAACGATTTTAGGAAAACCTTAATTAAGCCACTTTATAAGAAAGGTGATAAAAGTGAGTGTGGTAATTATCGAGGCATTAGTCTGGTCTCTGTAGGTAGCAAATTGCTTAGTAATATGATACTTTTTAGACTGAGAGATGCCGTAGACAAAGTTTTAAGAGAAGAGCAGTGCGGTTTTAGAAAAGGTAGAGGATGTGTTGACCAAATTTTCACTCTTAGGTTAATAATTGAGAAGTGCCTAAGTTTTCAAACACCTTTGCTCCTCAGTTTTATAGATTATGAGCAAGCGTTCGATTCTGTTGATAGAGGAGCTTTAGTAAAGGTTTTATCCTTGTATGGTATACCAGACAAATACATTAAAGTGATTAGTGCTATGTACGAGAATAACACTGCTGCGGTTAAGGTAGGAAATGAGGTTAGCAGCTGGTTTTGTATTAAATCAGGAGTTAAGCAGGTTTGTGTTCTATCCCCCTTTATATGGATTATTTTGATGGACTTTGTTTTAAGGAGCACAGGAAAGGCAATGGGAGACCACGGAATCAAATGGGGAGGAAAAAGTCTCCTGGACTTGGATTATGCTGATGATTTAAGCATCCTAGATAAAAGTGTGAGCAAAATGAATGAAGTTTTAGAGGTTTTGCGAGTTCAGGGTGCTAGTATTGGTTTGAAAATTAATGTTAGGAAGACTAAGTCACTAAGGCTAGGAAGAAGTGAAGATGAAAAGGTGACGTTGGGTAATGAAAAGATTGATCAGGTCGGCAGCTTCACTTACCTTGGTAGTATTATTAGTAAAGATGGTGGGAGCAGTGAAGATGTTAAAAATAGAATAGCCAAGGCTCAGGGTGTTTTTTCACAGTTAAAAAAAGTCTGGAAGAATAGGAAGATAAGTCTGCAAACCAAGATTAGAATCTTAGAAGCTACAGTGATGACAGTGGTCAAATATGGCTCTGAAGCATGGACGCTCCGAAAAGTAAATGAAGATTTGCTAGATGTTTTCCAGAGAAATTGCTTAAGGATTGTTCTGGGTACCCGGCTGACTGACCGTATTTCAAACAATAGGCTATACGAAAAATGTGGTTCAATACCGCTTTCTTGGTCTATAATGAAAGAAAGGTTGAGGTGGTTAGGGCATGTTGTGCGGATGAAGGATGACAGATTGCCGAAGATTGTTCTTTTCGGCCAACCATCTAGGGCTAAACAGAAAGCAGGTCGTCCCCGTCTGGGGTGGGAGGACGTCATGAAGAAAGATTTAAAGGAAATGGGAACTTCGTGGGCGGGTGTAAAAAGGGAGGCTTTGAATCGATTGGGGTGGAGGAGGAGCGTGCGTAGCTGTGTTGGCCTCAGGCGGCTTGGTGCTGCGATGAGTTGTTAGTAGTAGTAGTAGTATTAAACTGGCTAATTGAGCAGTTCTGCTGCATTCAGCTTGGTGTATACAAGTTTAAAGATCAAGTCTTAATTTTTTATATATATTTTTTTTTTTAGAAAAGCTTCATTTTACTGAGAAATCGTTTCAATATACCAGATTTTCTAGGTTCCTGATATGGTTCTGGTCCTTTGAAAAACAGTAATTATCATGATCTTCATTTCCAATTGATTGTCCCATAACTAGGCAATACCATATATCTTTAGGCACTTAAACCAGATTAAATGTAATTCATTTCTGGTATTTCGGACAAGTTGTACTCAACTTGGTCCAGACTTTTAGACGAAATTGTTGGCTTGTGGTGCTTCGTCTGATGGCTCTGATTAAGCTGGGGTCCTTTTCATGTTGAGAGCAATTGCTGTAATTAAAGAGTTAGTAGGCCACTCCACTGCTTCATTGACAGTCAGCCCAGAGGGGAGGAGGGGTTCCACCTGCAGAATTAGGGATTTGGAAGGAGAAGGTAGGTAAATCTAGACTTGAAGCGTTTTCCAGGATCCTATAGTACATGCTCGACCGAGTTTTATAGGGGAATGGGCTGCCGTGCAAAAAGTGGGGTAGCAAAGTAGAAATGCTACATGAGAGTTTTCAAATTTGTTGGCAGATTTGGTCTGAAAATACCATTTTTATATATAAAAATGCTTTTTGCTCAAAGTAAAGCTAAAGTGTCGATAGCTATTGGAATTCTGTCGAATTTTGCTGCTGGAAGCTTTGGAAATTTTTCCATACTTGGGAATGGGTTTGGGCTCATGGTGGATGCTATAAATCGGAACCAATAATTGCTGTTCATTACAATTCTTCTTTATTTTAGGGCTATGGGCTCTCCAACCTATTCTAATTGACCCTCTTTTTTATTTTCCTCATTTTGCTTCTGTGAAGTACCTAGGTCCATTTGTGCCCATATGCTGAATTTGAAGGGGGGAGGCTTAGCTGGTCTAATTGACACTTCCAATGCTGTATAATAGAAATATCAAAACAAAATATAAGGCAGTATCATTCAGCCAGGGGGGCTGGAGCCCCCCTCGGCTCGCCATAGGGTCGCCTATGCCTAGGTCCCTCTTGGGTACAACTCTAGCTATATCATATTGATGCAATTATGTGCATAGAACACAAAAATTCTTTTGCAGAAAAAGACTTGGCAATTTATTGAATCAATTAAACGTTTATTGGTAATAGCCTTTTTTTTTTACAGATGTCAGAGAAAAAAGAAACAACATCCATCAAGAGTGAAGATTCAGTTTCTTCAGTTGAGGATAATCTGGCAGTTGAGCTTAGAAGTACGTAGCCAGCATCTCAAATAAGTTTATTCAGATAAGTGCATAAATTATGTACTTTCAAAGACTCATCCAATTTGACATCCCTGTTAGGTGGAAAGATATTTTTCTATTCAATTTGAATTCGTTTATAGCACAAGCATTTGATTTCTCACTATCGATTGCATAATAAAATTTGTGTCGTATTTGGTGAAAAAAAGAATGTTTATTCCGTTCTCTGTCAGCAGAAAACCTTTACTTTTTGGTAATAAAAATCTAATAGAAACGATCTTTCTTCTCGATGGAAGTGGAATATCTGACAACCTCAAACTTATAGAACAGCTCTAAATAAAAAAAACATGTAAGGATATAAATATTTTGAAAGACGGGAGATTTTATCCCCTGATTAAAATAAAAGAACAGAGACAAATAAGCACTGTTCAATTTGTCAGAGTGCATGTTTAAGGTAAATTTGTCATTTTATGACAAGAAGTCTTATCAAATGCGGTTAAATTGTGCCATGTGATAAGTTTTTGGAATTTTTTTTGCGAAAACCAGACGTTTGATCTATCTGTATATCGGCAAAAGTATTGAAATAAAATACAGATGGTCTATTTTATTGGCATTGATGGTCACAGAATGTAGTAGAATCAAACGGAAATTAGATCATTATCTCCTTATCCCCATACTCATACTATTTTTAAACCTGTTGACATTAATCTATATTTAAATCTGTCTGGACACCAGGTTGTCTGTTTTGACATCTGTCTGGATATCAGGTCGTCTGTCTGGACATTGGGACATCTGTCTGGACATCAGGTCGTATGTCTGGACATCTGTCTGGACATCAGGTCGTATGTCTGGACATCTGGACATCTGTCTGGTCATCGGGACATCTGTCTGGACATCAGGTCGTCTTTCCGGTTATCTGTACATCTGTCTAGACATCTGGACGTCTGTCGGGACATATGTCTGGTCATCTGGACATCTGTCTGGATATCAGGTCGGCTATCTGGACATTTGGACATCTGTCTGGACATCAGGTCGTCTTTCTGGACATCGGAACATCTGTCTGAACATCAGGTCGTCTGCCTGGACATCTGAACATATGTCTAGACATCTGGACATCTGTCTGGACATCAGGTCGTCTGTCTGGAAATCTGTCTAGACATCTTGACATCTGTCTGGACACCAAGTCGTCTGTTTGGACATCTGGATATCTATGTGGACATCTGTATGGACAGCAGGTCGTCTGTCCGGACATAGGGAAATCTATCTGGGCATCAGGTGGTCTGTCTGGAGATCTGTCCGGCCATCTGGACATCTGTCTGGATATCAGGTCATCTGTCTGGACATCTTTCTGGACGTCAGGTCATCTGTCCAGACATAGAGACATCTGGCTGGACATCAAGTCGTCTGTCTGGACATCTTTCTAGACATCTGGACATCTGTCTGGACATCAGGCCGTCAGTTTGGACATCTGGACATCTCTCTGGGTATCTGGACATCTGTCTGGACATTGGTCGTCTGTTTAGACATCTGTACATCTGTCTGGACATCAGGTCGTCTGTCTGGACATCTCTCTGGACATCAGGTCTTCTGTATGGACATTGGGGCATCTGTCTGGACATCAGGTCGTCTGTTTGGACTTTAGATCGTCTGTATGGACATCTGGACATCTGTCTGGACATCAGGTTGTCTGTCTGGACACCTGGACATCTGTCTGGACACCAGGTCGTCTGTCTGGACATCGAGACATCTGTCTGGTCATCTGGACATCTGTCTGGACATCAGGTCGTCTGTTTGGACATCTGTCTTGGCATCAGGTCGTCTGTCTGGACATCGGGACATCTGTCTGGACATCAGTCATCTGTCTGGAAATCTGACTGGTCATCGGGACATCTGTCTGGACATCAGGTCGTCTTTCTGGACATCTGTCTAGACATCTGGATGTGTGTCTGGTCATCTGGACATTAGGTCGTCTATCTGGACATTTGGACACCTGTCTGGATATCAGGTCGTCTGTCCGGACATCGGAACATCTGTCTCGACATCAGGTCGTCTATTTGGACATCTGAAGATATGTCTAGACATCTGGACATCTGTCTGGACATCAGGTCGTCTGTCTGGACATCTGTCTTAACATCTGGAGATCTGTCTGGACATAAAGGCGTCTATCTGGACACCTGTCTGGTCATCTGGACATCTGGACATCTGTCTGGATTAAATAAAAAAAAACAAGTTTTTTAAACTGAAAGTAAGGAGCGACATTAAAACTTAAAACGAACAGAAATTATTCCGTATATGAAAGGGGCTGTCCCCTCCTCAACGCCTCGCTCTTTATGCTAAAGTTTTTTATTGTTTTAAAAAATAAAGCTGTGAGACAGAGTCAAACTTTAGCATAAAGAGCGAGGCGTTGAGGAGGGGACAGCCCCTTTCATATACGGAATAATTTCTGTTCGTTTTAAGTTTTAATTTCGCTCCTTACTTTCAGTTTAAAAAACTTGTTTTTTTTTAATTTAATTTCTGATCGTTTTTTAGTTAATACAGCTTTTATTTTGGTTCACCGTCATTGAATAAGTAAACAAAATTTGCATAAAAATTTTACTCTTCTTTTGCTAAATGGCTGTCTCTAAATTTGGTTCTGACGTAATTTACAAATTAACTTACGTAACGAACTTCTATATTCGTATATTTTTCTTCTGACAAAAAATACGTTGCAGATATAGTTGCATATTTTTCAGATACGAGCTTGAAACCTATCTAATAGGGTTTTCTGATACGCTGAATCTGACGGTGGGATTTTCATTAAAATTCTTTCACTTGTAGGGGATGTTTCCTCCCTCTTTAAAAAATCAGGAAAATTTTCTCAGGTTCGTAGCCTTTGATGAGTAATACTAAACTTAATAAAGTTTATATATTTAGAATCAACATTATAAGCCTATTCTTTCAATACATTTATTGACATCAAAATTCCGTTTTTAAAAGTTTCGATTACTATTGAGCCGTATCGCTTGTTTTTTTTTTATTGCGTATATGTTATTACATATATGAGGGGGTTCTCCCCTTAGTCAATACCACGCTCTTTACGTTAAAAGTTAAAAAAAAAATTAATTCACAAGCCCCTGAATCACAAAGGCCGTTTAATTAGAATAGATAGCTCTTTTGAAAGCACTAAAAAAACTGTAGCGTAAAGAGCGAGGTATTGACTTGGGGGAGAACCCCCTCATATACGTAATGATTTCTGTTCGTTTTAAGTTCTAATGTTGCTTCTTACTTTCAGTTGAAAAAACTTTTTTATTTATTTAATTTCTTATCGTTCTTTAAATAATGCTTGGAAATCCGGCGCACCCTTCATAGAAATGTCCCTTACCCCAAAGAAACATCCTCCACGGAAAGATTCTCCCGAGTAACCCCATCCTCCAGCCCTCCCCCCACTAGAAAACAATCCTTCCTGAAAGTGTCTGTATACTTCCCAATAACCAATACAATATGTAAGCAATGGGCAAAGTTCATATCTTGCAGCCCTTCCTCTGGGAACTGTGGGGGATTAAGTCATCCTAAAAGACATATTTATTAGATTTTAGACTATGCTGAATAAAATGGCTATCTCAAAATTTTAATTGGGTGACTTTGAGAAAAAAATAAGCGTGGGAGGGGGCCTAGTTGCCCTCCATTTTTTGGAGGGCACGCATCGTGATCTTTCTTCGAGCAAAAATGCAAATTTCCACCTTTTTGCAGATAGGAGCGTGAAACTTCTTTAATAGGGTTCTCTGATAAGCTGAATGTGATGATGTAATTTTCGTTAAAGTTAATTAAAAATACAAAATTCCACATTTTTGCAGATAGGAGTTTGAAGCTTCTTTAATAATGTTCGTTGATAAGCTGAATCTGATGGTGTGAATTTCGTTAAAGTTAATTCAAAAAATTTGCAATTAAAACAAAATTTTATTGTTTAAAAAAATTGAGTTGTGAGAAAGTCAAACTTTAGCGTAAAGAGCGAGGTGTTGAGGAGGGGACAGCCCCTTTCATATACGGAATAATTTCTGTTCGTTTTAAGTTTTAACGTCGTTCCTTACTTTCAGTTAAAAAAAACTTGTTTTTTTTTATTTCATTTGTGAACGTTTTTTCATTAATGCCGGTTTTGATTTTGGCTCACCGTGAATGAATAATTAAAACAAAATTTGCATATTAATTTTACTTTTATTTGGTTAAATGGCTTTCTCGAAACTTGTTGAATTTTCTTTACGAATGTTTTTATTAGTAATAAATATGCGTAACTTACGAATTAACTTACGTAACGAACTTCTATATTCATATATTTGTAATACGTATATTAGGGGGTTTGCCCCCTAGTCAATACCTTGCTCTTTAAGCAAAAGTTCGAATTTTGTTCCAATTCCTTATAAATGACCCCTTAATCACAAAGGCCGTTAATTAGAATAAATAGCTCTTAAGAAAGTACTAAAAAATCTTTGTCTTAAAGAGCGAGGCATTGACTAGAACGTGAACCCAATCATATAGCTAATATTTTTTTTGTTCGTTTTAAGTTTTGATGTTGCTCCTTACTTTCAGTTGAAAAATTTGTTTTTTTATATTTAATTTCTGATTTTTTTTTTAAAAATAATGATGGGAAATCCGGCACCCCCTTCATAGCAATGTCCCTTCCCCCATGAACACTTCCTTCATGAAAAGATCCTCCCATATAACCCCTGACCCACCCCCACCCCCACTACCAGAAAAAATTCCCCCTGATAACGTCTGTATACTTCCCAATAACCAATACTATATGTTAACATTGGGTAAAGTTCATAGCTTTCAGCCCTCTCCCTGGGGGCTTCGAAGGATTAAGTCATCCTAAGAGACATATTTATAATATTTTCGACCATGCTGAACAAAATGGCTACCTCAAAATTTTGATCGGGTGACTTTGGGGAAAAAAGGAGCTTGGGAGGGGGCCTAGTTGCCCTCCATTTTTTTGGTCACCTAAAAAGGGCACTAGAACTTTTAATTTCCGTTCCAATGAGCCCTCCCACGATATTCTACGACCACTTGTTCGATACGATCACCCCTGGGAAAAAAAAAACAAATAAACACGCATCCGTGATCTTTCTTCTGGCAAAAAATGGAAAATTCCACATTTTTGTAGATAGGAGCTTGAAGCCTCTACAGTACGGTTCTCTGATACGCTGAATATGATGGAGTGATTTTCATTAAGGTTCTATAACTTTTAGGGGGTCTTTCCCCCTTTTTTCGAAAATGAGCCAAATTTTCTCAGGCGCGTAACTTTTGATAGGTATAATCAAACTTGATGAAACTTATATATTTGAAATCAGAATTAAAATATGATTCTTTTGATGTATCTATTGGTATCAAAGTTCCGTTTTTTAGAGTTTCGGTTACCATTGAGCCGGGTCGCTCCTTACTTACAAGTTCGTTACCACGAACTGTTTGATATCAGATCATCTTTCCGGACACAGGGACATCTGTCTGGACATCAGGTCGTCTGTCTTGAAATCTGGACATCTGTCTGGTCATCTGGACATCTGTCTAGACGTTAGGTCGTCTGTCTGGACATCTGAACATCTGTCTGGACATCAGGTCGTATGTCCGGACATGGGGAAATCTTTCTGGACATCAGGTCGTCTGTCTCGACATCTGAACATCTGTATGGATATCAAATCGTCTGTCCGGACATAGGGACATCTGTCTGGACATCAGATCGTCTGTCTTGACATCTGAACATCTGTTTGGACATCTGGTCGTCTGTCCGTACATAGGGACATCTGTTTGGATATCAAGTCGTCAGTCTGGAAATCTGTTTAGAAATCTGGACATCTGTCTGGACTTCAGGTCGTCTGTTTGGACATCTGGACACCTCTCTGGGCATCTGGACATCTGTCTGGACATAGCTCGTCTGTCTAGACATCGGGACATCAGGTCGTCTCTCTGGACATCTCTCTGGAAATCAGATCGTCTATCTGGACATCGGGGCATCTGTCTGGACATCAGGTCGTCTGTCTGGACATTTGTCTGGTCATCTGGACATCTGTCTTGACATCAGGTCGTCTGTCTGGACATCTGGACATCAGGTTGTGTCTCTGGACATCCGGACATCTGTTTAGACACCAGGTCGTCTGTCTGGACATCCAGACATCTGTCTGGGCATCTGGTCATCTGTCTGGACATCAGGTCTTCTGTTTGGACATCTGTCTTGGCATCAGGTCGTCTGTCTGGACATCAGGACATCTGTCTGGACATTAGGTTATCCGTCTGGAAATCTGACTGGTCAGCTGGACATCTGTCTTGACATCAGGTCGTCTGTCTGGACATCTGGACATCAGGTTGTGTCTCTGGACATCCGGACATCTGTTTAGACACCAGGTCGTCTGTCTGGACATCCAGACATCTGTCTGGGCATCTGGTCATCTGTCTGGACATCAGGTCTTCTGTTTGGACATCTGTCTTGGCATCAGGTCGTCTGTCTGGACATCAGGACATCTGTCTGGACATTAGGTTATCCGTCTGGAAATCTGACTGGTCATCGGGACATCTGTCTGGACATCAGGTCGTCTTTCTGGACATCTGTCTAGACATCTGGACGTCTGTATGGTTATCTGGACATTAGGTCTTCTATCTGGACATTTGGACATCTGTCTGGATATCAGGTCGTCTTTCTGGACATCTTAACATCTGTCTCGACATCACGTCGTCGACCTGGACATCTGAAGATATGTCTAGACATCTGGATATCTGTCTGGACATCAGGTCGTCTGTCTGGACATCTGTCTTAACATCTGGAGATCTGTCTGGACATCGAGGCGTCTATCTGGACATCTGTGTGGTTATCTGGACATCTGTCTGGACATCATGTCGTCTGTCTCAACATTTGGACATCTGTCTGAATATCAGGTCGTCTGTCCGGACATAGGGACATCTGTCTGGACATCAGGTCGTCTTTCTGGAAATCTGGACATCTGTCTGGTCATCTGGACATCTGTCTAGACGTCAGGTCGTCTGTCTGGACATCTGTCTAGACATCTGGACATCTGTCTGGAAATCAGGTCGTCTGCCTGGACATCTGTCTGGATATCTGGACATCTGTCTGGTCATAGGTCGTCTGTCCCGATATCTGGACATCTGTCTGGACATCAGGTCGTCTGTATGGACATCTGGGCATCTGTCTGTACATCAGGTCGTCTGTCTGGGCATCAGGTCATCTGTCTGGACATCTCTCTGGGCATCTGGACATCTGTCTGAACATAGGTCGTCTGTCTCGATCTGGACATCTGTCTGGTCACCTGGACATCTGTCTGGACATCAGGTCGTCTGTCTGGACATCTGTCTGGATACCAGGTCGTCTGTCCGGACATCGGGACATCTGTTTGTTCATCTGGACATCAGGTCGTCTGTTTGGACATCTGGACATGTTCTTTGAAATAGTAAGGGACGAACTTCATTCAATCAAGTAGCTAACTATTTCCAATGAATGCAATGGTTTGTTATTCAAATGATCGTCTTTTAATGTAACCATTGAACAACTCTCTTAACATCTGGACACCTGTCTGGACATTAAGGCGTCTATATGGACAACTGTCTGGACATTAGCTCGTCTGTCTGGACATCTGTATGGATATCAGGTCGTCTGTCCGAACATAGGGACATCTGTCTGGACATCAGGTCGTCTGTCTGGACATCTGAACATCTGTCTGGTCATCTGGACATCTGTCTAGACATCAGGTCGTCTGTATGGACATCTGAACATCTGTCTGGACATCAGATCGTCTGTCTGGACTTCAGGTCGTCTGTCTGGACATCTGAACGTCTGTCTGGTCATCTGGACATCTGTCTAGACATCAGGTCGTCTCTCTGGACATCTGAACATCTGTCTGGACATCAGGTCGTCTGTCCGGACATCTGGACATCTCTCTGGGCATCTGGACATCTGTATGAACATAGGTCCTCTGTCTCGATATCTGGACATCTGTCTGGACTAGACCCTGGCGCAGCGCCGACGAGAGAAGACCGGTGGCAGCGGTGAGGCCAAAACAGCTCGTCGCCGCCGCGCCGCCGGTAAGATGTCAGCGGCACGCCTCCGGCGCGATCAATGTTGACCGCAAACATTAATGTTTTCATCAGTCTTTCTGTAATCACATCTTAAATTTACAACAGATTTGAGCCTATTCTTGAGTTCAAAAATTCACAAGTCGCTGGCTGGAAACTGGTCTTCTTCGTTATCCATTAAGAGAAGTAGAAATCTGGTAGAAACGAAATGGCTGTGGCGTTCCAGAACCCTTGGATAATACGAGTAGTTGAAGTCTCTATTAGCTATGTATTCTTAACATAAATAATTATCAAAATTAGTATTTTTTTTTCATCGAGGATTACTGCATACATAACGTCAGTTATCTGGGTAAAAACTTTGAATATAAGTTTGAACTTAGAAGCTTAATTTTTTCATAATGCCCTTTGCCTATATCTGTTTTGTCCCCTTTAAAACAATTGAAATGGGCGACTTTGATATTGATTGTTTTTTTGTTTTTTTTTTTGTTCTTTTGGATTCCTAAAAAGCCTTCTTGTATCAAAAACTGGTTTTTAATAACAATTGAAAAAAAAAAATGCATTTTAAAGTTTTTTTTTGGCTTCTTTATAGAAAATATGTTATGTAGACTAAGGCTGAACTGCTGCTTTTTTATTGCTTTTGGCTGCTCTTTTGGATGTTATTCATTTTTTATTTTGGGGATTCATTCCAAATTATAAACTGATAAATACCTAATATCAGTCAAATTATAAACTGCATCTAAAAGGAGTAAATTTATCAAATTGAAAAATACATCATGAACACTTCACATGAGAACACTTCAATTACAATGAAACAAAAAACACTTGATGGCTTATTCGGTATGAAGAAAAATGAAGTGCCAGCTATTTTCTTAGGTAAAAAATGAAAAGGTCATCCGTTTTAAATGTAATTAAATGAAATAATATGCAGACTGAAGTAGCTCCAGGAAGATGTTGAGATTTTCTTCCTAGTTCGTTACTTATAATCCAAGCTAAATGTTAGGAGACTTAGTATCAGTTATTGAGTTTAAGCTTTGATTTCCAAATGCTCACAAAAATGACCAAATTTAAGAAAGTCGCAACAATAAGTCACCTGTGGTCAAAATACTCAAAGACTCCTCTTTGATCCCCACCCAGGCTCAAAGCTTCTGCTATGGTCATATCCATGAAAATCTCCAAAGAGTTTCTTTTTAAAATAGCTTTCAAGCGTAGTTAGGGGTATTTAGCCTTTTTTGCTTTTCTTCAAAGCTTTGAAAAAAGTATTATAATATTCCAAATGTTAAATTTGTTATATTTCTTTATATTTTTGGTAATCATTTGTGGGGTGATCGAATTTTTTAAACCACTGTAGATACGTAAGAATGTTGCAACATCTAGTACCCTGAGGTCATAAGACTGTCAAAGACTCCTCCTTGAACCTCCCAAATTGAAAGCTTTTATTATAACCTGACCTTTTAATGTAACATGGGCACTGGACCAAGGGTGCCATTGTCACTCGAGCGCAACGTTAGGTGGGGATGTCGATATCGCTTTCGTCACACCAATTCGTTTTAGGTACTTATGAATGAATGTTTTCAAAGTAAACCCGTTCCATCAATAAGAAAAAAAACGGGTTGGACGCATATGTCCCTTTCCCTTTGGACGATAAAACTATACAAGTGCTGTATCAAGTATAACTCACGAAAATCTTGTTCATTTTTGTCAACTTTTCAACTTATTGGCATCCCTGTTTTCAATAAAAAAAAATCAAGGTACTATCACTTAAATATAATAGCTCCCTATGCCCCCCTCTCTGGAAACCATCTTGATAGGATACCGTCTCTGCTTTAAATAAAAAAAAATAATCAACTTATTGGCATCCCTGCTTTCAAAAAAATAAAACAAATCGAGGTATTATCATTTAAATATGATTGATCACTATCCCCCCCCCCCCTCTGGATACCACCTTGATAGGATGCCGTCTTTGCTTTAAACTAAAAAAAATTTAACTTTTTGGCATCCCTGCTTTCAATAAAACAAATTCGAGATATTATCATTTAAATGTAATACCTCCCTACCCCCTCCTCTGGATACCACCTTGATAGGATGCCGTCTTTGCTTTAAACTAAAAAAAATTTAACTTTTTGGCATCCCTGCTTTCAATAAAACAAATTCGAGATATTATCATTTAAATGTAATACCTCCCTACCCCCCTCTAGATACCACCTTGATAGGATACCGTCTCAGCTTTACATTAGAAAAATAATTTACTTAATAATTAACTTGGTCACTATATGGTTCTAACAAACAACAACAAAAATGTAGAAATTATTCAGATATACCTCAAATTATTGGAAAACTGAGTCATAGATTCGCCATGGCATTCAATAAGATCCAAAGAATCTAATTAAAAGGGAGCACACACATAAGCCAAATTAGGCCAGTAGCCTATAAGAAATCGCAAAATACCCAAGACAATGAACAAAGCCCAATGGAGGGCCCTGGGTCTATCAAAATACTTCAATGGTTTCCCAGGGAATTTGATATCATTTTCTTCTGTCGTCACTTTAAATGAAAAAAATGATTATATTTTCGGCATCCCTGCTTTCAATAAAAAAAATTAGGTATTATCACTTAAAAATGATAACCCCCTATTCCCCCCCCCCTTATAGGCAATAATTTACAATTTATTTGTGAATCATATTTTTGGGGTAACTTCCGTTTCAATCTTTAATTCCCCAACCTTGTACATAGCTTAGTCTATAGCTAACTTTTGTCTCAACAGAAGGTTTTTTTGCGTGGGGGGGGGGGGGGTAAAAATGTTTTAGAAAGAAGATTGTATTTTCTATCAGGCGTTCAACAATTGAGTATTACATATTAAGAAAATCCTATCTAAAAACAGCAAAAAAAAATCTGCAAACTTACAATTAAGCTGTAGAAACAATCTGTCGGCTATCAATTTCAAAATCCAACAAAAGATTGAAGCTGTATAGTAGTGAATGCGCTCGATAAATTCTATTCAACTTGAAAATAAAATTCTTGGCTACGAATGATGTAAGGATTTGCAAGTGGGAAACTGGATTCGAAATGATTTAAACTCATTTCATAAAGACGATACTTTTTTTAAAGTATCTTTTTTTTTCATAAAGACGAAAATTAACGAACAAGAAAGTAGTGAAGAATTATGGTATGTAAAGTAATATTTGGAAGGGAAAGTCACTGGTGATAAATCGCTAGGGGTTGCGCCGTGATTGCGTGATTTTCGGGGATTCAGGGAACCAAATTCTTTTTCGGGGTGACGCATAGATTTTCGGGGAAATACCCGAAAATTCGGGGATAGTGCAAGCCTGCTTGGTTTCTAATCAGGAAAATCGAAATACTAAACCACACGAGAAGCAAAAGCTCCGACTTTGCAGTTGACGCAATAAAGAATTGCCGCAAAATTAATTTAAAGTCGACTGAACGCCACCGCCTTTGCCGGCGGTGGCGCGCCTCTGGTGCGCCGGTGGCGTTGCGACACTTCGGCGGTGGTCGACCGGGCCTCTCTTTGGCGGTGGACGACCGGGCCTCTTCGGTGGCGTTCGGTCGATCCGCCGGCGCGGCGCCGGGGTCTAGTCTGGACATCAGGTCGTTTGTCTGGACATCTGGACATCTATCTGCTCATCTGGACATCTGTCTGGACACCAGGGTCGTCTGTCTGGACATCTGTCTGGACACAAGGTCGTCTGTCTTGACATCAGGTCGTCTGTCTGGACATCCGGACATCTGTCTGGTCATCTGGACATCTGTCTGGACATCAGGTCGTCTGTTTGGACATCTGGACATGTTCTTTGAAATAGTAAGAGACGAAACTCATTCATGTCAAGTTGCTAATTAATTCCAATGTATGCAATGGTTTGTTATTCAAGTGATCGTCTTTTAATGTAACCATTGAACAACTCTCTACGATGTTCCAGTGCCAAGCTATATGTGGAAAAAAAAAGATGCCGTTTATGCAGAATGCTGTAGTAGCTGCCACTTGACTTGATTTTCAAGCCAATATATTTCCCTTGTTGTTTAAACCCTAGGGAAAGTAAGTTTTCTATCTATGGGTTTCAAACAAGGTGGTTCTAATAATGGTGTACTTTTTGTATTGATCTGAGTCTATTTTTAGGAGTTATGGGTTATTATATTTCTTAACATTGGGCGTGATCGTCTCTTCCTAGGCTGCTAGCTATTGCTGCAACCCGGATACTTATATGATGTACTAATATCGTGCATGACGTCATTCGCTAAATCCAAAATTAAGGCTTTTAACCAATTTTTCAGACTTCTAACATATCTAGATCGTTTTTATGCGATCACTAGAAAACTTATCATTTACAATGGGGAACAGTTCGTTCTTTAAAATAAAATATATAAATAAACGTTACTTAAGACACGTATCAAGTATCAAGAACCTAACAAAAAATAAAAACTAATTTTGAAATTTTCAGGAATTTTTCTAGTTTGAATTAAAAGATTAAAATTATTGCTAGGTATCATAAATATTCATGAAGTTTACATAATAACTTTAGCGATTCTGAACAGAAAACTAAAATAAATAAAAGATTGATTTTTTTTGTATGGAAATATATATTCAATCCCGTGTCGGGTAGTTAAAACCTAACCAAAAATAAAATTAGCTTTAAAATTTTACGGTATTTTTCTAGTTTGAATTGAAAGATTCAAATTATTGCTCGAATACCATAAATACTTTCGCAGTTTACATAATAGCTTTAGTGACAGAACTGAGAACAAAAGTAAAATAAAAACTTCTTGTCGAAAGATAAACGTGTATAAATATTGCATTCACTTTTTACGTCATATAAGTGTATAACTCGCTTAGAAGATCTTAATTATTGCTATCTGATCTGTGTTCTAAATACTACTTTTATTTATATTAAACGTTGACGTCATAACTTCTTGTATTATGACGTCAGAATTATAACCATGTTCATCTCAGGTAACGTCATTATATGCGTTATTCTATTTGCGTCATAGTTCTAATGAATCTATGACGACATTGATTATCTAGTATACGAAAATGCAGTTCTCTGTAAAACATTGATTTTGTTAGATTTTTTTTTTTAAATTACAAAAGCACGTATTATCTAGTGCCCAGCTATCTGAGTGGAAAAAAACGGAAAAAAGGTACTCTCGATGCAGAATATCGTAGTTCAAGCAACTTTTCTTGTTTTTTAAGCCAATGGATTTCCTTCACTATTCAAGCAAATGAACTACCTTTTGCTTTGTCATAGTATAAAATACTGTAATCTTAACTACGATGGTACAATGGTAAGTATATGTGCTTGTAACTAGTGGTTATGATAGCTGACATTCATAAAGATTGTCCATAAAAATGCAGTTTTTAGAGGAAATATTGATTCTATTTAAGATAAGAAAAATAGCACTAGATCTAGTAATTTCCTTTAAAATGAGCCATTGAACAACTCTCTACGATGTTCCAGTGCCAAGCTATCTGTGGAAAAGAAAAAAAAGATGTTGTTTAGGCAGAATGCTGTAGTAGCTGCCACTTTTCTTGATTTTCCAGCCCATATATTGCTCTTGCTGTTCTAGCCAAGGGACAGAAAGTTTTCTACACAAGGGTTTCGGACAAGGCGGTTCTAATGGTGTACCTTTTGGTTTGATCTGACTCTATTTTTAGGAGTTATGGGTTAATATATTTCTTAACATTGGACGTGATCATCTCTTACTAGGTTGCTAAGTTGATCGTCTCTTATTAGATTCCTAGCTACCGCTGCAACCCAATAAACCTATTGGTTAATTCCTCTTATTACCTTTAAGTATATCATAGTATATTTACACCTTAATATATCTTATGTTATTTATTATTTATACCTTCGTTCTAACCTTTAGAAATGTATTTATGCCTATATAGGTCATGTATTTGAATTGCATCAAGGTTTATGTTCCCTGTGAAACATGCAATGTTGTAACATTGCCTACTAGTGGCGACAGTTCAGGAAAAATTTGGGGAGGGGGCGAGGATTTTTTGATAAAAATTGGAGACACAAAAAAGGTATTTTCAAAATTCAGGGGAATGTGGGTGCTTTTCTTGTTTTTTTTTTCTAATGAGAATATCAAAACATGTATCTTTCAAAATCAAGGGGATGGATGCCTAAATATGCTCATCTGCTTTAAAAACAGTAATTGTATTTTAAGGACTAATTTGAGAAATCAAACTATTTTTTTGGGGGGGGGAGAGGGGGGTCAGATCAGATCAGACTTTTCTGTCTTTCTCTAGATGCTGCCTTGGTTTGAAGGGCTCTATGTGTTTACCCCCCCCCCCCCCGGCGTTTACCCATTGGAAAATCCCCCTCCCGGAAAATACCAGCCCCCCCTCTTTCCCCCCGCGGCAAATACCCCCCCCCCCCCCGCGGCAAATACCCCCCCCCCCTTGGAAAATCAGGCTTTCCGAATTTGAAAATTTTGTTTGAGTTTTATTTCTTTTTCCGTAGGGGAAGGAATTCTGGTACTTCCTCTTTGTATTATGCGTCACTCACGCAAGTTTACGCTGTGTAAATTTCGAGAAAAAAACGGTTTTCTTCGTTCGTTTCTTTCAGCTTAGCGTGAGACAAGAGTAGAAAGGCCTCAATTGATCCCACGAGAACCACGTGGTTTATGGTTTTTCTCACTGAGAATGAAAAAACAGAATTTTTCTCACTTGAAAAACCAGGAATTTTCTCACTTTTATGGATGTTTTCTTGGATGGTTATGTGTGTTGGTCAATTTATTTGATGTTTTTCATGGTTGTCAACATCAAATTATGGATGTTTTATGGTTTTTGTCAGTGAGAATTTGAAAAACAGGAACTTTCTCACATTTATGTCTGTTTTCATGGATGGTTATGTGTGTTGGTCGATTTATTTGATGTTTTTCATGGATGGTTATGGATGATTTATGTCTGTTCGTTGTCAGTGAGAATGGACATGCTCGACGCGAATGTTATGAGATTGTTTGGCTAACCTAACCTGAGAACTTGATTTACATAATCGGCGGGGAAATTATTGATTCACGAAGGGGGAATTAAGAAACATTATGGTTTCTTTGATCTTTAGGCGAACCTAACCTGAGAACTTGATTTACATAATCGCTAGGGGAAATTATTGATTCACGAAGGGGGAATTAAGAAACATTATGGTTTCTTTAATCTTAGGTCTGAGGGATAAACGTTCTTTAGGTCAGAGAGAAAAATTAATATTCTATTTTTAAATAGGGCTTCATTGATCTTTAGTGTCAGGAATTATAAATGACATCACTTGTTATCTTGGAATTATGCGGGAGTCTAAAGAGATAGAAATTCTATTTTTAAATACGGCTTCACTGAGCTTTAAGTCGGAGAGATAAATTGATATTCTAACGAAACCTTAATAGTTTAGCTAGGAAAATTTATGAGATGAAGAGATTAACGTAGGAAAGGGTTTCCTAGAAATTTGAAATGTGAAAGCACAGAGATGCCAAAAAACAAAAGGAACACACATAAATTACTTTTAGGGGATTATTTGGGCGAAACGGTTTTAGACAGCTTATGGAATTATTTCGGCGAAACAGTTAGAGACATTTTAAAAGATGATTTAAAAGATGATTTTAGAAGAGGTTTTGAGTGTGGTCGTTATAATACACAAGTTGTATTTTAACAGTGTTGTGAGGTCCCCTACCCCAACCCCAAAGGGCCCCGATCCCCCTACCCCGATCCAAAGGGTTCCAATCCCCATACCCCAATGCAGAAGGAACCCCCCGGTCCCCAAAGGTTCCCAGGGATCCCAAAGGGCCCCCGGACTCCCAAAGGCCCTCACCCGGTCCCCAAAGGTCCACCGGACCCCAAAGGCCCTCCCCCGGTCCTCAAAGGTCCCCCAGGCTCCCAATGGGCCACCAGACCCCCAAAGGCCCTCCCCGGGCCCCAAAGGCCCTCCCCCAGTCCCCAAAGGTCCACAGGGCTCTCAAAGGGCCACCCAGCCCTCAAGGGCCCCCGGATCCCCAAACGCCCTCCCGGGATCCCCAAAGAGCCCCATCCCCATTTTTTAATACTTTTTTATGGCTTTATTATATCTTTTCAGAACAAGTTATTTTCTGAATGTCCATCCTAAACCCATTTTACAAGTTGAAGTACCCATCCCTTTCACCCACAACATTACTATACTGATTTTTGAATGCTCCAGCACCAAGCAATACTTTTCAATGGCATTTCAGAACAAGATCTTTTCTTAATGTCCCTCCTAAACCCATTTTACAAATTGAAGTACCCATCCTTTACACCCTCTCAACCCTCCCCTCGAGCCTCTGAGTCCCCAAAGAGCCCCCAGGCCCCCCACCCCCCAACTTTTTGCCCCCCCCCCCACCCATATTTTAATACTTTTTAATTTGCGCATTTTGAGACAAAAGGACCCCAATCCCCCTTAACTTTACGCTCCCCCTTCCACCATTAGTGTTTTGTCGTGGTTTACCATGTCACAGTTACATTCTCTTGATTTTTCAAAGCTCATTTTGGATTTCTGTCGTTGAAATGCAAGAGTTGGAATATTTCAGTAGTGTTTTGTCATGGTTTACCATGTCACAGTTACATTCTCTTAATTTTTCAAAGTTCATTTTGGATTATTTTCGTTGAAATGCAAGAGTTGGAATATTTCAGTAGTGTTTTGTTGTGCTTTATACTGTCACAGTTACATTCTCTTGATTTTTCAAACTTCATTTTGGTTTTCTTTCGTTGAAATGCAAGAGCTGGAATATTTCAGTAGTGTTTTGTTGTGGTTTACCTTGTCACACTTACATTCTCTTATTTTTTCAAAGTTCATTTTGAATTTCTTACGTTGAAATGCAAGAGTTGGAATATTTCAGTAGTGTTTTGTTATGGTTTACCTTGTCACAGTTACATTTTCGTGATTTTTCAAAGTTCGTTTTGAATTTCTTTCGTTGAAATGCAAGAGTTGGAATATTTCAGTAGTGTTTTGTTGTGGTTTACCTTGTCAGAGTTATGTTCTCTTGATTTTTCAAAGTTCATTTCGAATTTCTTTAATTGAAATGCAAGAGTAGGAATATTTCAGTAGTTTCTGTCGTGGTTTACCTTGTCAGAGTTACATTATCTTGATTTTTCAAAGTTCATTTGAATTTCTTTCATTGAAATGCAAGATTTGGATTATTTCAGTAGTGTTTTGTTGTGCTTTACCTTGTCACAGTTACATTCTCTTAATTTTTCAAAGTTCATTTTGAATTTCTTTCGTTGAAATGTGAGAGTTGGAATATTTCAGTTGTGTTTTGTCGTGGTTTACCGTGTCACAGTTACATTCTCTTGATTTTTCAAAGTTCATTTTGAATTTCTTTCATTGAAATGCAAGAGTTGGACTATTTCAGTAGTGTTTTGTCGTGGTTTACCATTTCAAAGTTACATTCTCTTGATTTTTCAAAGTTCATTTTGGATTTCTTTCGTTGAAATGCAAGAGTTGGAATATTTCAGTAGTGTTCTGTCATTGTTTACCACGTCACAGTTATATTCTCTTGATTTTTCAAAGTTCATTTTGAATTTCTTTCATTGAAATGCAAGAGTTGGAATATTTCAGTAGTGTTTTGTCGTGGTTTACCATGTCACAGTTAAATTCTCTTGATTTTTCAAAGATCATTTTGGTTTTCTTTCGTTGAAATGCAAGAGTTGGAATATTTCAGTAGTGTTTTGTTATGGTTTACCTTGTCACAGTTACATTCTCTTGATTTTTCAAAGTTCATTTTGGTTTTCTTTCGTTGAAATGCAAGAGTTGGATTATTTCAATAGTGTTTGTCATGGCTTACCTTGTCATAGTTACATTCTCTTGATTTTTCAAAGTTCATTTTGAATTTCTTTCATTGAAATGCAAGAGTTGGAATATTTCAGTAGTTTTTTGTTGTGGTTTACCTTGTCACAGTTACATTCTCTTGATTTTTTCAAAGTTCATTTGAATATCTTTCGTTGAAATGCAAGAGTTGGAATATTTCAGTAGTGTTTTGTCGTGGTTTACCTTGTCATAGTTACATTCTCTTAATTTTTCAAAGTTCATTTTGAATTTCATTCGTTGAAATGCAAGAGTTGAAATATTTCAGTAGTGTTTTATCGTGGTTTACCATGTCACAGTTACATTGTCTTGATTTTTCAAAGTTCATTTTGAATTTCTCTCATTGAAATGCATGAGTTGGATTATTTCAGTAGTGTTTTGTCGTGGTTTACCATGTCACACTTACACTCTCTTGATTTTTCAAAGGTCATTTTGGATTTCTTTTATTGAAATGCAAGAGTTGGAATATTTCAGTAGTGTTTTGTTGTGGTTTACATTGTCACAGTTACATTCTCTTGATATTTCAAAGTTCATTTTGGATTTCTTTCACTGAAATGCAAGAGTTGGATTATTTCAATAGTGTTTTGTCATGGTTTACCTAGTCACAGTTACTTTCTCATAATTTTTCAAAGTTCATTTTGAATTTCTTTCGTTGAAATGCAAGAGTTGGATTATTTCAGTAGTGTTTTGTAGTGGTTAACCTTGTCACAGTTACATTCTCTTGATTTTTCAAAGTTCATTTTGGAATTTCTTTCGTTGAAATGCAAGAGTTGGAATATTTCAGTAGTGTTTTGTCATAGTTTACCTTGTCACACTTACATTCTATTGATTTTTCAAAGTTCATTTGGATTTATTTCATTGAAATGCAAGAGATGGAATATTTCAGTAGTGTTTTGTCATGCTTTACCTTATCACAGTTACATTCTCTTGATTTTTCAAAGTTCATTTTTGGATTTCTTTCATTGAAATGCAAGAGTTGGAATATTTCAGTAGTGTTTTGTCGTGGTTTACCTTGTCACAGTTAGATTCTCTTAATTTTTCAAAGTTCATTTTGAATTTTTTCATTGAAATGCAAGAGTTGGAATATTTCAGTAGTGTTTTGTCGTGGTTTACCATGTCACAGTTAAATTCTCTTGATTTTTCAAAGATCATTTTGGTTTTCTTTCGTTGAAATGCAAGAGTTGGAATATTTCAGTAGTGTTTTGTTGTGGTTTACCTTGTCACAGTTACATTCTCTTGATTTTTCAAAGTTCATTTTGGTTTTCTTTCGTTGAAATGCAAGAGTTGGATTATTTCAATAGTGTTTGTCATGGTTTACCTTGTCATAGTTACATTCTCTTGATTTTTCAAAGTTCATTTTGAATTTCTTTCATTGAAATGCAAGAGTTGGAATATTTCAGTAGTTTTTTGTTGTGGTTTACCTTGTCACAGTTACATTCTCTTGATTTTTTCAAAGTTCATTTGAATATCTTTCGTTGAAATGCAAGAGTTGGAATATTTCAGTAGTGTTTTGTCGTGGTTTACCCTGTCATAGTTACATTCTCTTAATTTTTCAAAGTTCATTTTGAATTTCTTTCGTTGAAATGCATGAGTTGAAATATTTCAGTAGTGTTTTATTGTGGTTTATCATGTCACAGTTACATTGTCTTGATTTTTCAAAGTTCATTTTGAATGTCTTTCATTGAAATGCATGAGTTGGATTATTTCAGTAGTGTTTTGTCGTGGTTTACCATGTCACACTTACACTCTCTTGATTTTTCAAAGGTCATTTTGGATTTCTTTTATTGAAATGCAAGAGTTGGAAATATTTCAGTAGTGTTTTGTTATGGTTTACATTGTCACAGTTACATTCTCTTGATTTTTCAAAGTTCATTTTGGATTTCTTTCACTGAAATGCAAGAGTTGGATTATTTCAATAGTGTTTTGTCATGGTTTACCTAGTCACAGTTACTTTCTCATAATTTTTCAAAGTTCATTTTGAATTTCTTTCGTTGAAATGCAAGAGTTGGAATATTTCAGTAGTGTTTTGTTGTGGTTTACCTTGTCACAGTTAGATTCTCTTGATTTTTCAAAGTTCATGATGGATTTCTTTCGTTGAAATGTGTTTTTGCTATGCTTTACCTTGACACAGTTACATTTTCTTGATTTTTCAATGTTCATTGGGATTTCTTTCGTTGAAATGCAAGAGTTGGATTATTTCAGTAGTGTTTTGTTGTGGTTTACCTTGTCACAGTTACATTCTCTTGATTTTTCAAAGTTCATTTTGGATTTTCTTTCATTGAAATGCAAGAGTTGGAATATTTCAGTAGTGTTTTGTTGTGGTTTACCTTGTCACAGTTAGATTCTCTTAATTTTTCAAAGTTTATTTTGATTTTCTTTCATTGAAATGCAAGAGTTGGATTATTTCAATAGTGTTTTGTCATGCTTTACCATGTCACAGTTACATTCTCTTGATTTTTCAAAGTTCATGATGGATTTCTTTCGTTGAAATATGTTTTGCTATGCTTTACCTTGACACAGTTACATTTTCTTGATTTTTCAATGTTCATACGGATTTCTTTCGTTGAAATGCAAGAGTTGGAATATTTCAGTAGTGTTTTGTTGTGGTTTACCTTGTCACAGTTACATTCTCTTGATTTTTCAAAGTTCATTTTGGATTTCTTTCGTTGAAATGCAAGAGTTGGAATATTTCAGTAGTGTTTTGTCGTTGTTTACCTTGTCACAGTTGCATTCTCTTGATCTTTCAAAGTTCATTATGAATTTCTTTTTTATTGAAGTGTAAGAGTCAGATTAGGTTAGGTTTTTTGAAGAAGCGCAAAATGTTCAAGTTTTCTTTTGAATTTTCTTAAAGAAAAGAAAAAAGCTATAGTCCAATTCTAATTTTTTCCAAAGAAAATAAAAAATCTCCAACCTTTTAATAAACATTCTAAGCGTTTGACATGCTAACATATCCTAAAATAATGGAAATATAACAAAGTAATGTATAATATATTTTTAATGAAATAACAACATGTAGTATATTAACACAAAAATATGTTTCAGATATTATTATACATTATTAACATCGTTGAACAACGTTGGACATTTTGAATCTGTTCCATAAAATAATTTATCATGTTCTCTTTTGATACTAGAGTTACTCGCTTCTCTTAGTTCATAACCAGTAGAATAATCATTCATCCATTTTGTGTCATATACAATTTTTACAGGGGTGTCACCAACTGACTCAATCTATATTTCTTCTTTAGTATTATTTGATTCATTGACTATATGATCTATAGTAGTAATAATGCTCACTTATGCTTCATTTTCCATCAATTTATCATTATAATCATTGATGATATTGTATGCCAATGCCCTTTTTATTTTGCCAGCGATTTCACTGTCTATTCTCACACTGTGTTTACACAGGTAACAGTTCTGGCAGGTAGACATGATATGATTTATTACACTAGTGCAGCAGTAGGCCTTTCTTTTCCTCTTTGCTTTCATTTGAATAGTAATACCAGAACGATGGGAATAGGATCTATCAATAGGTATCGTGTTACCAGAACCATTAGCAAGAAGATGACCATCTTCATCAACTATTATTTTTAAGTTGGCATTCTCCTTTAGCACTATCATCTCTGGTGCTCTGACTCTCGCATATCCACCTTGGGCAATGTTGAATGATTTCGATATTCCAAAGAAATTTAGCTTTTCACTATCATGACAACGCACACATACATTTCCAATAAGATCTCCATTAATGCTTGTCTCATAGTTTAAATAACGATCTATGTCGGCATTCAACACGACGATGATTTTATCGTGTGTACACACTTTCTCTGAATAATTCATTTTCACTTTTTTTCTAAGTATGATACAAGGTGTTTATCCTGCCAAAGTGTGAAAATTACTGATTTAATACCTACATTTAACTAGGTAGTGTCGATAACCAGCCATAGAGCATCACTGAGACAGCCGCATAGTGTCTATGACCAACCATAGAGTATAATTGTTACACACATATGAATAAATATTAATAAATAAATAGAAACATTTCTCCATGTTTAAGTTAGGTTGGATTAGGTTAGCTTATCATGAGCCCCCCCCCCAAAGGCCAACGCCCCCTCCCCCCCGAGGATCCCCGGAGAGCCCCTCCCTCCCAACCCCTCCCCTTTCCCACTACATAGAAATACAAAAACCATAGGTTAGATTAGGTTAGGTTAGGTTAGCCTATGTACGCGCGCGTACATAGGCTAACCTAACCTAACCTAATCTAGCCTAACCTAACCTAATCTAACCTATGGTTTTTGTGTTGGGAGGGGTTGGGAGGGAGGGGGCTCTCCGGGGATCCTCGGGGGGGGGGGCGTTGGCCTTTGGGGGGGGCTGATCTTTTTTACATAATACCGGGAAATCCCACTCTCTCCCCATGGAAAATTCCGGTGCTTTAGTATTATACGCCACTCACTCAAGTTTACGATGTGTAAAACTCAAGAACAAATTGGTTTCTTCGTTACTTTAGAAACAAATTCGGGCTATATATTTACACATTATTGAGGAGGGTAAAGTATAGCGGGTCTGCGTGCAAAATGTGCTAGGTACAATTATTCTGCATATTATGAAGTAAGAATTGTTTTCTGACTTCAAACTGTCCAAATACTTTGTCCTCCTCCCCCCCCTTATGCGCAAATATATAGCCCAAATTATATATTTCCCTCTATTCTGTCACTTGTCTTTGTCTTGTCAGTAGAAAGGCCTCAATTGATCCCACGAGAACCACATGGTTTATGGTTTTTCTCACTGAGAATGAAAAAACAGAATTTTTCTCACTTGAAAAACCAGGAATTTTCTCACTTTTATGGATGTTTTCTTGGATGGTTATGTGTGTTGATCAATTTATTTGATGTTTTTCATGGTTGTCAACATCGGTTTTTGTCAGTGAGAATTTGAAAAACAGGAACTTTCTCACATTTATGTCTGTTTTCATGGATGGTTATGTGTGTTGGTCGATTTATTTGATGTTTTTCATGGATGGTTATGGATGATTTATGTCTGTTCGTTGTCAGTGAGAATGGACATGCTCGACGCGAATGTTATGAGATTGTTTGGCTAACCTAACCTGAGAACTTGATTTACATAATCGGCGGGGAAATTATTGATTCACGAAGGGGGAATTAAGAAACATTATGGTTTCTTTGATCTTTAGGCGAACCTAACCTGAGAACTTGATTTACATAATCGCTAGGGGAAATTATTGATTCACGAAGGAGGAATTAAGAAACATTATGGTTTCTTTGATCTTTAGGCGAACCTAACCTGAGAACTTGATTTACATAATCGGCGGGGAAATTATTGATTCACGAAGGGGGAATTAAGAAACATTATGGTTTCTTTAATCTTAGGTCTGAGGGATAAACGTTCTTTAGGTCAGAGAAAAAAATTAATATTCTATTTTTAAATAGGGCTTCATTGATCTTTAGTGTCAGGAATTATAAATGACATCACTTGTTATCTTGGAATTATGCGGGAGTCTAAAGAGATAGAAATTCTATTTTTAAATACGGCTTCACTGAGCTTTAAGTCGGAGAGATAAATTGATATTCTAACGAAACCTTAATAGTTTAGCTAGGAAAATTTATGAGATGAAGAGATTAACGTAGGAAAGGGTTTCCTAGAAATTTGAAATGTGAAAGCACAGAGATGCCAAAAAACAAAAGGAACACACAGAAATTACTTTAGGGGATTATTTGGGCGAAACGATTTTAGACAGCTTATGGAATTATTTCGGCGAAACAGTTAGAGACATTTTAAAAGATGATTTAAAAGATGATTTTAGAAGAGGTTTTGAGTGTGGTCGTTATAATACACAAGTTGTATTTTAACAGTGTTGTGAGGTCCCCTACCCCAACCCCAAAGGGCCCCGATCCCCCTACCCCGATCCAAAGGGTTCCAATCCCCATACCCCAATCCAGAAGGAACCCCCCGGTCCCCAAAGGTTCCCAGGGCTCCCAAAGGGCCCCCGGACTCCCAAAGGCCCTCACCCGGTCCCCAAAGGTCCACCGGACCCCAAAGGCCCTCCCCCGGTCCTCAAAGGTCCCCCAGGCTCCCAATGGGCCACCAGACCCCCAAAGGCCCTCCCGGGCCCCAAAGGCCCTCCCCCAGTCCCCAAAGGTCCACAGGGCTCTCAAAGGGCCACCCAGCCCTCAAGGGCCCCCGAATCCCCAAACGCCTTCCCGGGATCCCCAAAGAGCCCCATCCCCATTTTTTAATACTTTTTTATGGCTTTATTATATCTTTTTGGTCATCTTCTTGCTAATGGTTCTGGTAACACGATACCTATTGATAGATCCTATTCCCATCGTTCTGGTATTACTATTCAAATGAAAGCAAAGAGGAAAAGAAAGGCCTACTGCTGCACTAGTGTAATAAATCATATCATGTCTACCTGCCAGAACTGTTACCTGTGTAAACACAGTGTGAGAATAGACAGTGAAATCGCTGGCAAAATAAAAAGGGCATTGGCATACAATATCATCAATGATTATAATGATAAATTGATGGAAAATGAAGCATAAGTGAGCATTATTACTACTATAGATCATATAGTCAATGAATCAAATAATACTAAAGAAGAAATATAGATTGAGTCAGTTGGTGACACCCCTGTAAAAATTGTATATGACACAAAATGGATGAATGATTATTCTACTGGTTATGAACTAAGAGAAGCGAGTAACTCTAGTATCAAAAGAGAACATGATAAATTATTTTATGGAACAGATTCAAAATGTCCAACGTTGTTCAACGATGTTAATAATGTATAATAATATCTGAAACATATTTTTGTGTTAATATACTACATGTTGTTATTTCATTAAAAATATATTATACATTACTTTGTTATATTTCCATTATTTTAGGATATGTTAGCATGTCAAACGCTTAGAATGTTTATTAAAAGGTTGGAGATTTTTTATTTTCTTTGGAAAAAATTAGAATTGGACTATAGCTATTTTCTTTTCTTTAAGAAAATTCAAAAGAGAACTTGAACATTTTGCGCTTCTTGAAAAAACCTAACCTAATCTGACTCTTACACTTCAATAAAAAAGAAATTCATAATGAACTTTGAAAGATCAAGAGAATGCAACTGTGACAAGGTAAACAACGACAAAACACTACTGAAATATTCCAACTCTTGCATTTCAACGAAAGAAAATCCAAAATGAACTTTGAAAAATCAAGAGAATGTAACTGTGACAAGGTAAACCACAACAAAACACTACTGAAATAATCCAACTCTTGCATTTCAACGAAAGAAATCCGTATGAATATTGAAAAATCAAGAAAATGTAACTGTGTCAAGGTAAAGCATAGCAAAACATATTTCAACTAAAGAAATCCATCATGAACTTTGAAAAATCAAGAGAATGTAACTGTGACATGGTAAACCATGACAAAACACTATTGAAATAATCCAACTCTTGCATTTCAATGAAAGAAAATCAAAATAAACTTTGAAAAATTAAGAGAATCTAACTGTGACAAGGTAAACCACAACAAAACACTACTGAAATATTCCAACTCTTGCATTTCAATGAAAGAAAATCCAAAATGAACTTTGAAAAATCAAGAGAATGTAACTGTGACAAGGTAAACCACAACAAAACACTACTGAAATAATCCAACTCTTGCATTTCAACGAAAGAAATCCCAATGAACATTGAAAAATCAAGAAAATGTAACTGTGTCAAGGTAAAGCATAGCAAAAACACATTTCAACGAAAAAAATCCATCATGAACTTTGAAAAATCAAGAGAATCTAACTGTGACAAGGTAAACCACAACAAAACACTACTGAAATATTCCAACTCTTGCATTTCAACGAAAGAAATCCAAAATGAACTTTGAAAAATCATGAGAATGTAACTGTGACAAGGTAAACCACAACAAAACACTGCTGAAATATTCCAACTCTTGCATTTCAACGAAAGAAATCCGTATGAACATTGAAAAATCAAGAAAATGTAACTGTGTCAAGGTAAAGCATAGCAGAACATATTTCAACGAAAGAAATCCACCATGAACTTTGAAAAATCAAGAGAATCTAACTGTGACAAGGTAAACCACAACAAAACACTACTGAAATATTCCAACTCTTGCATTTCAACGAAAGAAATTCAAAATGAACTTTGAAAAATTATGAGAAAGTAACTGTGACTAGGTAAACCATGACAAAACACTATTGAAATAATCCAACTCTTGCATTTCAGTGAAAGAAATCCAAAATGAACTTTGAAAAATCAAGAGAATGTAACTCTGACAATGTAAACCATAACAAAACACTACTGAAATATTTCCAACTCTTGCATTTCAATAAAAGAAATTCAAAATGACCTTTGAAAAATCAAGAGAGTGTAAGTGTGACATGGTAAGCCACGACAAAACACTACTGAAATAATCCAACTCATGCATTTCAATGAAAGAAATTCAAAATGAACTTTGAAAAATCAAGACAATGTAACTGTGACATGGTAAACCACAATAAAACACTACTGAAATATTTCAACTCTTGCATTTCAACGAAAGAAATTCAAAATGAACTTTGAAAAATTAAGAGAATGTAACTATGACAAGGTAAACCACGACAAAACACTACTGAAATATTCCAACTCTTGCATTTCAACGAAAGATATTCAAATGAACTTTGAAAAATCAAGAGAATGTAACTGTGACAAGGTAAACCACAACAAAAAACTACTGAAATATTCCAACTCTTGCATTTCAATGAAAGAAATTCAAAATGAACTTTGAAAAATCAAGAGAATGTAACTATGACAAGGTAAACCATGACAAACACTATTGAAATAAACCAACTCTTGCATTTCAACGAAAGAAAACCAAAATGAACTTTGAAAAATCAAGAGAATGTAACTGTGACAAGGTAAACCACAACAAAACACTACTGAAATATTCCAACTCTTGCATTTCAACGAAAGAAAACCAAAATGATCTTTGAAAAATCAAGAGAATTTAACTGTGACATGGTAAACCACGACAAAACACTACTGAAATATTCCAACTCTTGCATTTCAATGAAAGAAATTCAAAATGAACTTTGAAAAATTAAGCGAATCTAACTGTGACAAGGTAAACCACGACAAAACACTACTGAAATATTCCAACTCTTGCATTTCAATGAAAGAAATTCAAAATGAACTTTGAAAAATCAAGAGAATGTAACTGTGATAAGGTAAAGCATGACAAAACACTACTGAAATATTCCATCTCTTGCATTTCAATGAAATAAATCCAAAATGAACTTTGAAAAATCAATAGAATGTAAGTGTGACAAGGTAAACTATGACAAAACACTACTGAAATATTCCAACTCTTGCATTTCAACGAAAGAAATTCCAAAATGAACTTTGAAAAATCAAGAGAATGTAACTGTGACAAGGTAAACCACTACAAAATACTACTGAAATATTCCAACTCTTGCATTTCAACGAAAGAAATCCGTATGAACATTGAAAAATCAAGAAAATGTAACTGTGTCAAGGTAAAGCATAGCAGAACATATTTCAACGAAAGAAATCCACCATGAACTTTGAAAAATCAAGAGAATCTAACTGTGACAAGGTAAACCACAACAAAACACTACTGAAATATTCCAACTCTTGCATTTCAACGAAAGAAATTCAAAATGAACTTTGAAAAATTATGAGAAAGTAACTGTGACTAGGTAAACCATGACAAAACACTATTGAAATAATCCAACTCTTGCATTTCAGTGAAAGAAATCCAAAATGAACTTTGAAAAATCAAGAGAATGTAACTCTGACAATGTAAACCATAACAAAACACTACTGAAATATTTCCAACTCTTGCATTTCAATAAAAGAAATTCAAAATGACCTTTGAAAAATCAAGAGAGTGTAAGTGTGACATGGTAAGCCACGACAAAACACTACTGAAATAATCCAACTCATGCATTTCAATGAAAGAAATTCAAAATGAACTTTGAAAAATCAAGACAATGTAACTGTGACATGGTAAACCACAATAAAACACTACTGAAATATTTCAACTCTTGCATTTCAACGAAAGAAATTCAAAATGAACTTTGAAAAATTAAGAGAATGTAACTATGACAAGGTAAACCACGACAAAACACTACTGAAATATTCCAACTCTTGCATTTCAACGAAAGATATTCAAATGAACTTTGAAAAAATCAAGAGAATGTAACTGTGACAAGGTAAACCACAACAAAAAACTACTGAAATATTCCAACTCTTGCATTTCAATGAAAGAAATTCAAAATGAACTTTGAAAAATCAAGAGAATGTAACTATGACAAGGTAAACCATGACAAACACTATTGAAATAACCAACTCTTGCATTTCAACGAAAGAAAACCAAAATGAACTTTGAAAAATCAAGAAAATGTAACTGTGACAAGGTAAACCACAACAAAACACTACTGAATTATTCCAACTCTTGCATTTCAACGAAAGAAAACCAAAATGATCTTTGAAAAATCAAGAGAATTTAACTGTGACATGGTAAACCACGACAAAACACTACTGAAATATTCCAACTCTTGCATTTCAATGAAAGAAATTCAAAATGAACTTTGAAAAATAAGCGAATCTAACTGTGACAAGGTAAACCACGACAAAACACTACTGAAATATTCCAACTCTTGCATTTCAATGAAAGAAATCCAACAATGAACTTTGAAAAATCAAGAGAATGTAACTGTGATAAGGTAAAGCATGACAAAACACTACTGAAATATTCCATCTCTTGCATTTCAATGAAATAAATCCAAAATGAACTTTGAAAAATCAATAGAATGTAAGTGTGACAAGGTAAACTATGACAAAACACTACTGAAATATTCCAACTCTTGCATTTCAACGAAAGAAATTCCAAAATGAACTTTGAAAAATCAAGAGAATGTAACTGTGACAAGGTAAACAACGACAAAACACTACTGAAATATTCCAACTCTTGCATTTCAACGAAAGAAATCCAAAATGAACTTTGAAAAATCATGAGAATGTAACTGTGACAAGGTAAACCACAACAAAACACTACTGAAATATTCCAACTCTTGCATTTCAACGAAAGAAATCCGTATGAATATTGAAAAATCAAGAAAATGTAACTGTGTCAAGGTAAAGCATAGCAAAACATATTTCAACTAAAGAAATCCATCATGAACTTTGAAAAATCAAGAGAATGTAACTGTGACATGGTAAACCATGACAAAACACTATTGAAATAATCCAACTCTTGCATTTCAATGAAAGAAAATCAAAATAAACTTTGAAAAATTAAGAGAATCTAACTGTGACAAGGTAAACCACAACAAAACACTACTGAAATATTCCAACTCTTGCATTTCAATGAAAGAAAATCCAAAATGAACTTTGAAAAATCAAGAGAATGTAACTGTGACAAGGTAAACCACAACAAAACACTACTGAAATAATCCAACTCTTGCATTTCAACGAAAGAAATCCCAATGAACATTGAAAAATCAAGAAAATGTAACTGTGTCAAGGTAAAGCATAGCAAAAACACATTTCAACGAAAAAAATCCATCATGAACTTTGAAAAATCAAGAGAATCTAACTGTGACAAGGTAAACCACAACAAAACACTACTGAAATATTCCAACTCTTGCATTTCAACGAAAGAAATCCAAAATGAACTTTGAAAAATCATGAGAATGTAACTGTGACAAGGTAAACCACAACAAAACACTACTGAAATATTCCAACTCTTGCATTTCAACGAAAGAAATCCGTAATGAACATTGAAAAATCAAGAAAATGTAACTGTGTCAAGGTAAAAGCATAGCAGAACATATTTCAACGAAAGAAATCCACATGAACTTTGAAAAATCAAGAGAATCTAACTGTGACAAGGTAAACCACAACAAAACACTACTGAAATATTCCAACTCTTGCATTTCAACGAAAGAAATTCAAAATGAACTTTGAAAAATTATGAGAAAGTAACTGTGACTAGGTAAACCATGACAAAACACTATTGAAATAATCCAACTCTTGCATTTCAGTGAAAGAAATCCAAAATGAACTTTGAAAAATCAAGAGAATGTAACTCTGACAATGTAAACCATAACAAAACACTACTGAAATATTCCAACTCTTGCATTTCAATAAAAGAAATTCAAAATGACCTTTGAAAAATCAAGAGAGTGTAAGTGTGACATGGTAAGCCACGACAAAACACTACTGAAATAATCCAACTCATGCATTTCAATGAAAGAAATTCAAAATGAACTTTGAAAAATCAAGACAATGTAACTGTGACATGGTAAACCACAATAAAACACTACTGAAATATTTCAACTCTTGCATTTCAACGAAAGAAATTCAAAATGAACTTTGAAAAATTAAGAGAATGTAACTATGACAAGGTAAACCACGACAAAACACTACTGAAATATTCCAACTCTTGCATTTCAACGAAAGATATTCAAATGAACTTTGAAAAAATCAAGAGAATGTAACTGTGACAAGGTAAACCACAACAAAAAACTACTGAAATATTCCAACTCTTGCATTTCAATGAAAGAAATTCAAAATGAACTTTGAAAAATCAAGAGAATGTAACTATGACAAGGTAAACCATGACAAACACTATTGAAATAAACCAACTCTTGCATTTCAACGAAAGAAAACCAAAATGAACTTTGAAAAATCAAGAGAATGTAACTGTGACAAGGTAAACCACAACAAAACACTACTGAAATATTCCAACTCTTGCATTTCAACGAAAGAAAACCAAAATGATCTTTGAAAAATCAAGAGAATTTAACTGTGACATGGTAAACCACGACAAAACACTACTGAAATATTCCAACTCTTGCATTTCAATGAAAGAAATTCAAAATGAACTTTGAAAAATTAAGCGAATCTAACTGTGACAAGGTAAACCACGACAAAACACTACTGAAATATTCCAACTCTTGCATTTCAATGAAAGAAATCCAACAATGAACTTTGAAAAATCAAGAGAATGTAACTGTGATAAGGTAAAGCATGACAAAACACTACTGAAATATTCCATCTCTTGCATTTCAATGAAATAAATCCAAAATGAACTTTGAAAAATCAATAGAATGTAAGTGTGACAAGGTAAACTATGACAAAACACTACTGAAATATTCCAACTCTTGCATTTCAACGAAAGAAATTCCAAAATGAACTTTGAAAAATCAAGAGAATGTAACTGTGACAAGGTAAACCACTACAAAACACTACTGAAATAATCCAACTCTTGCATTTCAACGAAAGAAATTCAAAATGAACTTTGAAAAATTATGAGAAAGTAACTGTGACTAGGTAAACCATGACAAAACACTATTGAAATAATCCAACTCTTGCATTTCAGTGAAAGAAATCCAAAATGAACTTTGAAAAATCAAGAGAATGTAACTGTGACAATGTAAACCACAACAAAACACTACTGAAATATTCCAACTCTTGCATTTCAATAAAAGAAATCCAAAATGACCTTTGAAAAATCAAGAGAGTGTAAGTGTGACATGGTAAACCACGACTAAACACTACTGAAATAATCCAACTCATGCATTTCAATGAGAGAAATTCAAAATGAACTTTGAAAAATCAAGACAATGTAACTGTGACATGGTAAACCACGATAAAACACTACTGAAATATTTCAACTCTTGCATTTCAACGAATGAAATTCAAAATGAACTTTGGAAAATTAAGAGAATGTAACTATGACAAGGTAAACCACGACAAAACTACTGAAATATTCCAACTCTTGCATTTCAACGAAAGATATTCAAATGAACTTTGAAAAAATCAAGAGAATGTAACTGTGACAAGGTAAACCACAACAAAAAACTACTGAAATATTCCAACTCTTGCATTTCAATGAAAGAAATTCAAAATGAACTTTGAAAAATCAAGAGAATGTAACTATGACAAGGTAAACCATGACAAACACTATTGAAATAATCCAACTCTTGCATTTCAACGGAAGAAAACCAAAATGAATTTTGAAAAATCAAGAGAATGTAACTGTGACAAGGTAAACCATAACAAAACACTACTGAAATATTCCAACTCTTGCATTTCAACGAAAGAAAACCAAAATGATCTTTGAAAAATCAAGAGAATTTAACTGTGACATGGTAAACCACGACAAAACACTACTGAAATATTCCAACTCTTGCATTTCAATGAAAGAAATTCAAAATGAACTTTGAAAAATCAAGAGAATATAACTGTGACATGGTAAACAATGACAGAACACTACTGAAATATTCCAACTCTTGCATTTCAAGGAAAGAAATCCAAAATGAACTTTGAAAAATCAAGAGAATGTAACTTTGAAATGGTAAACCACGACAAAACACTACTGAAATAGTCGAACTCTTGCATTTCAATGAAAGAAATTCGAAATGAACTTTGAAAAATCAAGAGAATGTAACTGTGACACGGTAAACCACGACAAAACACAACTGAAATATTCCAACTCTCACATTTCAACGAAAGAAATTCAAAATGAACTTTGAAAAATTAAGAGAATGTAACTGTGACAAGGTAAAGCACAACAAAACACTACTGAAATAATCCAACTCTTGCATTTCAATGAAAGAAATTCAAATGAACTTTGAAAAATCAAGATAATGTAACTCTGACAAGGTAAACCACGACAGAACACTACTGAAATATTCCTACTCTTGCATTTCAATTAAAGATATTCGAAATGAACTTTGAAAAATCAAGAGAACATAACTCTGACAAGGTAAACCACAACAAAACACTACTGAAATATTCCAACTCTTGCATTTCAACGAAAGAAATTCAAAACGAACTTTGAAAAATCACGAAAATGTAACTGTGACAAGGTAAACCATAACAAAACACTACTGAAATATTCCAACTCTTGCATTTCAACGAAAGAAATTCAAAATGAACTTTGAAAAAATAAGAGAATGTAAGTGTGACAAGGTAAACCACAACAAAACACTACTGAAATATTCCAGCTCTTGCATTTCAACGAAAGAAAACCAAAATGAAGTTTGAAAAATCAAGAGAATGTAACTGTGACAGTATAAAGCACAACAAAACACTACTGAAATATTCCAACTCTTGCATTTCAACGAAAGAAATCCAAAATGAACTTTGAAAAATTAAGAGAATGTAACTGTGACATGGTAAACCATGACAAAACACTACTGAAATATTCCAACTCTTGCATTTCAACGACAGAAATCCAAATGAGCTTTGAAAAATCAAGAGAATGTAACTGTGACATGGTAAACCACGACAAAACACTAATGGTGGAAGGGGGAGCCAAAAGTTAAGGGGGATTGGGGTCCTTTTGTCTCAAAATGCGCAAATTAAAAAGTATTAAAAAATGGGTGGGGGGGGGGCAAAAAGTTGGGGGGTGGGGGGCCTGGGGGCTCTTTGGGGACTCGGAGGCTCGAGGGGAGGGTTGAGGGGGTGTAAAGGATGGGTACTTCAATTTGTAAAATGGGTTTAGGAGGGACATTAAGAAAAGATCTTGTTCTGAAATGCCATTGAAAAGTATTGCTTGGTGCTGGAGCATTCAAAAATCAGTATAGTAATGTTGTGGGTGAAAGGGATGGGTACTTCAACTTGTAAAATGGGTTTAGGATGGACATTAAGAAAATAACTTGTTCTGAAAAGATATAATAAAGCCATAAAAAAGTATTAAAAAATGGGGATGGGGCTCTTTGGGGATCCCGGGAGGGCGTTTGGGGATCCGGGGGCCCTTGAGGGCTGGGTGGCCCTTTGAGAGCCCTGTGGACCTTTGGGGACTGGGGGAGGGCCTTTGGGGCCCGGGGAGGGCCTTTGGGGGTCTGGTGGCCCATTGGGAGCCTGGGGGACCTTTGAGGACCGGGGGAGGGCCTTTGGGGTCCGGTGGACCTTTGGGGACCGGGTGAGGGCCTTTGGGAGTCCGGGGGCCCTTTGGGATCCCTGGGAACCTTTGGTGACCGGGGGGTTCCTTCTGGATTGGGGTATGGGGATTGGAACCCTTTGGATCGGGGTAGGGGGATCGGGGCCCTTTGGGGTTGGGGTAGGGGACCTCACAACACTGTTAAAATACAACTTGTGTATTATAACGACCACACTCAAAACCTCTTCTAAAATCATCATTTAAATCATCTTTTAAAATGTCTCTTACTGTTTCGCCGAAATAATTCCATAAGCTGTCTAAAACCGTTTCGCCCAAATAATCCCCTAAAAGTAATTTCTGTGTGTTCCTTTTGTTTTTTGGCATCTCTGTGCTTTCACATTTCAAATTTCTAGGAAACCCTTTCCTACGTTAATCTCTTCATCTCATAAATTTTCCTAGCTAAACTATTAAGGTTTCGTTAGAATATCAATTTATCTCTCCGACTTAAAGCTCAGTGAAGCCGTATTTAAAAATAGAATTTCTATCTCTTTAGACTCCCGCATAATTCCAAGATAACAAGTGATGTCATTTATAATTCCTGACACTAAAGATCAATGAAGCCCTATTTAAAAATAGAATATTAATTTTTCTCTCTGACCTAAAGAACGTTTATCCCTCAGACCTAAGATTAAAGAAACCATAATGTTTCTTAATTCCCCCTTCGTGAATCAATAATTTCCCCGCCGATTATGTAAATCAAGTTCTCAGGTTAGGTTCGCCTAAAGATCAAAGAAACCATAATGTTTTTTAATTCCCCCTTCGTGAATCAATAATTTCCCCTAGCGATTATGTAAATCAAGTTCTCAGGTTAGGTTCGCCTAAAGATCAAAGAAACCATAATGTTTCTTAATTCCCCCTTCGTGAATCAATAATTTCCCCGCCGATTATGTAAATCAAGTTCTCAGGTTAGGTTAGCCAAACAATCTCATAACATTCGCGTCGAGCATGTCCATTCTCACTGACAACGAACAGACATAAATCATCCATAACCATCCATGAAAAACATCAAATAAATCGACCAACACACATAACCATCCATGAAAACAGACATAAATGTGAGAAAGTTCCTGTTTTTCAAATTCTCACTGACAAAAACCATAAAACATCCATAATTTGATGTTGACAACCATGAAAAACATCAAATAAATTGATCAACACACATAACCATCAAAGAAAAACATCCATAAAAGTGAGAAAATTCCTGGTTTTTCAAGTGAGAAAAATTCTGTTTTTCCATTCTCAGTGAGAAAAACCATAAACCACGTGGTTCTCGTGGGATCAATTGAGGCCTTTCTACTGACAAGACAAAGACAAGTGACAGAATAGAGGGAA
>CM051267.1:53235406-53255406 GCA_027921565.1 Artemia sinica
CGATTTTTATGATCTTTGTCTTAAGGAGCACAGGAAAGATAATGGGAGAACACGGAATCAAATGGGAAAGAAAAACTTCCTTGACATAGATTATGCTGATGATTTAAGCATCCTACATTTTTTGAGTTCAGGTTGCTAGAATAGGTTTGGAAATTAATGCTAAGAAGACGAAGTTGGTAAGGCTAGGAAAAAGCGAAGATTGAGCCACCGCCTCTCAAACCTTCCAAAGATTAAAGTGCCGTTAATCAAGCTCTTCTCTTACTGCAGAAATATTTTTAGTGTGAAATAAAAAATGTATATAAATAGCGACGAAGACAAAGAACAGGAAGTTCCGCCCTGGTTGAACTTCCTGAAGTAGGGATGCTAAGACTGTTTAAAAAGACTTTAGTTTTAATGGTCGTATCTTAGTGTGGGTTTCTTTAATATTTTCACTTGTTTTGCTGAGGACGACCCTTAGATATAGGCTCGAAATATTCATTTGGGGTTAAGGTTCCACTGTCTTAAGAAAAAAATCCCTGTTGGTTCAACTTGTTGTTTGTATTTATGAAATAAAAAATCACATTCATCTGCTTACCCACACAAAAATTGACTGGAAGGGCACCCCCAAGAGCACCACTTGTCCTTGAATCTCATCCTTTAAAAATGTGTATTTTTAGTGTGATTTTTTTTTGTTTGGATTCGGAATTTTTTTAGTGGACAATAAAAGATCGCACTCATCTTCTTACCTGCATAAAGGTGAAAGGGTGGGGAATCCACCAAGAGCAATACTCATTCTATGAATCCTGTCATATATGTAAACGTGAAAAGTCGTATGCAATATCATTTCTGGTCATTTTAAATTTTCAAATGGCTTTGCACTTTTGGTGGAAAAAAGATTGTTTTTAAATTTCTTCTAGAAACTGCTTTCTCTTGGAAGATGTTCCTCAATCTCATTCAGTAAGAATGTGCCGTTCTAAACATCTTAGAACGTTCTAAACGTTTTAGCCAGCATAAACGTTCTTACAGTTCTTCATCATCATTAGCTTTTGGTGTCATCTGAAATATAAAAATAGACTTATTTTCTTTAATGGAATGCAAAGACTAAAAACATATAAGGAAAACATCAGCCATCACAAATTAAAATACATTATATGCATAAAATAAGTCTACCGTTAAATCCTGGGAATGAGTTTAGGGAAGTTTGTCCCCCAGGAGTTCAAAAATTGCATTGGTTATAGGGGTGGATGGGTGAAAAATACCAATGGGAATCTTAAGTTTTGTTTCCCCTCCGGTAAAAATTCCTTTTTGCGCCTCTCTATCTTTATAAGAGGTAAACCTATAAGAGATATTTTGAATATTTACAAGATATTCTACAAAATCAGTCTAGAATAGTTGCAGTTGAAATGTTTTATGGAATATAACCAATTAAATATAAATAACAAGGCTCAAAACTTGAGCGAATTCTATTTCAAGATCTTCCAGATTCAAAATGCACAGCAAGGCATATCATGGTGTACCCTTAAAACATACACTAGAACTTTCTATTTGAAATCGAATGAACCCCCTCCCAGGTTTCTACGACCAGCCCCTTCATACGAAGTGATCCGTGAAAAAAAATCTTCGGCCCTTTCTTAGCCCTTTGCCGGGCCACATTCTGGGAAAGCCAATATTTTATTTCTGTTTTTCGTTCTGCTTTGGAGTCTCCTTAGCCTAAGGACCTAAGAACATATGTTTCAAGCTGATCTAAAAAAATTCTTTTGGCCCTTTATTGTAAATTTTTATCTGGGGGGGGGGGGCTCAATCATTTTTCACATTATATTCCTCTTAGTCCAAAGTCTTACCGCTGTAGGCTTCAATCTGAATAGGAAGGGATAATAAGTTTTTTGACTTGTTTCCAGCCCCTGAATTATATGCATACACAAAATGCACAGCAAGGCAAATGGTGCGAACCATGGGCATATAATTATTGTGTTCATTATTTGGGTTCAAGCAGTTTTACACAAACTATCAACATTTTCCTCGTTCTGCTTGTATCCTGGTTCCAAAGTTGCCTGAAAATATCTAAAGTATACTCGACGTATAGAAAATAAAAATTGTTGAAATAACAGTAATTATTATACAAATATATACTTTGCATAATATAGAAAATTATGCAAAGTAAATAAGTATATATTTGACAAAATGCAAAATCAAAATAAATACAAAAAAGGTATCTCAGTTTATTTTTCGATTTTTGATCACCATGATTTTTTGAATATAAATAAAAACAAATACACACTTTAATTAAAAAATATTCTGAATATTTCGGCCCCGCGTCCGGGAGCCTTTCTCAACGGGAAAAAAAAGACAACGAAAAACTCACATATTAAACAAAACTTCCAGAACTGGCGTTTTAACGCAAGAAACAAAAGCGAATGTAATTGAACGGATTTTTTTGGTTGCTAGTTTTGCTGCAGTCCGTTGACTTTTCCTAAGAACTTATTTACTTCTGAAATTTCTTAAAAATATTCTTTCTTTAAGAGGAAAATGAAGTTTTTACCAAATATTATACAAGCTATAGCTTAGCTAAAAACTTATTTCGAAAAGAGGCTATCTGATCGGCACCTAGTTGGATAGTTGGAATTATGGGTATACCCAAGGGAAGGATATCTTTTAACCTGAGGCCTATCCGGAAGAGATTCTTTCGGAACCAGGGGCCTAGTGTTATTTTGACAGATTCGTGGTATAGGGAAATTTTTGGTATGTCTATTTTTAAAGCTGTTCTTGACTTTGCCACTTTTCCCCCCTTAAACTTACACTAGAAAATGAATTTACCCAAATATTGCAAATAATAGTAACAAAACAGTCATTTTAGGCAAATTATTGTCAGCTTTATAGAAATAAACCCTCCTTTAAAATACTATGCCTATCCTTACAAAAGCTTTTTAAATATTTTTATATATGTATTTCTCTCTGTTTTGTGTATATGTTACCGTGAGTGTCCGAAATTCGTGAATATCTATATTCACCGGTGAAGGTTCGAAATACTTTTTCTCCTTGGATTTAGTCACCGTTGCCGGTCATCTTTTTCAAATTAATGCAAGGTTTGATGATGACAGGTTAGGTTAGATTAGGTTTTGTTTGGCTGGGCTAGGTTAAGCTAGGGTTTTTAACCCATTTCTGATATTTATAGCCAGATTTATCCTAATCTAACCTAACCTAAATTAACGTAATCTAACCTTAACTTTTACCATCATAGCTTACGCAAGACTGAAAAAGCTGACTCGCAAAGCTAATTAAATCTAAACAGAAAAAAAAAGGAATTTCGGACATTCACCGGTGAATGTCGACATTAACCAAATTTCGGACATTTACAGTTTACATTTACACTTTTATTTTTTTACTTTTTTCTAGGTTGCCTTCCAAATTAAGAAGAAAACATTAGAATGCATTCGTGATATACTGGAGACATATGTTGAATGTAAAACTGAAAAAGCATCTGAAGAATTGGTCCCCATTTCCCCTACATTTAACCCATTAATTCAACTTGCCATGGGAGAGCTAGTCCGTGCAAAAGATACAGAACCAGAAACCGAGGTATCATGCGTGGAAATACTCATCTGTATTGGGACAGTTGATTGCGAGGACTTAATGGCAGCTTATCTAGAATTTCTTCAGCCTGGCGTGCAGCCTACTGGATCAATGCTTGATGTTTTGGCTGGCGTTGCAATACGTAATCCATATGGCGTTGTACCCTTTCTGAAGTCGCTTCTTGGGCTTTTGGTGCCTTTGATGCATCATGTTAAAAACACGTCTGTCAAAGTTGCGTTTTCCAACGGTGAGCTATATTATATTATTAGATTGTATTAAGATTATTAAGCTGTATTAGGTTGTCGAGGTAAACTGTATTTAGTTTATTAATACTAAAATGGTTTTGTATTAATACTAAAAGGGTTATATTTGTGGGAATACTCATCTCTATTGGGACAATTGATTGCTATGACTTAATGGCAGCATATGTAGAACTTCTTCAGCCTGGCGTGCAGCCTACTGGATCAATGCTCGATGTTTCGGCTGGCGTTGCAATACGTAATCCATATGGCGTTGTACCCTTTCTGAAGTCGCTTCTTGGGCTTTTGGTGCCTTGGTCATTTTGTTAAAAGCACGTCTCTCAAAGTTGCATTTTCCAACGGTAAAGTGTATTATATTATTAGGTTGTAATAAGATTATTAAGCTGTATTAGGTTATCAACGTAAGTATATTTAGATTATTATGGCTAAAATGGCCATGTATTAATATGAAAATGTTTATATTTGTTGTGAACATTGACGGTATTCTTAGTGTTTTGGTTTCTTAGAAAACGAATTCTTAGTGTTTTGGCTGGGTTTCCAATATGTAACACATTTCTTTTTTACCTTTAAAATGCACATCTTGGTATTTTGTTGCCTTGGATGGATCATGTTGAAAGTACGCCTATCAAAATTGCCTTTTGAACTGGTAAGCCTTATGACTGTTAAGATTAAAATAGTACATTACTGACAGTTCGGTGCAGTAATCTTGGGATGATTCATCCTTATTTTAACTGGGTGTTGAAATTTTATTGTTTTGTATATGGCCGCCGTGAAGATGACGTTGCATGTGAATGTGAAGCTTGAGGAAATGAATGCTGAATTGGCAAGGGTTTAAAGATGTAATCCATTTCATGTTGTAGCTTTTTAAGTCACATCTCTGTGTTTTAGTACCTTCAAGGTGTTATGTTGAAAGCGCGTTGATCAAAGTTGCATTTTAACTCAGAAACTATTGAACTGTTAAGATTAAAATAGTATGTTACTGACCATAATTATCGACGGTTTGGTGTTAATAATCGTAGGATAGTTGATCCTTATTGTAATTATGATTGGAAAAGTGATTGGAAGGCTTGATATTTTATAGTGAAGATCGATGTGGATACAATGTATTATTATTTTTTTTCTGTTTAGACCAGGGCACTTCGTATCGAAGGAGTTGTCTTAGGAACTTCGAAAAGGGCTCATTCGATTGAAAATAGAAAGGGCTAAGGCCCTTTTTAATAGTCAAAAGTAATTGGAGGGCAACTAGTCCCCTAGGGTGTTGAAATTTTATCGTGGTATATGTGGTCGTCATAGAGATGAGAAGACAAATGTTGGATAAGTTCGCAGATACTGTAGATCCTATTCTATTTGGTACTAGTTTTAAAAGTTACTTTGTGGTCTTTTCGCGCTTTTGAAGCATTATTTAAAAGCACACTCGTACATTCCACTATTCAGAGCTTTCTTCTCCCTTCCTCTCATGAGGGTCTCCACGCCTTTCAATACTTACTCTATTTGGTATTCTAGCTTTGGAAGTCGCTTCTAGGTCTTTTTGTACCTTTGAAATATCATGTTAAAAGTACACTCAGACACTCTACCATTCAGAGCCATCCTCTTTGCTCCCTCTCATAACGTTTTTCATGCCTTTTAATCTATCCTTTTAACCTTCTCCTACTCCATTCGAGGACGTCCTGCTGTTCGTTTTGGCCCCAACTGTACTGTTGAAATGTACAATTTTGTAGGGCTTATCACTCTCTATCCATAAAATGTAAATTAGATATTTACACTCAAATTGAACTCACAGTCGCTCAAAACCATGACATTAAAAGATCTGAAATAACTTTTTGTAGATTAAAATTGACGCTGTAATTTTTATTAGAAAAAAAATAATTTAACCCATAATGGCATTGTTTATTTTGCATTAAATACGGTTATAATTTAAAATTTATCGATTTAAATTTTGAACAATACTGGAAAGTTTTGAATATTTTGAGCCCTATTGGAGAACCCTCGCCACTAAAAATGCTTCTGGCGGAAATTAGCGCTAGCTAATTCCCGGTATTAGTAAAATCGCCTTATAAATGGATCTTTGATAATCCAGCTGGAACCAAACAAAAAGCTGTGAATCTTCCAAGGGGGTTAGGAGGGATTGTACAGCAAAAAATGTTTAAAGGAAGAGGGAATTTCTTGGCAAGGATTGAAAATGAAGCTCTTGAGTAAACGGGATAGAAAAAGAGGCTGCATGGTTTTGTTTACTGCTCTATTATTACTAGTAGTCATTTAGAACAGTTTTTAAATTTTTATAGAATGTTCATCAGTCAAGGAGCTCTCTAGTAAAATGACATAATAAAGCCACAATCGCTCCCCAAATTTTAAGGGGGTGCCGGAGGCTTTTTTTCAAGGTGACGGTCCTAAATGTCGAAACGTATATGTTGGCAAGAATTTTCTGGATTCCGGGAGTGGTCTTATTTGCGAGGTTGGGGGGGGGGGTTATTTGGGGGGTCGGGGTGCGTGTTATACCTCGAAGGACGGGAGGGGGGATGAGTGAATTCCTACGTTAAGAGGTGAGTGGTCTTTTATTATCTATTTAAAAAATTACTTTGTATTTTTGGAAGACACTATATATACATATATATATATATATATATATATAGATATATATAGATATATATATATATATATATATATATATATATATATAGATATATATATATATATATATATATATATATATATATATATATATATTTATATATATATATATATATATATATATATATATATATATATATATATATATATTTATATATATATATATATATATATATATATATATATATATATATATATATATATATATATATATATATATATATATATATATATATGTAGTATATATATATATATATATATATATATATATGTATATATATATATATATATATATATATATATATATATATATATATATATATATATATATATATATATATATACATATATATATATATATATATATAATATAATATTATATATTAGATTAAAGCAAAACCCAAACTTAATGGGTTACAAGAATTTTCTTTTCGTGTTGCAAGTCCAAAATCCTCTGGAATTTATTTAGGCAATACGTTTTTGACTTCTGGCTAATGAAGTTTTGGGGGCAAACCTCAGGGGTGTTGGATCGATGTAGATTTTTACTTCTTGGGGAAATAGCCATGTACTTCATTTAGAGATTGATTAATTACATATATTGTATATCATATATATAGCTAACATATTTTATAGTGTTATTCCGATTGAGTGAAGCGCTTCTTTACTATATCAACAATTTGGATAGAGCCCCAGACAAGAATGTGAAAAGTGACTACTATGCTGTGGAACTAGCAATGGCTTTTGAAACCCTTTTTACTTATTGGATGGAAACAAAACACAATCAAGTATATTATCTTTTTCCACTTTTTTTCATAGTACGGACTAGACTGGGGAGGACGGGCATGATGGGTTGAATGATAGATTGGGAACACGAGCTAAAAAATAGGCCTGGACAAAGATAAAATAGCAAATAACACTATAGTAAAAAGATAAACCCAAAGATGAAGATAAAATAACACGACACCTAGCCCTGGTTCCTTATTTAAATTTCAAAATTTCATGATTATTAAATATATATTATTGCTAGAAGATAACCAAGAGGTTTTTTTCAACCAGAGCAACAAAACTTACTAGTAAATTTATCTTATTTGATGTGTCCTAGATTAAAGGCAATTTTGAACTGAATAGAGTTTAAGATTCTTGTTAAGCAATAGGATAGAAGTAAATTTATCAATGAGATCATTTTGAGCATCCCGGCACCGAGCTATCGATAAAATCTAAGTGAATTTGAACTATCAGTACGATACTTGTCAATGTAGATGCTCGTTGTTTTGCCGATTGTTAGATTTTTTTTTCCAAATCTTGTAGAAGAATGAGTTTTTCAAGATTTTTTTTTTAATTTTTGGAAGGAGAGTGTGAACTAAAATTTAACACTGTAGTCGTTAAGGTATTGTTTTTACTTATTTGCACAAAACCATGTTGTTTTTTTTTAGTCTAGGGAATAAAAAAAAGTTATGAAAGTCGGTTTCACCCTTCATAGTTTGAACCATTTTTTCCTAAAGAACTAGAGATTCATCTGGGGAAAGTGTAAAAAAAAATATTGTAGAAGAATGAGTGAACAAAGATTTAATATTCGGGTCGTTAATCAAGGCCGTATTCAGGGGAGGGTGGAGGTGGGGGTATGGGGTTTACCTCCCCCTCCTCCCCCCTCAGTTTCTGCCCGGTTCGTAAAAACAACAAAAATGCATATAAAAAAATTTTTGATGTGTTTTTTAACGTTTTTTTTCGTGTAGGGGGTTTGAACCCCTTTGTAAAAACGTAACAAAAAGGGCATGTAAACAAATTTTTGATGTTTTTTTCAAGTTTTTTTTTAACCCTCGTCCCACCAAGAAAAAAAAAAACTCCCTCTCAACAAAAATCCTGGATACAGCCCTGTCGTTAGGGTATCATTTATTACTTGTTTGCATAAAACCAGGTTTTCTCACATTCCTTGGTCTTGGAATGAAAAAGTTGTGATACCGGGTTTCACCCTTCATAATGATCTTTTTCCTAGAGAACAAGAGGTAGTCATCTGAGGAAAGTGTATTTTTAGATCGGTAATATAAATTTTTCCGGAATATGGGCCGTCTAGAAAAATAAAATAGTAGTTAATCTAGAGAGTAATGAATCGATTCTCAGACGCAACCTGCACATGTGTGTGACTGCTTCGGACTGCGGGTCCGAATTGGACTCGCACTCCGAATGGCAGTAAGATGACTATGTAGTCCCGCAGTTATCAAATCGGATATACAGAGAAAGGACGCAATCGCACTTCGGGTAGTGTTACTATTCACCTAACTCATTCTAGAGCTTGTACTAAATTAGTTGCTTAGAATTGTTTGACCCAACTCTGCTTTAACTTTTTAAAATTGGCAGAGGCGAAAAATACTTGCTAAAAAAAACTACTGCGGCTATCGGAGCCGAACCCATGATTCCTCGATGAATTAAAATTTTGAGATAGCCATTTTGTTTAACGTAGTTGACAGTTCTGGAAATTAGGTCTTAGAGGATGACAACCACCCTAACAGCCCTTAGGTTAAGGGTTGTAATTTATGCCCTGGCGGCATATAAGGTGTTTATAGAAAGCGTTGTCGTTTCAAAAAGAGCTCATTCGATTGGAAATCGAAAGGCCTAGTGCCCTTTTTAATAGTCAAAAGTGATTGGAAGGCTTGACATTTTTATAGTAAAGATCGATGTGGGTATAATGTATTATTTTTGTTGTTGTTGTTGTTTAGACCAGGGCACTTGGTATCGAGGGAGTTGTCGTGGGAACTTCGAAAAGGGTTCATTCGATTGAAAATAGAAAGGGCTGCTGCCCTTTTTAATAGTCGAAAGTGATTGGAGGGCAACTAATTCCCCTCCCACGCCCACCCTCCCATTTGCCCATTATGTTTAAAAACTAAATGTTGCCTTAAGATTAAATCAAAATGCACTGTAATAATGCTAATTCCCAATAAGGCATCTCAGCAGTATCCCAAGAACGAATGAGGGTAATATGTTCAGACTTTCGGGGCTACTTCTGCTCTTAAAATTTAACCAAATCAAAATTGCTTAAGTGTATCCAAGCTATCAAAGAAAGTAAACAGATTTTTTTGCGAATCGTATCAAGTTTTCCATTTCAGGTTAACTAGAGGAGGTATGAAACTAAATTAAACACTACTATTTGTGTCCAGATTTTTAAAAGGGTGTATGTTGTTAAAAATTGCTGAAAATTTTTCTCCAGCATACAAATAGCAAGCCAAACTATAAAGTCTTAAAAAAAAAATTTAAAGCATTATTTTCTTTTTCCCTGAAAAGACTATGTCAATATAAAACGAACAGAAATTAGTTAAAAAAAACTTTTTCCACAAAATAAGTTTTTCAAAGAAAAGTAAAGAACTCCATTAAACAAAAAATGAGCAAAAATAAAATCAAATAATCTACCAAGCGTGAAACTACAACCAATCAGCATCAATAAATAAATGAAACTCCAAACGAACAGAAATCAGAATAAATAACAGAGTCAAACTAAAAAAAATACAAATGAATGTGCATTGTGAATTTAATATACATATACTGATATTTAGTAATCAAAATGTTAATATTATTTGATTATTAAAGTTATAAAAGTAAAAACATTTATATTTTTTCAAAAAACTGCAAATTTTGTTCTGGCCTTGGGAAGGCATAGGGGTTTTGAGCTCAACTTATGTTAATTTCTGCTCGTTTTGAGTTTGACTCGGTTATTTATTGTAATTTCTGTTCGTTTTGGGTTTCATTTATTTATCGATGCTGATTTGTGGTAGTTTCACGCTTGGTAGATTATTGGATTTTAGTTTTGCTCATTTTTTGTTTAATGGAGTTCTTTACTTTTCTTTGAAAAACTTATTTTGTGGAAAAAGTTTTTTTTAAATAATTGCTTTAAAAAATTGATGCTTGCGTTGGAGTTGAACCCGAGATTCCACGGTAGCAGACCAGGGCTTCCAACCCAGGACTGACAGCCGCACTTGGCAATCTGTCAAAAGCTTTATATTGCAGACTTTGCCGTTACATACAAATCAACGAACTTCAAGTAATAATTAAATGTGCAATATTTTTTCATGCAGCAAAAAAAAATATATAAAGATATATATGTAGAAACATGCGAAAATCCTTTATTAGTGAAGTTAATTAAGTTAACAGTAAATTAAGTAATTATAATTTATTAAAGTCATAGGCTTTTTGGTAGTTATATATTCACTGGCCAGTTTGTATTTTTCTATATATACTTTTTTCTGTAGACCATAAAAAATATCTTCAGTACAATTGCTATATCAAGCTATTTGAATAGGGAGCTAAATGTTAGGCTATTTTAGTGGATTTGGTAGGCTATTGTGCTGAAGGCCCTGTAAATATTTTTCTCATTTCTTTTCCTTTGGTTTGTTATATGAATTTCACTTTTAGAATATAGAAAAACATTTTCTTTTTCTTAGCTATGCCAGTGTTGTTTGGAATCAGTTGGGTGTATTTCTCAACTGATGCCACCTGTACGATTGGTTGAATACGGCCCTAAATTATTGCACAATCTACTTGGACTATATAAAAGTGGGCATGTTCCAGCTTTAAACGTGACGAGATGTCTTTCCCAAACACTTGGTGGCTTATCTGCTCATCCTACCTTTGGTGTTGAAATGGGTGGTCCTGTATGGGAGCTATTGTTGAGCACATTATTTCATCAGGTGAGAAAACTAAGTTTTGTTTTACTACCCTTTCTCCTATAGCTTTTTTTTTATATTCGAGCTGTGCTGTACTCATGCTGTCGATAAAAAGACATGGTTTATGAATGATCCGTGTTCATTGTTAGATACGTTTTCGTGATTATGTTATTCGTAAATTTTCTTTTGCTTTTTTCGTACGTCATGTGGCCAGGCTGTACCCTTACTGTTTATAAAAAGGCAAGGCTTATGAACGATTTCTGTTCATCGTTAGATACGTTTCCGTGAATACATTATTCGTAAATTTCGTTCTTCTTTTTTCGTACGTCATGTAGCCATGCTCTACTTATACTGTTGATAAAAATGCAATGTTTAAAAAACGATCTTTGTTCATCGTTAGATACGTATTGCGTTTCGCTTTTTCGTACGTCATGTAGCCATGCTGTACTCATACTGTTGATAAAAAGTAAAGGCTTATGAACGATCTGTGTTCATCTTTAGATATGTTTTCATAAGAACATTGCTCGTCAATTTCGTTCTGCTTTTTTCGTATGTCATGTATCCATATTATACTCATTCTGTCGATGAAAAGGAAAAGTTTTAAAATTGTCAAGGTTTTACATTTTAGCAAAGGTTTTAATAAGAGCTTCTTTGCCCAGCATGCCCTAAACAATTGTCACTTCAAATGTGAAAAAAGAAACGTGTGAGCCCATCGATAATGGTAACGCCCTTTCAACTATCTTCCGCCAATATTTTGATGTGACACGTGGAAGCTAAGAAGTAAATTTTTCGTTACATATTGGTTAAGAGTATCGTAATTGACAGTCTTCATCCTTACAAAGGTGTACTGGGGGACAGGCCTGCTAGATGTCCCTGTAAAAAAGCCCCTGCAACTGAAACAGTGATTCGACACCCTATGCAGCAGCGACAATTCTGGAGGATCTTTATCCTTTTATCTTTTTTTTTTACAAAGTTAAGAGAAACGAACAAAAAGAGAACGAGAATTTGAAGTGAAGATGACAAGGTGACGTTGAGTAACGAAAAGATTGATCAGGTGGGCAACTTCACTTACCTTGGTAGTATTATTAGTAAAGACGGTAGGAGCAATGAAGATGTTAAAAGTACAATATTCAAGTCTCAGGGTGTTTTTTCACAGTTGAAAAAAAGTTTGGAATAATAGGAGGATAAGTCTTCAAACCAAGATTAGGATATTGGAAGCTACAGTGATGACAGTGTTCAAATATGGTTCTTAAGCATGGACGCTCCGAAAAGTGGATGAAGATTTTCTAGATATTTTCCAGAGAAATTGCCTACGGACTGTTCCGGGTACCTGGCTACTGACCGTATTTAAAACAGTAGGATCTACGAAAAATGTGGTTCAATCCCGCTTTCTAGGGCTGTAATGAGAGAAAAGTTGTGATGGACTGGACACGTTCTGCGGATGAAGGATGACAGATTGCCGAAGATTGTCCTTTTCGGCCAACCTTCTAGGGCTAAGCGGAAAGCAGGTTTTCCGCGGTTGGGGCGGGAGGATGTCATAAAGAAAGATTTAAGGAAAATGGGAACTTCCTTGGAGGGTGTAAAGAGGGAGGCTTTGAATAGATTAGGATGGAGGAGGAGCGTGCGTAGCTGTGTTGACCTCAAGTGGCTTGGTAATGCGGTGAGTTGTTAGTAGTTGTAGTTGAAGTAAAGTTTTACTAATATCAGAAACAAAAACCAACCAATATTCGCTTTTCTTTGGTATTATTTTTATAACGTTTCTCACTATTTCTTTTTTTTGGTCCAACATGGACTGACTTTTCATCTAATTTAACTTTTTTTTGCAAAAACTGAGTAGTTTTAACTAATCGAGCTGAATTCCCAAATATTGCTTTTCTTTTTTGATTTCTCTTAATATTATCTGCCTTCTTTTATTCTTCTGCTTTAATTTCATCTGCTTTAGTTCTTTTTCTGCATTAATTTTATCTTATTTCTTCATCTTCTTTTCTTTTTCTGCTTTCTTTTAATTTTATTTTCTTTAATTTGTGTTTTTTTCTTGTTCTGTAACTTCTGACTTGTTTAAAAAGTACATTAAAGAATTCAGTTTTCTTTTTACATTATCTGTTTCCATATATTTACTCTAAATCTCCCAAAGTCCCTTATTGCTCTCTTTTAAAACAATTTTCACTTACAACTCTTTCGACAATCCGTGATGAATTGTGTTTTAAATTTGGTGCCGGTATTTTAGAAAATCCGCGGCTTCGTGAAATCCTCCCCCTGAGAATTTCCCTTCGCGCCAAAGGCTCCCGCGACATGTAGCTCAACCGGTACCAAAATTTTCAGCCGGTACCAGCACGGCATATGCGGTACACAAGTAGTTTTGTTCCCTCGTTCGTCAAGATTTTTAATTCTGCACCCACTCGTCAATAATCGTATATATTTATTCATTATTCTTTTATTCTTTTTATTTGTTTGACTCTGTTTAGTTTGAATCTGTGATATTTCGAATCAATGTATATTTTTGTATGACGATGGCTATGGCTTTGATTTTTATAGGTTTTATATGTTTAGTGCCTTATTATTACAAGAACTGCGGCTGATCGGCATGACCGTGTAAGGCGTTTGAAAATAAAATTTTTTTGTTATTATTTTATTACTAGCATAATTCAAATGGGTTTAATTCAATATTGGCATTCACTGTATAATCGTACATGAGCACCATATATGGTGTTTAATATCACGATACATTTCGTCTAAGATAACCTATTCTCTTCTGTTTTAGGTGTCAGCAGGTCATGATTTTGACCATCCAGATACAGTTCAGAATCATTACGAAATTCTTAGATGCTACGAAATATTGGGTAATTATTAGTTAATTTTTAAATTAGTTAGTTTAGTTAAGTTAATTAAATCAATTTGTTAATTTAATTAACATGTTTAATCGTTAGTTATTTTAAATTAGTAAATTAGTTAATTAGCAAATTATTGATTATTTAATTTCAGTTACTACCCTAAAAGAATTTGACCAAAAAAAAATCAAGGAGTATCACTCTTGAAAGAGGTAATAGTGATCACACACGATGAGGGTGAAATTCCCTATTAGGAACATGGATCAGGTATTTACGCAGGGGATTATTATGTAACCTCTCAAACCCCGAGGTTTTTGTGATTTTCTATATTGTTCAAGTAATTTGCCCTTTTTGTGTGTCTTCCGAGATCGTTGGGCACTTTGCTATTATAGGGATCTTTCATTTTAGTGCCTTCATTATTTCGTTATTAGTGCTTTCATTAATATGTAACCTCTCAAACCCCGAAATTTTTGTGATTTTCTATATTGTTCAAGTAATTTGCCCTTTTTGTGTGTCTTCCGAGATCGTTGGGCACTTTGCTATTATAGGGATCTTTCATTTTAGTGCCTTCATTATTTCGTTATTAGTGCTTTCATTAATATGTAACCTCTCAAACCCCGAAATTTTTGTGATTTTCTATATTGTTCAAGTAATTTGCCCTTTTTGTGTGTCTTCCGAGATCGTTGGGCACTTTGCTATTATAGGGATCTTTCATTTTAGTGCCTTCATTATTTCGTTATTAGTGCTTTCATTAATATGTAACCTAACAAACCCCGAGATTTTTGTGATTTTCTATATTGTTCAAGTAATTTGCCCTTTTTCTGTGTCTTCCGAGATCGTTGGGCACTTTGCTATTATAGGGATCTTTCATTTTAGTGCCTTCATTATTTCATTATTAGTGCTTTCATTATTATGTAACCTCTCAAACCCCATGATTTTTGTGATTTTCTATATTGTTCAAGTAATGCCCTTTTTGTGTGTCTTCCGAGATCGTTGGGCACTTTGCTATTATAGGGATCTTTCATTTTAGTGCCTTCATTATTTCATTATTAGTGGTTTCATTATTATGTAACCTCTCAAACCCCGTGATTTTTGTGATTTTCTATATTGTTCAAGTAATTTGCCCTTTTTGTGTGTCTTCCGAGATCGTTGGGCACTTTGCTATTATAGGGATCTTTCATTTTAGTGCCTTCATTATTTCATTATTAGTGCTTTCATTATTATGTAACCTCTCAAACCCCGTGATTTTTGTGATTTTCTATTTTGTTCAAGTAATTTGCCCTTTTTGTGTGTCTTCCGAGATCGTTGGGCACTTTGCTATTATAGGGATCTTTCATTTTAGTGCCTTCATTATTTCATTATTAGTGCTTTCATTATTATGTAACCTCTCAAACCCCGTGATTTTTGTGATTTTCTATATTGTTCAAGTAATTTGCCCTTTTTGTGTGTCTTCCGAGATCGTTGGGCACTTTGCTATTATAGGGATCTTTCATTTTAGTGCCTTCATTATTTCATTATTAGTGCTTTCATTATTATGTAACCTCTCAAACCCCGTGATTTTTGTGATTTTCTATATTGTTCAAGTAATTTGCCCTTTTTGTGTGTCTTCCGAGATCGTTGGGCACTTTGCTATTATAGGGATCTTTCATTTTAGTGCCTTCATTATTTCATTATTAGTGCTTTCATTATTATGTAACCTCTCAAACCCCGTGATTTTTGTGATTTTCTATATTGTTCAAGTAATTTGCCCTTTTTGTGTGTCTTCCGAGATCGTTGGGCACTTTGCTATTATAGGGATCTTTCATTTTAGTGCCTTCATTATTTCATTATTAGTGCTTTCATTATTATGTAACCTCTCAAACCCCGTGATTTTTTTGATTTTCTATATTGTTCATGTAATGCCCTTTTTGTGTGTCTTCCGAGATCGTTGGGCACTTTGCTATTATAGGGATCTTTCATTTTAGTGCCTTCATTATTTCATTATTAGTGCTTTCATTATTATGTAACCTCTCAAACCCCGTGATTTTTGTGATTTTCTATATTGTTCAAGTAATGCCCTTTTTGTGTGTCTTCCGAGATCGTTGGGCACTTTGCTATTATAGGGATCTTTCATTTTAGTGCCTTCATTATTTCATTATTAGTGCTTTCATTATTATGTAACCTCTCAAACCCCGTGATTTTTGTGATTTTCTATATTGTTCAAGTAATTTGCCCTTTTTGTGTGTCTTCCGAGATCGTTGGGCACTTTGCTATTATAGGGATCTTTCATTTTAGTGCCTTCATTATTTCATTAAAAGTGCTTTCATTATTATGTAACCTCTCAAATCCCGTGATTTTTGTGATTTTCTATATTGTTCAAGTAATTTGCCCTTTTTGTGTGTCTTCCGAGATCGCTGGGCACTTTGCTAGTATAGGGATCTTTCATTTTAGTGCCTTCATTATTTCATTATTAGTGCTTTCATTATTATGTAACCTCTCAAACCCCGTGATTTTTGTGATTTTCTATATTGTTCAAGTAATGCCCTTTTTGTGTGTCTTCCGAGATCGTTGGGCACTTTGCTATTATAGGGATCTTTCATTTTAGTGCCTTCATTATTTCATTATTAGTGCTTTCATTATTATGTAACCTCTCAAACCCCGAGATTTTTGTGATTTTCTATATTGTTCAAGTAATTTGCCCTTGTTGTGTGTCTTCCGAGATCGTTGGGCACTTTGCTATTATAGGGATCTTTCATTTTAGTGCCTTCATTATTTCATTATTAGTGCTTTCATTATTATGTAACCTCTCAAACCCCGTGATTTTTGTGATTTTCTATATTGTTCAAGTAATGCCCTTTTTGCGTGTCTTCCGAGATCGTTGGGCACTTTGCTATTATAGGGATCTTTCATTTTAGTGCCTTTATTATTTCATTATTAGTGCTTTCATTATTATGTAACCTCTCAAACCCCGTGATTTTTGTGATTTTCTATATTGTTCAAGTAATTTGCCCTTTTTGTGTGTCTTCCGAGATCGTTGGGCACTTTGCTATTATAGGGATCTTTCATTTTAGTGCCTTCATTATTTCATTATTAGTGCTTTCATTATTATGTAACCTCTCAAACCCCGTGATTTTTGTGATTTTCTATATTGTTCAAGTAATTTGCCCTTTTTGTGTGTCTTCCGAGATCGTTGGGCACTTTGCTATTATAGGGATCTTTCATTTTAGTGCCTTCATTATTTCGTTATTAGTGCTTTCATTAATATGTAACCTCTCAAACCCCGAGATTTTTGTGATTTTCTATATTGTTCAAGTAATTTGCCCTTTTTGTGTGTCTTCCGAGATCGTTGGGCACTTTGCTATTACAGGGATCTTTCACTTTAGTGCTTGTAGAGGGATGGCACGCATTTAGCTTGAGGTTTCATGCCAGTGCTGCTAACCTCATCTCCTCCATTTGTAAGATAACTTCCAATCTCCAATAGAGATCCGAAGTTTATGGGTGAAGCTTCAGATATTAATCCTGTTTCTAGAAATGAAGCTGTTTTTCCCTTCTCTCACTTTAATTCTCCCTTTTTTCTCTCTCTTTATTTAAGAAGAAAATTCTTAAAATTCATCCTTTTCTCTATTTATATCATCTCCCCTTTTACAGGTCATGCAACAGGGGCTCTGTGGGGACCAATATCTTGTTCTTGTTTTATGCATTTGTGATTATTTCCAAAAAAATTATTAATTAAGAGCGTGAAAAAATTCTATTTAGAAACCAAAAATTCTTTCTATTCAAATTTATCTCAAGTAAAAAAAAAGTCAAATAAAAAATTATCATTCCAAACATTGATTGCTCGGACTTTAAACCACTTATTGAACCATATGATGTCAATGTTTTAAGACCATATATAGCCCGAAGACCAAACATGTAAGCTTTCTTGTTGTGACAATTGCCTAATATGCATGGCAATGGCATGGCAATGCCATATTTTTGCCTGACAATGATATTTAATGGCATGGCAATGGCTAAATGACATGTAATGATAATTTGCATAGCTTTGGCCAAATGTACAGCCGGAAGACCAAACATGTAAGCTTTCTTATTGTGGCATTTGCATAATTTGCAATGGCATGGTAATACCATGTTTTTGCCTGGCAATGGCATTTAATGACATGGCAATGGTCAAATGACAACGGTAATTTGCAAGGCAATGACATGTAATGACTTGGCTTTGTCCAAATGTTAGCAAACATATAGCCGGAAGAACAAATATGTATGTTTTATTGTTGTGGTAATGTCCAAATTTTCAACACGTTTTTTGTTTACTTAAGAGAAGGCGTTGAGAAGTTGCACACGGCTTTCCGTGTGCAACTAAAACCCTACTTAAAAAAATATAACTTTCTAAAACCGTGAACAGATTGGCAAAGTCTTTTTTTTGCGATTCAATCACTTGTTTGGGAAGTCTCCCCTCATTCTGTGATATCAAATGGCGTCTTTCAAGCAAATTACTCTTACGGGACAACTCTAACCTTGATGAAAGTTATTCAAAATCGTTATATTTAGTTAAATATGTGGGACTATGTACTTTCCCCTAGCTCTGACTTTCATCTAGTAGTAACTCTCTTTTTTTGAAATTTTATTAAGTGCTAGCCTACCCGTCGCGCGTTGCTGCGATAACAAAAGAAAAGAAGTTCAAGACACAAAAATCAAATCAACGTATTCAAATTAATTTATTTGCCTATTTACCGGTCGCGCGTTGCCGTGATCTCAAAAGAAAGAAAATTCAAGGACACAAAAATTAGAACAACTCATTAAAATTTATTTATTTTAATTACAGTAATATAATGTCTGCCAGATGAGATCAAGAAGGTTACCAATGTCTCTGAATTTAGAAGTCTGTTAAAAGAACGTTGTTATAGGGTATATGGGGGTGAGTGAGTCAGGTCTCCGGTCTCTTTGCCTTTAATTTGTAAATGTTTTTTTGGATTTTTGTGTTTGGTTGATGGGTTGAGAAGGACAAGGTTAAATATGTTGAATGCTGAGAATTGATGAGCTGAAAACGAGTAGGGGTGGTATAGTCGCTTTTTTATTTGATAGTTTTTTTTTTGTTTTTAGGCCTAGTTGGGGTAATGATCTCCTTTACAAGCTTAGCTTCTGGATTTTGTTATTTTTGGCTGATGAATAAAACCTCATTTTAACTTCAAAAAAAAAAAAAAAAAAAAAAAAAAAAAAAAAAAAAAAAAAAAAAATGTATTAGTTGCAAACTTTCAAACAGGGCTGGCCAAAGCAAATCGGGTCCTTGTGCAGAAGGGAAATAAACCGAGTTGCCAATTTGAAATTGAATCTAAATTAAAATCCTTTAACTCTAAAATTGGAAAGTGAAGGAAAAAAACGAAATAGAACGAAGATTCTATTAAGCATCTTAAACTTTAAAAATTCTTAGCTTCGATTGGTTAAAATAAGAACCTCTCTCATTGGTTAAAATAGCGATTGAGTTTTAAACTTAAAAGTATCAGGAAAACTAGATCAGGATTATTGTCTTACCCGTTGGACCTTGTTTTACGAAAAGCATTCGAAAGACTAAGAGGACCTTGGGGGAGGGGGGTGTGGAAATATTTACACCTAAAGCCTTCGCAAGAGTGTACTCAACAACTTCTGATTGTTTCTTGGCGATCAGTTGAACAGAGTAGTAATGCATACAGAACAGAAAGCGATATAAACAGACAGACATTCATTATTATTTATATAGATTAGGCAACGATCAGTCTTTAAGTAATTGTTGACGTGTGCTAATATTAAAGATGAATCATCAAAAGTTGACAAAATGTTCATTAATGGTAATTAATTCCTGTACATTAAGTAGTTAACTAAGTAAGTGATAAGTAGCACTAAGTTCCCTAAGTAATTATTAATTTCTCTTCACTACAAGTTTGACTTATTATATGACTTTATTTCTGCTTGTTCTAGGTCTTAGTATAACTCGTTACTTTTCTTTTAAAAAAGTTTTTGCTTTTTTTTCTATCAGTTGAAAATACGTAAAAAGCAAGGAAAACAAAATGAGAAAATCCATGGACTTTTTTTTTTAGTTATATTTAGCTTTATAATTTATAAAGCAATTA
>CM051267.1:53260406-53280406 GCA_027921565.1 Artemia sinica
GACCTTGAGGAGTGGTATCCGCCGAGGAAATTAAACGACAAAGTAAACGACAAGGCATTTCCACTTTATTCTGATTGGTGGAATATAATGAATTCATAATTTATTTGGGTTTGGTTTGTTTTAGTGGGCTTTTTTGGGCTGAAAAACCTCTTCCTCGATAAGTTGCTTAGTATAAGTTGCCTCCCCATAGTAGTATAATGTTTGTAGGCATGGATATATAAAGAGTCGTAGGCAATCAGTTTGAGATTGCTTGTCTAGGATTTCGACTCTTGTTGGTAAAAGAGCATCGTCAAGTTTGGAGTATTGGGATCATATTGTGATTAAGATGGGTCCAGGATTCCAAAATGCCCAAATTCGTATTCAGTGTCTAGGGTTGACCTAAAGCTGAAATTTAGGAAAGGTAAATATCTTCCTGAAAGTTATACTGTCGGTAGACTACAGGATGAGAATTCGAAAGAAACTTTCCAGGAACAGTTAAATATTAATTAAAGAGTCTAAAATTAGACAGTCTAGAAGATATATGGAGTAATTTTAGGAAAATAGTTTGTGAAGTAGCAGATGGTGCTTAGGGAGGAAAGTTAGAAACGCAACTAGGAATTTTAGTGAAAATACTTTCTATTTAATAGAGAGGAGGGCCTTGTACAAGAATTGTTTGATTGATAGATTATATGAAAACAATAGGATTGTAAAGAAAGCGGAGAAAGCATTAAAATATGAATTAAGGAGTTTTGAAGTGAAGACCATGGATAAAATTGCTGAAGTTATGGAAGATACAGCCAGACGGCATAATAGTAAAATATTGTATTGGCATTTTAATAAATTGAAAGGGAACAGTCAATATCTTAGCTAAAGATAAGAACTGAGCTACAATTAAGGATAATATGTGCGAATTCATAAAAACCGAGAAAATCAAACTAAAAAGAACTCCCCTCTTTCGGCGCGGGTTTTCAGATTATTTACTTACGATTGAAAATGCCGTGTTTTATTTTCAAATATAATCTCATATTTGACTTCAAGTATAATGTACCAGTATTATTTCAAATTTGATTCCAAATAACCAAAACAGTTAGGATATGCTATTTCTAGGAATTCGACATTTCTGGCGAAAAAGCGCCTCTCTCCTGCGCATTTTCTTAGCGAAGTAGATTGTTTACTAATGGTTGAAAATGCCACGTTTAATACTTAACCATAATTAGGATTGCTAAATATAGCTTAAATGCCACAGGTAATACTTAATGAGAATTAAAAGGGCTGAAATGCCATGTGTAATACTTAATCAGAATTAAAAAGGCTTAAATGGTATGTGAAACACTTAATCAGAATTAAAAGTTCTTAAAAAGGGCTTAAATGCCACATCTAATACTTAATTAGAATTAAAAGGCCTTAAATACCACGTATAATACTTAATTAGAATTAAAAGGGATTAAATGCCACGTTTAATATTTAATCACAATTAAAAGGGCTTAAATGCCACGTTTAATACTTAACCAGAATTAAAAGGGCTTCAGTGCCACGTGTAATTCTTAATCAAAATTAAAAGGACTTAATTACCACGTGTAATACTTAATAAGAATTAAAAGGGCTTATATGGCATGTGTAATACTTAGTCAGAATTAAGAGGGCATAAATGCCACGTCTAACACCTAATCAGAGCTAAAAGTGCTTAAAACGGGCTTGAATGCCACGTTTAATACTTAATCAGAATTAAAAGCGCTTAAATGCCAAATTAAAAGGGCCAAATTACTTAATCAAAATTAAAAGGGCTTAAAAAATTAATCAGAATTAATAGGGCTTAAATTTATTTTTGCCTCTTCTGCTATTTTGAGGTAGTAGTGTCAGTAATAGGGTAAACTCCTAATGGAACAAAATCCCTCTTCGACAAGAGATAGTGTTAGTTGTTCATACAACACTTAATCATTCATTTTAACCTGTGATTTTATTACTTGACACTATTTTTGCATCCAACTGCACTGACCTTGAAGCAGCGCTTGATAAGAATTTTTGTTGCTTTGCTATTTTGATTGTTTCTTGTAAAGATGCTTTGTCAGCTCTAAGCTATTGAAGATAATAAAGCCGTGATGTCTACCCAAAAGAGGATAAGTCATCTTATTGGTGAAAATGAGCTACAAACAACAAGTGATTTCTCTCCTTAAAATCTACAATTTACTCTGATCGTTAGGGTAATAAGTCTGTGACGTGTAATAAGTCAATAGTATGTGACGTTTATTTAAAAACCTCGGAAGAGCAATATGGCAAAATGGGATTAGACCCGTATCTTCTAAATCCTTTATTCTAGGCAGATTTGAATAAGTTCATTAGATTTGTCATGAAAAATCAAGCTAATTAGGCAGCTCCCTATTTTCACCCCGTAATTTACTAATTTGATGGAAACAATTAAAACTTTATTTTTGTTCCCCTGAATAATTTGAAAAAGGTGACTTATCCCCTTTGGCTAAACGCCAAAAAATTCTTTTTGAGGCTATATTCAAAAAATTCAAACTTCTGCGTTTCTATCACATGACAGTTCGACTCGGTAGTTAAAGTATCTTTACACAAATTATCCCAGGGGGATTTCAGCCCCCCCCCCTAGTATGTGTCCTTATATTCAAAAATTGCAGCTTCCACTTTTTATTAAACTATGCAAACATTTTTTTATGATATACAAATATTTGCTTTCTTAATCTTCTGCTCTTCGTTCAATAATTCGACTAACAACAATTTTGGCCCTTCATTGAATGAGAACTTCATACTTAGCTTTCAAAAATCATTAATTTAATTAACTTTATAAATGAATTATCTGCTTTCTTAATATATGCAAGCATAAAATATCTAATATTCTTATTTTTAATATTTTTTTCCTAAAATGAATTATCTGGTATCATAATTTCTTGTCCAGGATTCCTGTTATGCGGCTGAGCCTACTTTCCAGGGTTATAATGGAAGAAACGCTAACGTTAACGGAACGTAACAGTTAGGTCACTTTTCATTGATGAAGAATGCTAGGTTGCCAAAAATTTTGCTTTTTTGACTTTGGCAACAATAAAAACCATTATCAAAGTTGCCAAAAATATGGGGCCAAACGACAATCAAAGTATCTTCGACTGAGGTAGGAACAGGTCATAAAACGAATTCAATGAAAATGCGAACTTAATGGGAGGGAGTCTAGAGTGAACTTTTGAACAGATAAAGGAAGAAGAGGAAGTAGCTGTGTTGGCATCAGGTGGCCTGGAGCTACAATGAGCCGTCGGTAATGGTAGTATCTGCTGTCTTAATTTCAGATCGTCCGATTAATATTTTATATGAAGTGTCTGCTCTTTTAAGATCTAGTCTCTTAATTTCAGGTCCGTCATTCAATAATTCAACTAATAACAACACTGGCCCTTCAAGGACAGCTTAAAACTGACGTCGTAGAAGATTTTGTCAACTATCTTTTGAAGCTGAGCTCACTAGATGGCGGCACTGCTGCACTCAGAACAAGTCTTGGAACTATTACTGCTTTATTAGATGGCTCTGTTGATGGAAAGGTTATAAAATTTATGATAATGGATTGTGGATCCTTGACTACTTTACTAAATCTGATTATAATCAGTAATGTAATAAAAGAACAAAAATAACATTATTAATAAAAAAAAGGTAAAAATATTGAAATCCTTTCAATAGTTTCGAAAATAATATGTGATTGTGTTAACTTTGGTCAACTCTCATGTTAACCTTAGCTGCGTTTTCAGGCACTAGGTTCCAACACGGGTTAATACCCAGCTCTGCACCATGTGTTTTTAGAAGTCTTGGTTCTACACCAGTCTGCTATCAACCGTTTTCAGCCATCGTGTTTTCTATCGTGTTTAAACCCGGGTTTCTTAAATCTAGAACCTGCTTTAATACCAAGTTCAAGCACGGGGGTCACTGTTATTGGTGCTAGAATTTAAAAATGAACTACAAGCTCGAGTTTACAGTTGATGAATTTTGTTCATTAGGATCTGTTGTTCAATTTTTTGTGGCCTTTGTCATTGTGCTGAAAACTATCCATAAATTCAATCTTTCACAAAAAGACCAATTTATGTATTTCTTTAAGATACGGCTGAAATACAATAATAAAACAGCTTATTAAATTTGAATTATCTTTATGGAAAACAGTAAAAATCAACGAAAATCTGAAGCATAACTAACGAACTAATATGTTTTTCCTTTTTAATCTAATTCTTTTTCTTCTTAATCTCAAGGTTATTGGAATCTACATCGGTTTAAAAGTTCACATTATACAATTTTTAAATTCTTCCCTTCAATCCCACCATAAGGCGTTTTCAGCAGAGCGGGTTCCAACCCTGTTCTTTGGCGGTAGAACCCGCATTTTAAAAATGCTTGTTGCAGTACACGCGTCCAACCCGTGCTGAAACCCGCGGTGTCTGAAAACGCGGTTCTTGTGGTAGCACAGTGGATTGATGCCCAGCTTGGCAATACGAGGCCCAATGATTGATCCACGCTATGGGGAGGTTAGGTGACGGCCTTGCTACCTGTCTCTCTAAAAAAGACCCAGCAAATAAAATGGTGATTCGACGCCCTATTCGGCGCCCTATTCTGAATATTTTCAGTTTTTAACATTTATTGATAGGCTGTCTAATTAAAGCCAAAAATTTTTTATAATGTCTTACTTTTAAATTCTTTGCCTTTACCCTAGACCAGTGGCTCCCAACCAATTTTGGACCATGCCCCGCCTAGGCATTTGTAATATCATGATGCCCCCTTATCATACTTAAATTTAGTTACTCAAAATTTTAAATATGTTCACCTGAAGGAAGCTTAAAAAAAATTTCACAATCAGCACACAAGAAAGAGAAAAAAGAACAAAAAACTTCAGAGCTAAATTCACAAACGGGCGACCAACCCTTCCCCAAGGGTTGGGCAAGGGTTGGTAATAAAAAAACGATGTGTTTTATTTATTATATTATAGGTTTTATATATTACATAAATATTAATTTTAATTCAATATGTTAATTCCCGAAGATAAAACTATTTTCAGAAATTGAGTTTGACCTGGTTGATCAAAGATACATTGGAAAACGTTGATCCAAAAATAAAAATGGGAGTTATCGAGTTTAATTTAAAAATTTGAACTTTTATAATGGATCTTTCTTTGACAAAAGATCTTTTCATTATTTGCCTTATAGTATTAAATTAGTTAGTTTGATGATCAAAGTTAACTGGATCACTCATTATTTTTGAAAGTATTAAAAGGATTTTCAACATTGTTATCTTTTACTATTACTATTTTTTTGTCTTACAATATTTAAGAGAGAAAAAACAAGTTTAATTTAAATAAAGCAGTAGAACAAAACTAAAGATAAAAAAATGAAAACAAAAATCAAAGATAAAACAAACTTTAAATAATAAAAAAATTCGAATATTTCGACTTCAGGCTCGGGAGAAATATAGAAAAATCATTTAAAAAACCACACACAAAAGAGAGAGAGAAAAAAAAAAAAATACAACTCACATTTTAAACACTTCCAGAACTGCAATTACTGTAATTGTCTGACTAATCACCGGCAAGACGCCCAAATGTCTCTAGTAGACATAGATAATTCTCCTCTTCAAAGTCAGAATGGCAAATGAGATCTATTAAAAATGTAGACTATATTTGTTTTAAAGAAAATTCATAAAACTCCAGGTCACCACCTCTGATTAGATTTACATTGTTAAAAAGATTTAAACTAAATACGGCAATAAGTCAAAGGAACTTATGCATTATAAGTTTCTGACCTGTTGCCATATATAGTTGTCTTGTGTGCGATTAGTTTGACAATTGCAGTATTTCTGGAAGTGTTTAAAATGTAAGTTTTATTTATTTCTTTGTTTTTGTTGTTTTTTTTTTGTTTGTTTTTGTTCTTTGTTGTTTGTTTTTTGTTGTTTGTTTGTTTGTTTTTGTTTGTTTGTTCTTATTTGTTTTTGTTGTTTGTTCTTTTCTCTATGTCTCTTGTGTGTTGGTTGTCGTTTTTTAGATGATTTATTTAAAAAAAAATGTTCTTTTCTCCTTCATTTTTTTTCCGTTGAGAAGGGCTATCTTTTGTTTTGTTCCACTGCTCGATTTAAATTCAACCCGTTTTTTTTCTCTTAATTTTTGTAAATGAAAAAGCACTGTTGTCTAAGACATTATTAATGTGTTTTGTCTTTTTTTATTAGTTTAGCCGGTTGTTTTCGACAGACAAATTTAGTCAGCTTTTGATAGCTGTTAATTCAAAACAGAGAACACCCTTCCAATAACTTCAAAATTGATACTTGATCGTGTTAACTCTGACCAACTCTTCTATTGACGAAATTTGGATAAATTATTAGTCCATTATGGATATATTAGTCTATCATTAGTCTACTATTTCTATCTTTAGTCTATTTTGGTAAATTGTAAGTTATCTGTACTCACTAGTCCATATCAGGTTTCCGTGCCTTTTTAGGGCATATCGTGTTTCAAACTCATGACCTGTCTCTCTGCAAAATTTTCGCTAAAGTTTTGTACCTGCCACCCAAGGGAAACCTAACTTGTCTTGGCTTTTACAATTTTATTTTGCCGACATTTAGAGTCAAGACAAGGAGCCATTTGGAGCCGAAGGTCTTTTCCTCTAACCAAATCATCTGTTTAATGTAGAATATTAATATAGCTTATTAATATAGAATATTTTTAGCAACAAATAGATGATGTGGTAATACGGGATCCGGAGTTTGATCTCAGGTGGAGTTCGAATGCATTTTGATGAATTGTGAACTTACCCTTAACTGTTAGGAGGAAGAAAAGTAGCTTAACTTGGTCAGGTGGGGCTAAATAGACCCCCAAACTAAGATCGTTTTGTAAAAACCGTGAACATTCCTTTAATTCACTTTCTTTTTTCGTTCTAACATATCTAAGAAAAATTTTAATTAGTAATTATGTCCTCTCAGGTCAGTAGTTAGTAATTTATTGCAAAGTAACTCTAAAAATTTTTCTTTATTACTAAACATTACTATTATCAATTACAGTAAATATTACTAAGTTATTTAGTATGATTTGGTAAATCTTATTAATTCTCTAGCCTAGTAATATGGTAAATCTTCAAATCTTACTATATTACTAAATATTACATCTATAAATATTATTAAGTAATTCAGTAAGATTTAGTAAATCTTAGTGATTGTGTCTGTTGTATATTGTTTTAAATATTACTATGTTATTTGGTAATTTTCTAAATTAGTAATCCTTTAATTCTGTGAAAAAATAGCTAATTCAACAGACATATTTTTTTATTTTGTTTATTATAAGACTTGTAGAAATAGAATTAGCTGTTTTCTTCTGTCTGGCTCGGCTCGACTAGCATTGGGACGTTGTAGTTAGGACCACTGATACTTTGGTAAGGCCACTCATTTTTATGTGATTATGTGTGGTATCAAGCCGGCCTGGCGGCAAATACAATATTGCTTGCACAGGTTAGTTTGGTGTAATATATTAGTTAGACCATTATAACTTACTTTTAAAAAAAGAAAAAACTTGGGGTTGGAGGGGTGTATCAGTTCCCATCTAAGGTCCATCCTTATATCTGACATACTACTACTACTAACAACTCACTGCATCACCAAACCGCCTGAGGCAAAGACAGCCACACACGCTCCTCCTTCATCTCTGTCTATTCAAAGCCTCCCTCTTTACACCCTTACAGGAAGTTTCCATTACCCTTACGACATCCTTCCACCCCAACCGGGGACGACCTGCTTTTTGTTTGGCCCTAGACGGTTGGCCGACAAGGGCGATCTTTGTTTAAGTTAATTTTCTAAATTACCTCACTGATTTTAATGATATGGAAGGAAATAAATTACAAGATTGAATATTTTGTTGTTCATAGTATCAGAATTATATTACATAAAACACCACATGGGTTCTTCTTGAGCTCACCGAAGTGGTCTTTTTGACCGCTCGAAACTAGTCGTAAGATGTCAATAATTCTGTTTCATCCAATAGAATTGATTAAAAAAAACACAAGTTCCGAAAATTTTCTTTTTAGCCTAGGTTCACTTCCAGCACCAGGGGCTGGGTGATAGGGACATATTTGTGAGGACAGCAGTCTTATGAGTATTAAAATGTGTATTGAGTGGTATGCTTTTCTTTCAGCAAGACAATTATTTGAGAAAAGATAAAATTTACCCGAAAGATCGGTTTTGCCCAATAGTTGTGACAGTATTTATCTTGATAATAAGAAAAAATATATCTGAAAAGCCCTTGGTTGCAGATTAACAAATGCATGAAGCAAAAATTATAATTACTGACCCCTTTCTAAAATTACAACTAGCAGACTTATATTTTCATTCCATTTTCTAAGTTACCAACAGAAGTTATTTGAAACTCTCTAGGTTCTTTTTTTCTACTGTAGATTCCCGTGTGCCAATTTTAAGTTTTCTGCATTCATTACTATTTATTGTAGATGGCTCTATTAGCAATATACCACGCCCACTTTCATCACAAAATATAAACAAATTAAATAGTTCATAACCAACATTAAGGTATATCTTACTACTATTTAGATACGGATTGCCAACGTCACCAACGAGGAAATACGACAGACGAGCGAAAATGCACTTTTGGTTATGGCATCATCTTGCTATTCATTGGAATCATATCTATGGACAGAGTTCATGTCACTCATTTTGAAGAAAGATGCTGTAGGAATCGCTCCGTTGGTTGTGCGAATTTTGGCCATTGTTGCAGCAAGAAAAAGACAAAGCGGAAAGGCTGCAGAACAAGGTAATTAAAGTATAATCTAAAGGCAATTGGAAGGTGAAAAAGGGTCTACCCCCCTCCCTTAAAATATGCAAACAATTGAAAAAAACTAAAGTTTAAACTTTGTTTTGCTTTATAAAAAAAAAACAACGACAACAATGAAGATATCTTTCCTTTCCTATTATAGAGGATAGATGGGGTAGATTGTCTACTATATACGTTACTGTAGCGAGAAGAAACGAAGGGGAAAAAACTGCTGGGTAAGGTAACAATATAACCTTATCAAGTCTAACTTGATAATATATATTTTTTCGTAAAACAACTTCATAAAAAATAGACGCTTAAACGTTGGTTAGGTATAATTTGAGCAATTTGACTTTGAAATATAATTTTGAGCAAGGGAATTAGTGATGCTGAGCCATTCTGCGCACTGGACTTGAAATCCTGAGAACAGGGATTAGAGTCCTGGTGGGACGCTGATCGGACGCGATGCCCCATCACGGGTCGCACTCGACTTCGACCCCACCCTACACGGATGGAAGCGACCCAAAGGACGTCCCCCCACTAGGTGGAAAGACAAAGCCGATGAATTTCTCGCCAAAGCCCACCTCCCGGTGGAAGAAGCTGTGAGCCTGGCAAGCGATAGGTCAACCTAGAGGCGCCTGGTCTCATCGCTCTCTACGCCGAACCCTCGGCAGGAGCCTTAAGTCAAGTAAGTCAAGTCGCTGATTATTTATTTTGGAACGCGGGTCAATGGTGTGACTCAGTAAGCTCAGCCAGAACGCTGACCATTGGTCAGCTTGCGAAAAAGTTTTTTGTTTTAATTGGTTTTGAATATTACGTTTAAAAAAGTTATTTAAAAGGAGAATTAATAGAAATTCTAATGATGCCATCAGTTGATACAGCAATGCCAATTATTTCTTATCTTTGTTGCACGCGAATCATGGATGGTTCACCTGTAATAACTTTGTACGTGCATCTGATTCAGTTTCTTGTGCACTATATTCTTCTTGCCAAAAAAAGAAAGACATCACCCGTTCCTAAATCCATATAGCCAAGGCCATATCCAGGGGGGAGGGGTTTGAACCCACCCCCGAAAAGTTTGTCTGACTCGTAAAAAACGTACAAAACTGAATATAAATAAATTTTGATACGTTCTTTAAGTTTTTGCATCCCCTCCCCCTCAAAAAATGCTTTTGTACCCCCTCCCCCTAAAACAAATCCTAGATACGACCCTGCATATGGCTTATATAGCTCATGCTATAACCGTTGTCGGTACATCTGTTCCTAAAAGATAGGAAATACCTCATTTGAATTCTAGAAATTGTATAAACACCCAAGTTTAGTTTATTCTCTTCAACGGCTGTTAAAGTAAACAGAAGGGTAAAAATGAGCTGTGAAGATGTTAACGTTACATCTGCATATGTGTATCTATATGAAGAGAAGAGTGTGGGTGTCTCCATTAGAATATCCATAAGTTCCCCTTGAGATTTGTGCTGGCATCCATTGAGGGAGCGGGGGGGGGGGGCTGAAATGAATGGTTATTTCAACCCAAATTCATTTCCAGAAATATCTTATTAGCTCAGTATTGAATAAATAAGTCACACAGTTCATTGATCCCCCTTCCCAAGTAAAAATTCACAAAAAAAGGGACTATGGCTGTTTAATGGTTCTTGTTGCTTTCGTTTTAAGAAATAAAGAGCCAAATATTTTCATGAAGTCAAATCATAAAAAAAAACAAATATACAAATGTTCCGATTTTACGTCCTTTTTTCATGGTAAAGTATTTTTTAAGAAAGGAAGAGTCAAACATTGCCATGAAGCCACATAGTAATAATAAAAAAAAAAACTTTTATCATTTTACGCCCTTTTGTAATAGTAAAATTCTTTCTAAGAAAAAAAAGAGGCAAACGTTATCATAAAGGAATATCATCATCATCATCAAAAAAAGGTTTCTTTTAAGAAAGAGGGAGCCAAACATTGTCATAAAGCAATATCACAAAAAAAGTTCCATTTTATGACCTTTTTAATGACAAAATTCTTTATAGAAAGAGCCAAACTTTGTCACGAAGCCGTATCACCAACAAAAAAAGTTCCCTTTTTACGTATATTTTGATTCTTTGGTTCTCATGTAGCCTTCTATATATTTTTTTTTACCGCTGTTACGCACCAATCTTGGATAGCTCACTTTTATTTTTAATGAATGATTTAACTCGAATTTATTTCCAGATATTATTTCATCAGCTCGGTGTTGAATAATGGGTTCATGGCAATGTTTGGCTCTTTCGTTCTTAAAAAGAATTTTACCATTAAAAAAGGCGTAAAATGGGAACATCAGTGGTTTTTATTTTTTATGTTATTATTTCTTTTTATTTTTATCATATGACTTCATGACACTGTTTGGCTATTTCTTTCTTAAAAAGAATTTTACCATTAAAAAAGGGCGTAGAATGGGAACTTTTTTTTTTTTTTTTATCATATGACTTCATGACATTGTTTGGCTCTTTCTTTCTTAAAAAGGATTTTACCATTAAAAAAGGACGTAAAATGGGAACTTTTTTTTTCTTTAATTTTTTATCATATGACTTCATGACATTATTTGGCTCTTTCTTTCTGAAAGAGAATTTTACCATTAAAAAAGGACGTGAAATGGGAACTTTTTTTTTCTTTAATTTTTTATCATATGACTTCATGACATTATTTGGCTCTTTCTTTCTTAAAGAGAATTTTACCATTAAAAAAGGACGTGAAATGGGAATTTTAGTGTTGATTTATTTATTTATTTTATTATATGATACGACTTCATGCCAGTGTTTGGCTATTTTGTATAATTTTACTTGCGAAGGGGGATCAATCAACTTTCCGATACGCAAATTTATGTGGGGTCCGATTTGGTTTCCATGCCAGGCCTTTTTATCCAAATCGAAGTTTCCAACTATAGCCCCTCGATGGCTGTAAATGTAGCCTATCTAGCAACTATAAATGGTGAGTATTGTAATTAGCTATTGATAAATGTGCCGAGGGGTTTCAACATTAATTTTATTTCAATACGAGTCTTTTTATTCTAAAGTAGTCCTGTTTCTCCAAATATAGTAGTGGAATACAGAAATAGAGTCTTATAATTCGTATAATATTTTTATTTACAGAGTGTGAATTAATTAGAATTGAATCTTTCATTTTGTATGGGCCTTAGGGCCATGGCCCTAAGGCTCTTTCAGCAATAAAAGCTATCATTATTATTATAACAGCCCTGAATACGGCAGTCTTTTGTAGCGCGTAGTCAAAAGAGACTATTGCAGCAATATTTGTGGCCTGTGGTCGCTTTATTACGAATGAAATCTCTTGTTTTAGGCATGTCACAATCCATGGCTATCTCGGTAGCTACTCGCTGCTTCATTTTGTCTGGTATTGTGCCATCCCACAATGGTGTCCATGTTGCATCCGCTTTGGAATTTTTAAGAGATTTTGCTATTTATGTTTCTCCGGACCTACAAGCTCAGTGGGATTCAAAAATTCCTTCTTTGATTCTGCTATTGAGAGGTAATTTTAAGAATAGTTGGTTTTGGAATTTATATTTTACTCAATTAAATGACATTTTTCTACTTTTTTGTGTTATTCTGAAAAGAAAATGCGGTACAGGTGCATAATGTGGACACTGCTATATACTAACGAGGGACGAAACACGCCAAACTTGTTATTTGCAAGAGACCGATTTAGAGAAATGGAATGCAAAGCATTGTTTTCATTGCGTTTACGATATTTAAACTGTTGTTTTTTGGGGTTTAGGGATGGGGAAAAGTACTTAGGTTTGGTTAGGTTACGTATTTAATATATGGTATGCTCTACCTCCACCCCCACTAATGTGCGAATATTTAGCCCAAATTTGTTTATAAACTATTATATATTCATCCTATTTTATTATATTTCATTAGCATTAACCAAACTTGACTTCTTTAGTGTCCACATAATGCACCAGTACAAAAAATGTTTATATAATTATTTTCACGCTGTTTTTTTACTTATGTTCTTGAGTAATAGGGGTAATTGATGCTACTATGTTAAAAATCAACAGGGGCTATTTTTCCTGTGCAAACAGCCCCTTTTATACCCTGTAGGTTTCATTTGGACTAAACAAATTCGCAATTTTTTGCTATTTGTTTCTGCTGCAGAAGAAACTGTTTTCCTGCAGTTTGGAAAGTTGGCGGTTTCTTCTTGTGCCATTCAGTTCAGTTCAGTTCAGCTCAGTTCATTGTATTTAACATCGAAAATACATTTAATTAATATTCCAATACCTGTCCCAAGAAAGATACAAAAAAATACTTGCGACTGGGCGGGTACATACAACTCATCTACTAACTAATAATTAACTATAAACAAAGGAGCAACAAATAAAAACAAAAAAAACAAAAAAAAAAGCATTTGCGACTGTGTGTTTACATAAAACTCATCTACTAACTAATAATTAACTATAAACAAAGGAGCAACAATTAAAAACAAAAAAACAAAAAAAAAGTATTTGCGACTGTGTGTGTACATAAAACTCATCTACTAAACTAATAATTAACTATAAACAAAAGGAGCAACAAATAATAATAAAAAGAAACTAAAAAAAAAAGCACTTGTGACTGGGTGGGTACATACAACTCATCACTAACTAATAATTAACTATAAAAAAAGGAACAACAAATGATAATAATAGTAAAAAAAAAAAAAAAAAAAAAAAAACTATGAACCTTGACCTAATAAATAATTTTTTAAGTGTTAGTTACGGACATAATAAGCCATATTCCTATTTGACCTGCTTTAACCTTAGTTTGTGGAATGAGATGGATAGTGAAGTTACGAAAAATGAGGATTTGAATAATTATTGCTTATATTGCTTGAAAAATATAAGTATTGCTTAAAGAATAAATTGTATTAAGAGTATAGTTTTTAATTTGACAAAAAATATAAATATATACAAAGATATAAAATTGGTTTTTTATGGGGTGAGGGAATCGGAGGAGGATGAACGATTGTAAATAGCAACAAAAACCACACTGCCTTTTTAAAGTTTGCGGTAACGACCTGTAAGTAAGGAGCGACGCGGCTCAATAGTAACCGAAGTCTAAAAAACGGGAATTTTGATATGAATAGATATACCAAAACAATTGGCTTATCCGTCTGATTACAAATAAATAAGGCTCATTAAGTTTAGTGTTACCCATCATAAGCTACGAGCCTCGGAAAGCATGCTTCATTTCCAAAGATGGCGGAAAACACCCTTTAAAAGTCAAGCAATCTTAATGAAAATCACACCATCAGTTTTACCGTGTATGACAACCTTGTTGTAGAAGTTTCAAGATCCCAATTGGAAAAACGTGGAATTTTGCATTTTTTTTCCCAGGAGAAAGATCCCGAATGCGTTTTTTTCTTCTTCTTCCCAGGGTGGACGTGTACAACCTATGGTCCTAGAAGATCGGGATACGACTCATTTGAACTGAAATTAAAAGTATTGCTTAAAAAATAAATCGCATGATGAATATAGTTTTTAAACCACACGACAATTTATAAGTATATATAAAGCTATAAATATTGTTTTTTGTGGGGTATGGGATTTGAAGGAGAATGAAGGATTGTAAATAACAACGAAGACCCCACTGCCTTTCCATCATAAAAGGACTGGTTGAACTGCGTTGAAATAATGATTCTCGGACTGTTTTAATTTTAATTTTCAAGATTGCATTTTATTGTAAGTTTTATTTTATATGCCCAAGTGTTTTGCTGACGACGTCTATTAAATATAGAGCGAAATATTCATTAAAGCTTTAAAAAAATTTCACTGTTTTCGAAATTCCTTATTGTTTTACCAATTGTTTGTTTTTATGATGGAGGACTTGTATTTCGTGGTTTATGTTGTAGGTAATTGGTAAAAAAATCTAGGTTGTAGGTAAAAAGAACTCCCTATTGCTTTACCTATGGTTTGTTTTTATGATGGAGGACTTGTATTTCGTGGTTTATGTTGTAGGTAATTGGTAAAAGAATTAGGTTGTAGGTAAAAAAATTCCCTATTGCTTTACCTATTGTTTGTTTTTATGATGGAGGACTTGTATTTCGTGGTTTATGTTGTAGGTAATTGGTAAAAGAAACTAGGTTGTAGGTAAAAAGAACTCCCTATTGTTTTACCAGTTGTTTGTTTTTATGATGAAGGATTGGTATTTGGTGGTTTATGTTGAAGTTAATTAGGCAACTTTACAATTAGTTGTTAGGTTGATAAGTGAAATTTGGATTGAAATAAATTTTGAATGAGGGTATGTTCGTTTTCAATGGGTACTGGACTGCTCCTTTGGGCAGCCTTGAAACTGAGTCTTTGACAGCCCAGAAAAGTGTCATTTTGTTATGTGTGTTGTAAATGTTTTGTTTAATAAAGTAAAAAAAAATATAGATTTCAGTTTGACCAAACTAACTCAAATTTTTGTTATTTGTTTGTTTTCGGCTGCGGAGGAAACTGGCTACTAAAATTTAAGAAAGTTTACGGTTTTTTTTTGCCATTGAGCACATAAGTTGCAAAAATAATACTCCCTATGCCAATTCCCCCCTAACTTTGCCCTTGGGGTGAACACTATCTTTGTGAAAATGTTTGTAAATTCAGTACAACTTCCCACGGCAAGAATTTGGGCTAGACAGACCTAGTGTCATCTTCAAGCGTTTCAAGAGGGTAAACACCTAATCATCAGCTGGCTTTTTCACAGACAAGATATCACATTCTTGGAAAATAATTTTTAGATTTGTAGAACATGTGGATACTCAACTAAGATAGTTTACTTTGCCAAGATATCAAGTAGCAGCTTAAGAGAGCTAGTAAAACATTCCGCAACTCTTATGTCTTATGTGCGAAACATACTGACAATTTATCTCAACCTTAAAACTAAGCCTAAAAAATAACGCTCAAAAGTAGAGTTAACCTAGAAAGAGCTCATGTTTCAAAACCCGGCATAAAATTCGTCCATAGTGAATAAACATGGTTATTTGTAGCTTGAAAAACGCAAACGTCAATTCAGGCCTTTAGCCTACTACCAAAATTTTGATAAACCATAAATCGAGGTAAATCCCAGCCAGTAAAAAAGAGAAAAATGCACAGATTTTGGCCGAGACGCTGAAACCTCAGTGCAAGAAGAAGAATAGAAAATATAGATAAAAAGATGTAGGGCGACATAAAAGATCTTAAAAGTAATATAGAGAAAAACCATTTCGCAAGCAGTAGTAATAAGACAACTGAACTATAAAAAAAAATAATAAAAAAAAAATAAAAAAAAATAATGGGCATTCAGGCAGGTACGCAGAATTTTTTTTGAGGAAAGGGAAAAAACTCAGAAAAAAGAATTCCTACCAGAGCAATCAACTGAGTGGGACCGTGCTACTCTTAAATTTTCTACATTCGGCTCTTGATTCTGGTCTGATTCCCGCAGCTAGATTTTTGGACGCCCGTAAAGCTTTTAATTCCTTGATGCACCATTTTTTACTTTATGAATTATCTCGTTACGGTGTAAGAGAGAATGCTAGTGTTTAGTTGGATTCCTATTTGTCTGGAAGGGTTATTCCCGCAGATTATCTTTTCCGCTCACCGTCTCAGGTTGGGTTTAGCGTCCTGCAAGGCTCAGGAATAGAGCCGCTTCTGTTCTTAATTTATATTAATGATCTTATTTTTACGGCCGGGAACAAAAACTAACACTTTGTTGTCGTTTATGTCACCGCAAATCTTTTTATGCTACGAACGTAGATCTCCGTCATCTGATGACGACATTCTAGATTACTTTGCTCATCCTTGGCACTGCTGTCAGAACGTTACCTGAGATATGTATTATTAAGTTGACTGTTTTATTTTAGAGAATAATTCTGTGGTTTGATGCTAATTGCCTGGCAATAAATGTTGCAATGTCGAACTTCCTGATTTTCTCGTAAATTTCTCAGGCTTACCCCCAACTTTCGGAAAATATGTCTGAAGGGGTTCTATCAGCAGGCCCAGTGATAGCTATGCTTGGTTTCTGGTTATTTTCTTGATAAAAATCTCTCCTTTTGGCTTCGCCACTTCATTAATAAATTTACAAACTTGGAAGATTGTATTTTTCAAAGTGTCTGTAGGATCCCTGGGAATGCAAGGGTATCACCCTCTAAAATTATTTATGAAACGTTAAAGCTGGATGTACTCCGCTAGAATGTTACCGCATCATTTACTCTTAAATTATATTTGGGACAAGAATAATCCACATCTGAAGCTAACCTTTATTTTAAAAAAAAAAATATTTTTCAATTGTAGACAGTTCGCTTGAATAATTTATTTAATTTTTTAGAAAAGTAAGTATTTTTGAAAATTGGAAAGGGTTCAAATAAAACCCAATTCATTAGTACTAACTACATTGCGACTTAATCCTCTAAAAGGAAGAGAGGGGTTCTCCCAAGATTTATTCAAGGAGCCTCGCCCCACGCGACAGAAAAATTTCAGAAAATTGGGCCTAAAAATGAAATTTTCTTTTACTTTTTAAACCTCTCCCTAGGAACTAGCTCAGATTCGTGAAAATACGAAAAGTGGAAATTTAATTTGCCCATAAAAAAAATGACATTTTTACTTTTCTCAATTCAAAATTTTTTAGTTTGACAATGTGCCCCATCCCCCATCCCCCTAATGGAACGATGTATAGCCCTAGGCTATACACAAATATTGAAAAAAAAAAACAATAGAAATTGTTTCTATCTCAAAATATCCATAATAACAATGATAAAGTCACCAGAATGACCAACATTACTGAACACAATCAATGAAAAAAGACTAAGTTATTAAATATATAATTAATTCAGTTTGAACGTTAATGTTAACCATTCAAATGTTAAAATATATCTTGTTTTCAATAAAGCACAAATGACCCTCCTGCCCTTAAAACGCCTAGAGGGCGGTAGCCCCCATCTTGTTTGCGGTAACTTTGGCTTGTTTTAAGTTAGACTTGATTATTCGTTGCAGTTCCTGTTCGTTTTGGTCCCATTTATTCATTGGTAGTAACTTTTGTTAATTTTAATTTTGAATTATTATACTATGATTTGAATTATATTATTATGTTTATATAACCTAAACAAAACACTTGTAATATATATAATAATAATTAGAATAATAAAAGACATACGGTATCATTCAGTTGTTGTCATCTTTTTAAAATGAGGTAATGGTACTGACGGAGAGATATTTCGTAATATCTGTTAGAACAAGGAGTGATTTTAGCCATGAAAAGCAAAGGATAAATATATTTTATAGATATCATTGGGGGGTAGGTTGAGGCTAACGCACTTTAGGGCTTCTAAATACAGGAGCGTGGTTTGGCTTTTGCTGATAAAAAGTATATTTTAAACTTTTTTTGGTTGTTTTTAATATTTTGATTAACAAAATAATTATTATAGTTTTCTAGCTTTGTGTTTTGCCCTGGGTTATATATTTCTCCTTTAGGGGGGAGGATGGAGTGCATTACCGAACTAACGAATTTTTGAATAATTATAATAGTAATTGAGTAACTTTTTAGTCCGATAAGTAAGTATTTTAATTTGTTTGAGGTATTTTTCTAAATATATTTTAGGGTTTCTTTATGAATAGTAGCAACCCTTTCCTTTTCCTTTTCCTTACTGTTAATTAAAAAATCTTCTTCCAAAAAAGGAGTTTTTCTAAGAAAGGTAAAGAGCTATATTAAATCATGACGAACTGAAATAAAGTCATATATTAATTCACTTAAAATTAACAGAAATCACTAACCTACCAATGAGTTTAATGAGATCAAAATGAACAGAAATTGCAACGAATAATCAAATCAAATTAGAATAAGCCAAAATTACTGCACACAAGAGCAGAGGTAACGCATTCTAGGCCTTCTTGGGCAGGAGCGTCATTTGCGCTTTGCTAAAAACAAAATATACTTTACCATTTTTCTTTTACAAAGTTAATAAAGCCAAAATTCATTTCTGCTATGAAGAGTAGAAACCTTTAGGGTTCCTCAGGGGTAAAATGGGCGTGAACAAAAATTTATGATTTTGTTTTGCAGACCTACGTACTGCAGACCCAGTTGAAAGAAAGGCCTGGCGCAGTGAAGTTCTTAATCTATTTGAAGGAACAGTTGACTTCCTTGACCAGGACGCAGGTAGTAGTAACGCTAAAGATGAACAGAGTTTTGCCACAAAATTTGGATCAGCCTTGGAGTCCCAACTCGATTTCTATGCGGATTTTCCCGATGAAAGGGCATTTTTATACCTTTTGCTAGGAATAATTACCGAGAAGACGGATTCCAGTGAATTAGCAGAAAGTATGGTGGATTTAATTCTTCATGCTGCACGTCCGGTATTTGAAATAGAGAGACAGGTAATATCCCCTAATTTGTCTAACCTTCTATTCCAATTTTTGCCTTTTTTATCATATTTATCTTTACCAATCTATGCTTTTTTTCCTTTTGCTGTATCTTTCCTTGGCAAAATATAGTCAATTGAATAATTCCAAAGAACTGTCAGCAGAATAACGTAGCAATTTTCCGACGGGAATATCTTTCGCCAAACAATAGCAAAATTAGAAACTTATTAGGCCACTAAATTAAGTGAGGCCACTTAAGCTTTATTTTTCTACTTTTTTTTTATTTCAATGGATAAGATAAGTATCTGTCAACAAAAAAAGGAAAAAAAAAAACAACAACAATTCAATAACACAATCACAAGCCCCCACAAAGGCTCCATGGCCTGCAAAAGAGGGAGATCATGAAACAAGACATTCAAAGCCTAAATTATTAAACATTTAATCACATAAAATGCCAAAAGAAACACCTACTCCTAAAAATAGAGAGCAGACACAATAGCAGACACAGATAAGAGAGCAGACAGAGAGCAGACTCACATAAAACACAACAATTCCATTCTGATATTGTTGTTTTTGGCAATGGTTTGCCAGTTTTTAGTTTTTTACTTTTTTTTATGATTTTTTTTTGTGTTTTATGACTCCAAAATGCGAATTCGAACCTTCGGGGCTTGTTATAGACATTTCTGAAATAAATATCTTAGCAGACGAATAAAAAGTGACAGAAGGGAAGGGAAGTTCATTCAAATATGACGCTGAAATCTGGCGATCTAGGACTACCCAGATTTGAAAAAAAAGACAAATAAAGAAAAAATATATCCCCGTGTAACAAATTACTGTTAACAATTTACTGTAGGAAATCAGCCACCAAACTTTTTAAACCATTCTTAAATTTTTTTTTTTTATTATTTA